>LPNX010688717.1:0-51262 GCA_001517045.1 Pseudotsuga menziesii
ACATAATGGGAGAGATAAACTGGAAAAAAATTCACATGAGAAAGGAAGCAACAGACTGTAATAAAAACAACACATGAATCCCTGTGTAAAACACCGACCTCAACTCTGCAACTTTATTAAAATACTCTTGAAAGCATACATTGCAAAATTACATCAGTTCCAACCCTTTCTCCTTCTTTAGGAGGTAAATTTATAGTATTTTGGACTTCCTAAACTGACATTCGGGAATAAAAAAATGTTACAAACTGGAGAAAAACAGGCTTAAAATTCCCTCCTGCATATCCCAGATGGCGACAGCTGTGCAAAAATTGAAAGAGGTTTTTGTAATGGGCAATTTTCCCAACAAAACAAAACCCATTTCTTCATTTCCTCTAATTCATCTCCCACTCCTTAGAATCTAATTTTGAAATTGATGAATCAGACAATAAACCTGTAAATTTATGAAAGAATACCTTGTAAAGATATTTTAAATTCTCCCTGCTTTTGATACCTCTATAAAAACTGAAGGAAATTTTTAAAGGTATTCCTAGGATGAAGAAAGAACTCTCTCATTTTCCGGAAATTCAACTCCATTTGGCTGAAACAATCCTTTGAAAAACCTAAAACATAGCGTGTAGAAATATTCGTTTCTCCTAAACCATAGGACTTGTGTAAAAACTAAAGGATGTTATTGAACATGATCCTGTTCTTAAGAGAAACCTCATTCAATTTTGGAAAATGCTTTATGTTTTTTTGGAAACAATTGATTGAAATAACTGACTAAAGCAGTCATTTAAAAATATAGAAATTTTCTCTCTGAAGATGAAATTGATTCTCTCAATCCACAGCACCTGGGTAAAACCTAATAGACATTATTGTAGATAGGTGTGTTATGAAGAAGAACCTCTCTCAGTTTCAGAAAAATCATCTTGGCTCGACAGGAACAATCGATTTAAAATAATGACCAAAACATCCATTTTCATAAAAAAAACAACCATGCTCTACTGCTTTAATTTTGAATTGAGCTCATTTGATCCACAATTAATACAATGTTCATGAGCATTGTTTTTCCAACCTCCCTTCACATTCACCCAGTGGCATTAACTTAAGCGGTTGATCAGTTGGACTAGATAATGGATGTTTACCACGTATGTGAACTTGCATGCGGCATAAAAATTTCGCTAATCTCAAAACCTAATTTCTCCTTGCTCGTTGACAATGAGAATTTTTTTTTATTCGTGGATTTTTCTCACCTGCCAATTTGACTGTAAAAACCTATCTACCATTTAACATCATTTCGCTGATTGAAAATTTTAATTGCTCCGTGCAACTTCACATCATGAAATTGACATGAGCCGCAGATCTCTTCCACCTGTTGGTTTGACCGTCCATCCCATCCATTGTTTAACATCATTCCGCAAATGTAATGTGAACAATTGGATGATTTTGGGCCTTGATCTGTGTCGTTGATCCATTGTGCTTCTGCATAAATTTTAATAAGAAATTTCTTTGAAATAATACTCAGGCATATGAATGGAACAATCTCTGATGGCTGCATCACTTCTGATTTCTGTAATGTTATAGTTAGAATCTTGAATGTACAGCACTCTAGATGTATTTTCCATGCATTATCCAACAATTGTCGCAATGCTGCAAGTAAAATAAAATGACCTCCTCCTAATTATGTTGCATAGCACGTGATGAGTTGAAAGATAAATGGAATTTTTTATCCAAACCATATGCAATTGCCATTACAATTGGCTCATTTATATACAAGCAATATTCAACCCAACAATTACATAGCATTCTTGTTAATCCATGTTTTCATTTTCTTTTTTCTATTTTTTCTATTTCTCATAATATGCCTTTATCCCACATGCAAAAGGGGTGTATTCGTTTTGACCTTTATATACTTCAACAGTTTTAATGTTTAGCAAGGAACAAAACAATGTATTGCTCCTTGAGAGGTCAGTGCTGGGAATTTTACTTGAGTGCGTGGACCCCATGTGATGTGACCTCATTCTTGGAGATGGACTAAAAATCTATGTTCAATATTTTTATCTTTCCTTTATAACTTAAACCTTTAAGTCACCTTTATAAAACTTTGATTCATATATAATTCTCTTTCTTTTACCCAAAACTCTTTAACCTCTTTCTTCTCACCACCTTGGAATTTTGATAAATTGTTTTAATGGGGAAAGTCTGAAAACCATTTGATCATCAAGAGAAACTTAGAATTTTCAGGAAATAAGGCTAACTGTGGCAAAACTAAAATAGTGCTAACAGGACTGTTGAACTTAGTGCTCATACTACACTTTGGCCACAACCTGCAAGTCAATGCATATGTGAAAAAGCTCCTTTTCTGTTTTCACAGAGGGTGTTTATGGCTCGATTGACCGTACCCGGTTGACGTCGAGCTCATCTCATCGATAACAGGCCTTCCCAAGACTGGAATAGACCTGATGCCATATTTGCACCAGAACATGGATACGTCCAAGATGAAGCAGGAATATAAGATTCCACACGTAAGTAGGGTATTACTCATTGGCCCCATAAAGGACAACAGGGTAAGGTTGTCAGCCAAAATCCTATCTTACAAGGTGCTATGCAAGATGAGGCTAACTGAGTGTATCGTCGGCATAGTAGAGCTTGCAGAATAGTGTGTAGTAGGTGTAACTTTCAACTGGTCACAGTTCCTACTAAACAAACTGATAGACGATGTACAGCAGGTGTAGGAGGAACCTAGGCACAAATTTCATTACTCCTGGTTGCTAATCCTAATCTCTTTAATTATGTGGTCTGACCCGTTAGACTACCAACCAATGGATGTCCCACCTCTTTTCCTTGGCGTAAAGTATCAGAACCTCTGGGAGATTAAAACAAACAAGGTCTTCCAGAAGGAAAATAACATCGAGTTCTTCCTGCATGCCAAGGTGTTGCATGATGTTATCAGACAATCCAACAGCGTAATTGCTGCAACGGTACATAGATACACATCATTTATAAACTTCCAGGTCAGTGTGCATAACACTACTCTGGAACCGAACAAAGACCCAACCAAGCAAGCACACTAGGCATGGTTTATGATCACCGAGGATGATGTGGATGCAACTTTCCAGGAATGGCCAGAAAAATGGCACAGCCCACTAGTAGAGCCGATACCTAAAGGCTAAAACTAAGAAGACTTGTGAGTTAACCAAGGTGAAAATATTAGCACAGGCCCTAATGCACAGAATGGTTAATGGAATAGTCATGGTGATGACCAAGAATAATAAGAAGGACATGGCAGAGACGACGACCAAGGAAATCAGATGCCAAGCTCCGATGATGATGGAAGTGAGCAGATAAGGATGACAATGATGATTCAGATGGTAATCCTACTGATGAGGAGGTAAATAAGGCCTAGGAAGAGGTGAAACAGCATCCACATAAGAAGAGGAAAGTGGACAAATCAGCTAACACTGTTAGCTTAGCCTAGGATGACATAAGCTTACTATGCGATGCCATTGCAGAGGTTGTAAAGTCTAGCTTAAAAGGGGTAAGTAAGAAATAGCTACAACTAACTAGTGAACTTGCTGAACATGTCAATCAGTTGATAGAGGCTATAAACAAAGTCAAAGCCACTTTCAAGGCTGAGACTTATGGCGTCGACCCTAGTATCCTGTGAGTAACACCAAAGCTGGTGCCGCCAATCAAAGTAGAGTTCCAAGCATGAGTATTGGAGACAGGGACGCATGAGTTTGAAAATGCTATTCAAGGATTTGAAAACCTTAACATGGACTTCTCCAAGATGACATTGGATAAATCTTATGTTGTCAAGCAGGCGACTGCAATCGAGATTCATTTTAGAGAGAATGTAGTCATGCATCAGGAAACTAAGCAGAAAAGGAAGGAAACAACACACAAGACCCTCCTTAGAGAGAAAGAGAAATAAATTTTAGTGCATGAGCAAAGCTGAGTTGCACTCACTCAAGCCATCAAAGGCACGGTTGTGGAGTTCCCACTAGAAGTGAGTCAAGAAGATGAAGATTCAACTTCTAAGGTTTCTCGACTGTCGCAGATTGTGGTGTAAATGAAAAAACAGGTTGAAGAGCTTCAGGCTAAGAAGATACCAAGTACACCCCCTGAGGTGCTTGAAGAGCGAAGCAAATCAACATCTGAGGCTGTGGTGAAGATCACCAAAGGAGAAAAACTCTACGTTGAGGCAGTATAATTCATTTTTTGTGATATGGGAAGATCTTTTAGAGGATGATATTGGAGAAAAGATTAAGGAAAATGCGCGACAATGATCCAGGACGATATTGGTGGCCACCCACCTAGTCCACTTGGCCCCCACCATTGTTTCTCTTGGTTTTCCAGTTTCCTTAATTGTAGCACAATTTACTATTTTTGGTAGTTTTCGGGACCTAAACTTCAGGAGCCATTTCGAGGCCCTAAACGACGTTTTTTCGGCACTGAATGGTCACGAAGATATGAGTCCGTTCTGGACTTGATATTTATTATTTATGGATGTAGTCCTTAAACAAATATTTCTAACGATGTATCATGTGCGTCAAACAGAGGTAGTATGCTAAAGTTACGACCCCAGGAAATTGATGTACCAAGTTACCCAATGAGGTCCACATTCTCGCGTTTAACCTCCTAGGGTTAGGTTTTTGCATGTGTATGGTTTCCAATGTTTCTCAATAATATATAGGCCTTGGAGCCTCATTGTAACATAGAGTTCAGAGTCATGTAGCCACCACATCTCTTCTTAGAGATAAGCTACTAGCACTCTAGCTAGTTTATTTCCATTCTGTATGTAAACAAGTTTCAGTTATTGATTAATGAAATGAAGTGTTATTTTCACTGCATATTTGTTTCTGTGGTTGTTTGTGTATTTTGTTGCTAATGATAAAATCAGCGCGGCAAAGGAAAAGATGAAGAAACTATCATTTAAAGAGAAGGTTACGAAGATGGCTGATATCAAGCAGCTGTAGTAGGAAGTCCAACCTCTCCAGGATCAAGAGCGGACTAGTGAAGTGAAAGTGGAAGCTCAACAGTCAGAAGCAGCGCGGATTATATGCCTTATTCAGCCTGTGCAGTAGAAATTTCAGCACATCAAGTAGTCATTAGAGGAAGGACCATTGGAACACATTAGTTTCGACTCCATAGAACAGTTGGCCACACAGACGGAGGAACTAAAAACAAAAGTTGCCAAGTTCCAACAAATTTTTAAGGAATTTCAGGACAAGGTTGGTCCTGTAGCGTAGCCTGAGCCCGAGGCTTAAGTTGTGAGCATTCCAATTTTTTTGCAGAAATTTCCATTTTTCTTAGTGGCTTGGGACAAGCCACATGTGAGTGTTGGGGGCATGTTGGGCCAAGAAAAGTGCATAAAGGAAGAATCTCATGCTCAAGCATAGAGGATAGCTATGATGAGGAAAGGAATATCTGAGTCGGTGGAAGAGGCAGGTAGAAGAGTTAAAGTGGAATGGGTACAAGCTGGCGAAGATTGCAGAAGGATAAACCAGCGGAAGACCGAGGACAGTTTTGCAACTAGTTATGATTGGTACATAAGACTGAAGGATGCTTTCCATGGCTAGTTAAGTTTTTGGTTAATGACATACAGGACTTTTGTGGCTAGGTATGGGTTGGAATTTAATGTAATTGTAGATATTTTGCAACCAATTGAGTCTATAATAACTGAGTAGTACTTAGTCGACCTGGAGCGGTCTGGTAAATACTATAAATAGGAAGAAACCGCTCTTTATAAGGGTTGGTGAAGTAAGTTAGCTTGAGTTTTTTCAGTAAGTTAGGTTCAGTTAGTAGTTTATTATTAACTCAGAAGAGGATTCTATTAGAGGGATGTTGAGCCGCGGATCTTGCAACTGAGTGCGTAGACCGTTGGTAAATTAGAAGAGTCCATCCAGGTTGTGTGCCAATCAACATGAGTATATAGGAGCAATAAACCAGAGAGAATGAGAGCAAGAATATTGAGTCAGAAAGGCATATCTTAAGAACAGTCTACAAGCCATAAACTGCAAGGTGCTATAACCAATTCCCATGCTAGATGAAGAGAACCTTGGAATCAATGAATGTTAATGCATCCTTGACAGGTTATGTATGGTTTCTTGATTAAAGATGTTAAGTTGCAATATAAGTTGCACACTTCTAGTCACGTATAAGGAATCAGTTGTGTCACACCGTTGCGCCAGTGGTTAAGTGGTTAAGGGCAAGGTTTTGTCGCGCGCGCATTGTGACACATAGTTGCATTTCTATCGCATAGCAATAGACTCCATCCTCCTATCTTTGTTGAGCACCTTGGCTACCATCCAGGGTACTATATTCCCTCACCAACTGTGGAAACATGGTTTTAGCAATTACACATTAAGATATCTTAGGTGAGACTGCGCTTTCCTTGCGGGTGTCGCCGACCGAGCTTGCTTTGTTGGGCCGATGTCTTTTGGTGTCTTGTTCATATTGTGTTTTTGTTGAACCTTGGGCCACGCAAGTAAGAATATAGATTCCAACACCTCATTTGGTGATGTTAATCCATCAAGATAGAAGAGGAGGTATCTTGAAATGCTCAAACACAAGAAACCATAGGCCTCATCCCTCCTATTGTGCCATTTAATTTTCTATGTTTCGACATTAGTATTAGCCTCACTTTCCATGGTCACTTTATAGAGGACGTTACTCCTCAACAAAATATCCATCTCACCTTTCCATTCAAAAATGCTGAATGGAGTCAAGATGATCCTTTGAGATTGATCCATATCTCAACAATTTCACCCTTCAACCAACAGAATGTGCTCCGAGTGAGTGATGTCAAACCTACAATAGCAATTTGGAAGGAGAATAATCGAACTACCAAATCTCCCATACCATATGGAAATTAATCCCAAGCTGTAGAACAATTACACTCACAAAATTTCTAGTCAAACATGCAAAATTCCACAAAAAATAAACTGAATATGGAGCATAACAAAAAATTCCGTTGAATAATTGTACATCATACAACCTCATAAAGTAATAGGATTTCCAAATATATAATTACATCATAGATTCAAAATCATAAGGATGCTATTCGAATTGGATAAAAAGCAGGCTTACTAAACTAGTCAAAATCCCCCATAGGTTCATAAATAACTTTCCTAATATGTAAATATGCTGAAAAATTGGATGAGTGAGATGTACCAGCTAGTAACTGATAGAAAGAGATCAAATTAATGATTTTGGATGGAGAAAAAGAAGGAGGATGAGTTGGGAAGAAAACAAGGTAGTTACTTCAAGACTAGCTTTTCCTTTTTTCCTTAAAACTGCTGAAAAGCAAAGCAAATCAGGAAAAGGAAGAACTGTGTTTTTACTATTATGGAATTACTACACAGTTCTCAGGATCTTTCTAAAGCGCTCCTTTATCCAGTTTTAGCATTTGTTGATTTCTCGATGCAAGTGGATGCCAACTAGCATACTAAGGAATATATGAATTGGAAAAAATTGACAAATTAATGTCTCCTAAGTGTAACTATGGGTTCAAATATTCTAACAGTGCATGCCATGTCTCACCCTTTTAGTGGTCTCATGTGCCACTGCTTTTTTTCATTTTTCCCTTATTTGTTGAAAACTTCATAATGTGATATCTTGTCTATACCCACTCTAATTGAGGAAAAGTGAATGTCATTGGTATCGTCTCGACGAGATCTTCATGATAGTTTTTTGTATTTTAGATTTCGACACTGCCAAAGCTTTAGCACTTTTAAACCACTTTTGATCAGTGAGATCCTCCTAAATCACCTAGAAGTAGGCAAAGTCTCACTCGGGGTATCAAGGGGGACTGTAGGAACCAATATTTCATAGTCTTGAAGGGATGTAAATATATATTCGACATATATAATATCCATTCATCTAATTCGCAACATAGTATAATACATTCATGGAAATAGATAGTACATTCACAACAACAACATGGAACCGATCCAAGTTTGCAACAGACGTAAAAAATCACCATGTTTAATATCAATGCAAGGTATTTCACAACAAAGCTACTCATTATCATTATTAATAAGAATGTCTTACATAACCTGCATAGTGCATGCATAAATACTTTGTTATAGTCTTCAACAACTCATCATTACCCATCAAGAAAAACAACTAAAAAGTGGAACACATATCCATTAGTCATTGATAATCTCTCCCTTTTTACCCTTCGATCTCCTACATATTTATACCACACAACATGGGTGGATCCTGTTACAAAGTGGATAAAAAAACTAACTAACTCCTGCCTTTTGTGTAGGTTGGTTGGTTCGATGAGATATCACATGGTCCATCTCTAGCGTGCAACCTTCAAGACAGGTCCAAACCTACTCTAAAACTCTTTATCTTATATAGTTGTGAAGTCTCGGGCTGCAACATCTCTCAGAAAAGGTGGAGAAGGATCTAGGGAAAATAAAAAAAGTACTTTATAACTAATAATCTCAAAATTAAATGCAATACATGCGATCATATCCTCATCATACAAGAAAAAATATTCCCCCCATTGGGAGCTTGGGTATGTCTAAGAACCTAAAGTGCAAGAACAAAATAAACAACATGGGAGACAAGAGGCTTCATAAGATTGTTTCAAACTATAATGAAAGCCACTTAAGTTTAGCATAAAATTGTTTTCGTATTGTGGAAATCATTGGGGAATCTAGAAAGATGTCATGGTACACAATAATGATAATATTAAAAATATTATTACATGCAAATTTAAGAAGAAACAAATAATGACAGTATTAAAATTATTATTGCATGTAAATTCAAGTAGAAATAAATAGTAAGATTAATATAAATATTGTTACATCTAAATTTAAGAAAAAATAGTGGTTCCATAAAGAATTATAGGATAAAAGAAACATAAGAGAAATTATAATCTATAAAAACAAAACTATCTCTTTGTTTTAAGTAGTGAGACATTCTAAAGGAAATATTACTCTCTACTCTCTCTCTTCCTCCAAACACATAAGTTCATTCATAATGCCAATAGTTTTAAAAATTGTAAAATTTACAATTTTAGTGAAAGTTGTTTCCTCCCTCTCCAACAACATCTATATCTATCTATTTATCTATATGAGCTTGGGTTGTTTCATAATGAAAATTTCTAAAATATGGAAAATGAAAATTGACAATAAATCATAATTTATTGGTACTAGAGAGAACTGTGTTATTATTTCATGTGCTGCGTATAACAACTAGGGTTTAGTGTTATTTTTAATTGGAATATTTGAAATTATATAAAACTTTTAAAGAGGAATTTTTTTTTTCAAAGTAATTTTTTTATATGTAAAAAATCAGTATAAAACATTTACATTTAATTCATGTGCTGCATATAACAACTAGGGTTTAGTGTTATTTTTAATTGGAATATTTGAAATTATATAAAACTTTTAAAGAAGAATTTTTTTTTTTTAAGTAATTTTTTTTTATGTAAAAAATTAGTATAAAATATTTACATTTAAAAAAATTGGATATCTCTTTATAATTTAGAGTAAATAGATTTAGGATTTAACCATGAATAGATTTAAGTTTAAAATGAAGCTATAAAAACAAATTTAAATATTTATATATATGGAAATGAAAAAAAAGTACAAGAAAAAAGAAAAAAAACAAGCTGGCATTGTATTTTAGGGCAAATGCTATAAACATCATTTGGACTTGCAAAATGGGGGAGCCGAAGAAGTGCAAAATGGGGGAGCCGACGCAGTGTTCGACCATCGCTAATGAACTTTCGGATGATTTGAAAGAAGAAATCTTCGCCTGGGTGCCAGTGAAATCTCTGGGTAGATTTCGTGCTGTATCGAAGCACTGGAACGCTTTACTTTCATCAACAAAATTCATAACAACGAAATGGGCCGAGGCCCCTCCCAACAGGGAGCCCTGGTTAGTTATATACGGTGAAAAGTCCTCATCCACAAATTGTACTTGTTTGGCGTACTCTTTCTATACGCAAGGTTGGCAAGAAAACTCCTGCGCCTCCATTTCCTTTATGCAAGAGAGATACCCTAGTTTTTTATACAGTTATAACTTCCTAGGATACGCTGCAGGTCTGTTCTTGCACCAGCTCTTTGATATCTCACTCTTTGATTATAATATGTCAATCGCTGAAGATAACGATCTCAGCTTTGATATGTCAACCGTTTTTGAATATACCGTCTGCAATCCTGTCACGAGAAGTTTCACAAGACTTCCGCGCAAACTATCCATAGGGACCACCTTCGCCGAAGGCATTGTGGAAGGGGAGGGTGATAGTAGAGGGACCTACAAAGTGGTGATGGTGAGTGATGGGGAAAAGAAGAATATAGTGGAAATCTATGATTCTTCAGAGAAGTCTTGGCGCATAGCAGGGCACCTGCTACAAGATGTGATCTTAAAAAACAGGGAGATGGTTTTCTGCGATGGTTACTTCTATTGTAATGCGGTCCGTTCGGGAGATATGGAAGATTTGGGCATTACTGGATTCAGCCTCAGAGAGGGGGCTGGAATATTTGCCTTGTTGCCAAAGATCGCTAATGGTAAGCACATGGTTCATCGGGAGTTGCTTGCTTGCTGTTTGCGGCTTCTAGTTGCAGCGAGCATAGCCAATGAAGGGGAAACGCTTTTGGAAGAGGTAATTATTTGGGAGTTTGAGAAACAGAAGTTGGACGGTTCCTCATCTTCATCATCAGTGGACTCCTCCTCATCACTGTGGAAAGAGATTGCAAAGATGCCTCCATCTATGTGTAACGATCTGAAAAGGAATTCCCCACCTCAAGAAATTAAGATTGTAGCAGTGGGGGATCACGTGTGCTTCGTGGGGTATCACGTGATGAATGTGCCTGTTTATAAACTGAATGAAAATTCATGGACCTGGCTCCCTAGTTGTCCTTTAGACTACTACAATTACGTGGTCACAGCTTTTGAACCAAGGCTCAACATGGAAGTCGGGTGTCCGGTGAAGCCTGGTATGCATCCCTTCTAATCTTTGTTTCTTCATTACGATTATATCTGTCACAGCTTTTGAACCATTCCTTCTAATCTTACGGCATAGTTTTCTAATCTTAGGGCATGGTTTTGCAGATGAACATGGGGTATATTGGTGGTGATACGATGCTTATGGGCTTTTGAATTTAGGGTGTCAAATCATAGCAAATATTATATCCAGTTGTTTATTTCAATTTCATTAGCTTCGATCTCATTGTCTCTCCATGAATGAATGAACTGTTAATGTTCCTTTTTATTAACTCCAACCGGGTGATGGAGATTTGGAACTCAATCTAGAAAGAGTAAGTATTGCTGAAATATATAGGCTTTTATATGGTTCCTAAAAAAATTGATTGTAATGATGAAATATAGGCTTTTATATGGTTCCTAAAACAAATTGATTGTTAGATCATTACATTGGTTTTGGCTTTATTGTTATCGCTACATTGGTTTTATTGTTATCATTATATTGACTTTAGCAAAATGTGAACTGTTAATATTCATTTTTATTAATTCCAATGGGATGATTGAGGTTTGGAACTAAATCTAGAAAGAATAAGGAAATGATTTTTTTTTTTTTTAGAAAGAAAAAAGCTTGTCCTTGTTATTCTTAGAAAGAATTAAAGGCAATCTTCCCATAAGTGGGTTATAGAAGTTGTAGAAGCATATTCAAGCAACACCACAAGAGCACTGCCAGGGGGAAATACATAACAGTAAAAATGAGGATCCCCATCAGAAAAGTGTCTCGTCATAAAGAGAGGACTGTCTCTTCAGCCACATCTATTGAGTGCCAAAAGGCTCTCATCAGCATTCTAAAAGTGATCACTCCTTGAATATCAAGACAAATATAAAAATGAGGACAGAATAATCCCCTAACCAAGCTCAAAAGAGCTGAAAATTATCATGAGATACCAAATGGTTCTCGAAATATTCCATGAAACTGCCTTTACCTTGGGGATATGAGAGAGTAGTTTTAGAGAGACGGTCAGCAATCCGATTGTGCTCTTGGTAAATGTGAGTGAACGACAAGTCCTGGAAGCTAAGGATTAGCTTTTTTGTCTCCCTACACCAATGAAAGAGATTAGGAGGGGAGAAAGCAGTCATCCCATCGCCCAGTTAATGATAACTTGAGAATCACCATATACATGGGATAGGGGGATCCCCATCATTTGGGAAGAGAGAAGAAGAGCCCATAAACTGAGCTTTAGTGTTAGTGCCATATCCAACCCCCAGCGTGAACTCATAGTGGTGAGACTCATTGAAATATATGCAATATCCAACTCCTGCGTTAGATGCACCGTCAATAAATCCACAGGGAAAAATCTTACAAGGGGGCTTCCCGAGCACTCTGCTTTTTTTTAGGCCAATGACAGTCAGAGAAGAAAGTGCTTGGGCTGATGAAGAAATCTGCTGAACAATACTAAAGATATTCCTTCTTTTCCCCTCGGAAAATTGCCTCATTACATATATCATTACATTGTCTCTATTGTCAATGTTACATTGGTTTTATTGTTATCATTACATTGGCTTTAGCAAATGTTTATTTTTATTTATGGGCTTTGATTTTGTGTCATTTTAGATATAGAGAGAGACATGACACATAATCAAGTGTTTTGTTTTATTTATATATTAATTGCCATTTTTTTCTTCTTTAAATATGATTTTTAAATATGATTTTGATTTTTCTCTTGTGTAAGATTCCTTTGTATTCTTCTGAATAGTGACTCTTTATTACTATAAAGATAGTTTCTGTAAGATTTTATTTATCTCCACCATTATGTAGATGGTAAGATAGTCACATGGACTATAAAAATTTGTAATAGTAATATTTTTTATAACTATTTAATGCTAAACTAAATTCCCCATGATTTTATTGACACTAGACTAAGCTCATTATACTACCTCGAGACTTTCTCTTTTGTAGCTAGGCCATTTAGTGCAGCCTCTCTAAACATGAAATTTCACAAACCTAATAAACAACTCCATGTATGCATTCGACAAAGAGTTGTGGGCGCACAAGGTTATTTCTATAAGAGCCAAATGAACAATATAGATGATATATATCTATTGGTTCAAAACATGTTTTGTTGGTTCATATATAAAGATTTGAATTTTTGGCTGCACAAGTGTACTAAATGCTTCAATTGCTATATTTTCCAAGTTTTGCATGGTTTTGCATATAGTTGGAAATATGACTATAGAGCATAGTGTCTGTAATATCATGCACTTTTGAATTTATGGTGTCAAGTCATAAGAAATATTTTATCCAACCTTTTTTGTTATCTCAATTTCATTAGCTTGGTTTGCATTGTTTTTTTTTCTTTATATATCTCAACACTGAATTGTTGATGTTCCCTTCTATAAACTCTAATGGGAAAAGAGTAAATATGGTTGAAATATAAACCAATTTATATAAAAATACTTTTTATTGTTATCATTATCATTATTTCTCATTAATACTCATTTAAATTATAATAATTAGATTTGATTGTTCTTCATACATAAGAGATAATGAGGCTTATCAAACAATATACTATGCCAAATAAAGATAAGAAAACATGTCAAACAAAAATAAGCAAACATGGCTGGATTCTAGTATTTGAAGGTATCAAATGGTTTTAGCAAGCAAGAAGATAAATTACACTTAGTTTTAAGTTTATCATTATCTTTTTGGCATTTGCTGAAATTTAGTTGATATATTATTTAATAAGAAAGTGGGTTAAATTACTTCAAGGATTAAGTCATGGAGATCTATGTTTTTGTTTGTTATAACATTTTCAAGTCACCATGTATGATGATGATCGATGATGAAGAAGAAAAAGACTGGATGGTTAAAAGCTTGTCAAGGCATCTTCAATTTTTTTGGCCTCGGTAAGTCTAGATTTGTCATGGTAAGGAATGGGATATTCTTGAGATATTTTATTTTGTTTTTGGGATATTTTATTTATTTTGTTTCTTTAAAATATTCTTGGACTCAATGGTTATGACAAGCTTGGCATCTTGAGTGACAACACAAGGAGAACCCATAGAAAGACAATTAAAGAAAACAAGGAGTTTGTGTTACCAAAAGGATAGGACATAAACGAGGCAGTGTTAAGAAAAAATGGGATGATCATTTACGTTGCAGTGAAAAAACTGATAGAAACACGCTGGGATGGAAAAAGTCATTTTCTAAGGACATTCTTGTTTCAAACACCTAGAAGCCCATTTCTTAATATGACTTTTGCAAAAATTATTTTCCCATTTCCGTGCAGTGGATTCCATTTTTCTTAAATTCACAGGGGTCGTTGCTTGCATAAGATCGACATCCTTGAAACTTTAACAAAAAGTAAACCGTGAAGGTGGTAGATGGTGGATGAAGGTGTAAATACGCACATCAATTAAAACTAAAACCACAACCAGCTACGGCAGTGCAACGTTGAATGAAAAGGGCATGGTTCCAAAGGATAAGGGGTGGGGGATGTCAAACCTTGGTTTATGGGGGGAAAAACCCATGTGTTGCCACCTTGTTTGTTTTGCCACCTTTCTTGTTTCACCAACCTATTCAATGACTTGGTTTTGTTGTTGAGGGCAGTTATGGCTGGTGGTTGAGGCAGTTATTGTCTTTGGGAGTGGGGTGGCACGACTGTCAGTCCCTTTCCCACGGGCCCACTCCACCCACGACGGCATTCAATTCCTCCATCTCTCCACGACACCATTCTTCCTTGGCCTGTTCACTCTCAGGCGAAGGTCAGTTCTGTTCTCCTCACGCATGAGTCGAGGGCTCTCTTTGTTGTTCGTGGTCTGTTGTTCCCATATTTTGCTGGCTATGTCCTTTATCCTCACGCACAGGAGTTCTGCATTAGTTTTCCTCACAGAGGGAGCGGGTGAAATCATTGCTGTCACTCAGGATTTCGGGTGCACGGGCCGTTCACGCTTTCGGTTGTTTGCCTATGTGTTTCACACCATTTCGGTGGTAAGTATATGTCCCCATGTCGATTGTGGGTGTGTATGCTGTCAACTATGGTCTACGGTTGTGTTCTCCTCTTTTCCATGCCGAGAGTATGTTTCTCTCCATTATCGGACTCTGTAGTTTTCCACTATTTCATTATGGGACGGGAGCTGTCATCTTCCCCGCGTTTCGTTGGCTGAGTTTCCCTGTTGTTTGGGACTGTGTATAGCTGTCATCGTTTGCACTATGAGTTTTAAATGTTGATTGCCACAGTCAAGGGCTGAGTCTCCCATGGTTATGTTGGGAGTGTTGTTTACTATTCACTGTGGGCTATGAATTGTTGCCATCATCCATTGGGTGTTTGGGCTGCTGTTGTTCCCCTGGTTTTGGGTTGTAGTTGAGTTTTTTTGGCCATGTTAGGGCCAAGAACAACTCTGATTTTCCTTGTGGGCTTGAGCTGTGAGTCACCTTTCATTTGGGAATATCACCGGTTGACTTGCCTTCTTCATGGGGCTATGAAGGGATTGTTTTGGCTGCTGGTATGCACGGGTTGGTCTTCGGACTGTGCTGGCTTGGTCGATCTGTGGATGGCCTGGTAAACCCAGCTATGTTGGTTTGGCTAATTGTGTCCCTCGGCTATGTGTAAGCCTGCATTGACCGTTATCCTTGGAGGAATCATGCCGAGCTCGGGGGTGGCAGTGTTGCTGAGAGATTGGTGAGCACGTTGGCCTATGGTTGGGTGGAGCGTTGCAGCGATGTAGCTGGTTGCAGGTGAGTTCTTCATTGAAAGATAAGTGATGCTATTTACTTCATCTCTGCCCGTATGCTTGGTGTTGGTTGCATCCTCTTCATTGGTCTGAGCGATGGGGACGTGACAATTGTTATTACCTTTTTTCAATCCAAGAGAAGTTACACACCATCGCAACTTCTCTAACAATACTATTTTTGTGAACATATCTGCACAATTTTCTTAAGTATTAACCTTTTTCAGATCTACTTTACTTTCACTAATGGCTTTTCTTCCAAAATGATATTTTACATCAATATGTTTAGTCTTACTATGATAAACAAAGGATTTTTACTCAAATGCATAGCACTTTGAGTGTCACAGAAGACAAGAACACTATTTTGCACCCTTCCAATTTCTCTAAGAAGACCTCTTAGCCAAATCATCTCTTTGCAAGCATGTGAGGAAACATTGTATTTATCCTCTGTAGTGGATAGTTTCGAATTTTAGCATTAGCAGAAATACTTGAAAAATTTGTAGATCAACTTAAATAACAATTGACAAGTGTAGTAAAAACAAATTCATCATATCAACACAATAGACACAAGAGTTTTTCACTCGGGAAACCTTCAAAGGACAAAACCCCCCAAAACAGTAGTATCTCTTCAGGTAAATGAGATGACTTAGGAAATTCTTCAAAAATTTCCTTGAACCCCAATATGGGTTAAACTACCATTTAGAGTAATATTTTCTCATTAAAAATAAAAGGAAGGGTTTAAAACCCTAATAACTGAGGTTAGAAAACATTTGTAATGTCCAAAACAACAGTCTCCTAAAAAATATCAAATCTGCCCAAAAATATCGGATCTGCCCGAAAATATTAGAGCTACCCAAGAACCACAGATTTTTCCAAAAATCAAAGATTTGCTCGAAACTCAGATTCTTGCTAAAAATCATAGATCTACCGAAAACGGAAGGAAGACTGCTCGTAAATAAGGTGGTTTCCTAGATTTGGAGAATGGTTTCCCAAATCTGAAGATGTGGATGTCCTAGATCTGAACTTGGATGCCGAGATCTGAACATGGTTGTCGAGATCTGAAGATGTGAAGGTGGCTTCCTAGATCTGAAGATCTAAAGGTAGTTTCCCTAGATCTGAACTTGGCTGCCTAGATCTGAAGATGTGAAGGTGGCTTCCCTAGATGTGAACATGGTTTTCGAGATCTAAATATCTAAAGGTGGTTGCCCAAGATCTGAACTTGGCTGCCTAGATCTAAAGATATGAAGCTCGCTTCCCTAGAACTAAACTTGGCTGCCTAGATCTAAATATATGAAGCTCGCTTCCCTAGAACTAAACTTGGTTGCACATGTTTGAAGATGAGGGTTTGGTAAAACCCTTAATACACAAAAGCTAAGAAACCTTATATTAGGGTTTGTATTCAATGGAGGATGATGATTCCTTAGCTAGACTCATCCATGCTAGGGCAAAATCACAAAGCTTTCTTCTTCAACCTTGAGTATTTGTACATGTGAGAGCAAGTGTGTGTAATAATGAACATACTTTATCATCTATAAGTCTTTTATAGCATTTAGTCACTTGTAAGTAGATGAAAATTATAAAATATAAATAATAATATTTTATTCTTTTCTGAATTTCACTTTTACCTTCTTAAAAAAAAGGTATTTTATGTATTTTTTACTTTTACGAAAAATCCTTATTTATCTTTGACTTTCACCTATGGTCCTTTTCCTATGGTCCAAAAGTCCTTATGTATTTTTTAATTTTGACTTTAGCCTTTATCCAAGTGCCCTTATGGTCCTTTTGATTCCAAAAGTACATCATCATAAACCAAGAGAGTTACTTAATGCTTTTATCTCACACTCTGTGTGACACCTAGATATGGTACTAGGGTAACTTAACCAAGGGTAGCTAAGACTTGGAGAGGTACACAAAGCCCATAGGTCAAGGGAAAGAGTGTCACACTTCCCTAGACCAAGTCTAGGGCTTATAATGTCTTCCTAGTAACAGACGATGTGCCTCAGCCATAGGCTGCATAATTTGACCAAGCATCTCCATTCTCCAATACTTGGTAACAAACCAAGTGCCTCCATTCGCCAAGAGAATGGATACTTAGAAATAAGCTGAGTCTACCAGTACTAGACTGGTCAACATCATGGTCCCATAACAAATGTCTACCATTCAACAGAATGGTCACTCAACATTAGGTTGCATCTACCCAAGGTAGAGCTAGGTCTATATCATGGTCCTAGACAAGATATCTACCATTTAATAGAATGGTCACTCGACACTGGGTTGAGTCTTCACCATGGTCTCGGATCGAGTGGCCCCATTCTCCTAAGAGAATGGCTCTCGATGTTGCTTAGAAAAATCAACAGATAAAGGAATTGTTTCCTGAAACTTTTACATCCAACTTATAGCTCCATCTGCAAGAGCAAATGCATAACCTGAATTAGACCTTCTCTTTTTCAAATTACCTATGAAATCTAAATCAAAAAAATTGCATACAAAATCAATATTATTAGTAAAGGTGATACAATAGTCACATGTGCCTCTTAGGTATCGAAGTGCCCATTTCATTGCATTCCAATGTTCTTTTCAAGGATTTTCCATATACTTAGTAACAACACCTACTGCCTGTGAAATATGAGGTATAGTACACACCAATGTACTGGTTAAACATCCTACTGTATTTGCATATGATACATGAGACATATAATCATTTTCATCAACACTACTAGGACATAAACTTGAAGAAAGTTTAAAATGGGAAACCAAAGTAACATTCACAGGTTTTGCCTTATTCATTTCGAATCTTCCAAGTATTTTCTCAACATACTTCTCCTGTGGAAAGATAAGCTTACCATTTCTTTTGTGTTTGTGTATTTCAATACCCAAGATTTTTGTTTCAGCTCCAAGATCCTTCATATCAAAATTCCTAGCCATATGAACCTTCAACTTGTTAATCTTTTCCATGCTTTTGCTCACAATAAGCATATTTTCAACATACAACACTAAGATAATGAATATGTCATTCAAGCTTTTGAAGCATAAACAATGATTATATTCACTTCTAGTATAACCTTGACTCACCATGAAAAAATCAAACTTCTTGTACCCTTTCTTGGGTGACTGCTTTAGGATGTCCATGATTTCTTGAGCTTCAAACCAATCTACCTTAGGATGCTGCACAAAACCTTATGGTTGTTCCATATAAATATTTTCTTGTAAATATCTATGTAAGCAAGTTGTTCTAACTCCAAATAAAGCAATGCAACTAGTGCTAACACAATGCAAATAGATACAAGCTTGATAACTCATTAAAAAAATCATGATAGTCAACACCTTCCATATGAGAGTACCCTTTGCGACCAATCTGGCTTTGTATATTTCAAATTTACTATTATCACGGATATTGCAGTTTCCCTGATTGATTAATCATATGTAGGATGGTAGAGGGGACAAAAAACTAGATCTATGACCTAAATAAATCATAACCCCCAAAGGATGGACAGTTGTCATGTTGGTTAGGACTTCCTTCACTTTATGCCACTAGAGAAGCACAAGCGACACTGGCGAAGACCTAGACCTATCCTAAAAGGACAGACCTAAAGAAAATCACCAAATCAAATTCCAGAGAAAGAATACGTAAGGTGAGTGCTTGAAACCCTAGATTCAGGGGATAAGACACAAATTTAAGAAAGAACTTGAGTAGGGGTGGTTAGAGATATTGGAAATGTTACTCAAGTAAGACAACACAATAAGTTATAGAAATCAAGATCAGATCTAGGATTAGTGTGCTTGATCAAATGATGAAACTCGAGTACCTGGGGGGGAATTAAGAAAAAAAGAGAAATTACCAGGACAAATATGATACAGAGAATTTAATCTTTCGACACACTGAATTGGATGAAAGATTTAAGAATTAGAGAAAATCCATGTTAAACCAAAAAAACAGACACAAAGAATATGGCTTCCAAAAAAAGGGGCGCTAACTTACTAAGGGACTAGTTCTTGGATATGGGTAATGAAATCCAATGCTGACTCAAAGGAGGGAGAATAGGTTTTGACGGATACAAGACAAAACCCAGATCACTGAATTTGCAGATTCCCTATGCAAATTGAACCGGTGATTTTTCTTACTTCTAACAAGGGTTTTTTCAGAAAAAGAAGTGATGGCAAATGCATGAGAAAGTCAAAGGATGGAGAACTTACCTGAGAAACATACCTTAATTATTATTGACACACACCTTGTTGACAAGGGTTTAGTCTGCATATCCATCAACACTCATCACCATAGAATCTCTAAAAATTGGCCCCAACAGGTTTTACCATATCCAGCAACACCTACAAAGTAGGTACACTCTCACCCAATATGTTTGAGGAAGGCTCGAGGGTCCAAGTTTCCATAGACAAAGAAGAGGGATTTCACACTATCTCTTATCACAACATCACTATGAGATCCATTGTCTCAACATATGGTTCGACTTTAATCAACTCTACTTATTATCAACTTTCACAATCATACTTATTCATATTTAGATCGACACAAACATTGTGATAACACAGTTCAAATCAACTCAGAAATGTGTGAACAAAGAAATCAACACGTATTAACCCAATGAACCATGAAAGGCTTTGCATCATTGAGATTCAAGCATATAAAGTCATAGATCACATTTTCATACAATTCGCAAGATTCACATAAGCACAAGAACAAAACAAAATTGCATCTTCAACATCATCTTCTTCTTATTCCCAAAAACACATCCCAAAAGACAAACATTCCTTGTTCGATTAGCCTCAAACCATAAATATATCCATCGACAAATCAATTTATTTACAACAGAGACGATCTAATGATCTACCATGTATATCCTCCTCCATAATAATTCTCTTTACAATTCTAATTCTATTTTTAGGCTTGCTAAGCCATTACAAAATGGTCCACATAACCGACTTCCTAACTAACTCGACCAAAATGACCAAACTTGTCAGTGTCTTCTTTATTCGCATTTGAGTTTTCCTTCACTTCTCCATTCATGATTACCTCTCCCTTTGACGATGCCTATACTTTGTGCATTCGAAACCCTTGCAAACAGGCCCCCAACAAAAAATTGTGGCTCGCCCTCGAGCCACCTCTATTGGACACAGATGGTGTATTCAAGTTGGCCTTGAAATTATCATGCTCCATGTAGAATTGTTCAACAACTTCCTTGACCTTTGCACTGAGTGTTGTGCACTCCTCCACCTCTTGCTATATCGGGTGCTTGTCAGATAGCTACACCATTTTAGATCATGCTTCCTTTGTGTTTGTAAGTCAGTCCATAGCTTTGAGCATTAGCTACTCTATGGTATCTTGGAACTCATCCAAATGGGAATTCCTCCATTTGTGTCATTCTCATGCCTTCTTGACACATTGTTGTAGCTCTTTTCGCTCAGCAACCTTATTCACCTACACAATTGGGGGCATTATCTTCACGTATCCCCTCAGTGCTGTCAGTTACAATTCCACCTCGCTAAGTTTCTCACCCAATTGTTACAGTCGTTCTTCCTAAACCACGCTCATCCAATATTGTGTCAGTTCCTCAGCAATTGACTCAGGAACTTTCTCCAACTCTTCTATCTCTGCTGCCACCTCTTCTATTGTACTCCTTCACTCTGCTAGTTCCATCCTTCATTCTTTATTCTATCATGACCTCTTCTTCTGCCTTTAGTCATTGTAGTTCTTCTGCATTTCTCTCTGTATCTTGCCTCAAACACACCAACTCATCATCCAATGTAGCATCCCAGTCACTAATCTCCTGACTTGCTTCGCGCTTGATCTATTGCACTATATGCATCGAAATTTCATTGAGTTTGACACCAACCGAGTCGAATCTTCTCAGTTTTGCATCTACATCTTCATTCCCAGTTGTGATTGATCTCATATGTATCTGTACTAGCCATACTTTCTTTCCAATATCTACCTCGACTACTCTTTGCATCGCTCCATCGTGTTGTACCTTAATCTCCAATATCACATTGGTTAATGACTTGTCATGTCCCCATATTTTTGGACATAAAAGTGTTGACCATGTGGAACAAATTGGGGGGCTCAAAGATGCATTAATTACCTTTCCTAGGGAATTTTGTCCAAATATTATTTACGAGGCATTAATTAATTAGCCTAGGGAAATTTTTCTAAATAGTTATTATTAAAGCATGTACTCATTTTAATTATTTCTGTTAATTAATTATTGTGCAAATAACATGTGGAATTGAGCTTTCCATGTTAAGAACATTGCCAAGGGAGGAGATTAAGAGATTGGAAACTCTATGACAAAAGTAGTTAGAGAGAAAAGGGAAAGTGTCCAAAAGCTATGAGAAAATATGTAATAACAAAAGAAGAAAAGTTTTGGAAAAGGAGAGTGCAGTTTCCTTTTATATACTCAAAAAAACTGTCAAAAAAAAAGTAGGAATTTTTTGGCAAATGAGGGCACAGTTTCCTTTTGGAGACTTAGTTTCTAAAGCAGGGAAAAGCGTAAAGTTGTCAGGATTAAAAGAAAAAACTATTTGACTAATTAGGGCATAGTTTCTAAGTCAAAGGGATGAATTGGATATGGAAACATCTCCACATGGTCCTACATTCCCATTGGCTCAAGGAGGGCGTATATGTGGCTAGGGTTAGGGCTTCTAGCTAGTTGAATTGCTTTCACAGGTCACCATTGGCCTCTACTTGCTAAACAGGTCACCCAAAGTTATATTAAATAACAATTCAAGATCATTCAAATAGTTTGGTTGATGGATTTATTATTTGATTATCTGTGCCCATAGTCTTCTAAGTGGTGCACCTCAGAGCTTTGGGAGATGAGCCCCAAACCTTCCTTTTCCCACTCCTTCATTCCCATTCCCTTATATTTGTAGGTATGTGTTGACGGGCGTATTTGACGAAGCCCGCAACGAGGGATACAACCCAGACCGACATCCTTAGGGACGGCTCCAAGCTGTTTGGGATAGTCGTTCCCGACAGGTTTAAAGGCTCTGTTGGCCTGAGATTCTAAAAAAAACTTATGGTCAAAATTAACGCTACTGATTGTTAGTATTAGACCTATGTTTACAACTACAAAGATTGATTCAAGTTATACATTACAAGAATGACAAACTGTTAAGTTTAAATTACTTAAAACAATTAGCCCTAAATACATGAATGAAACATAAACCTGGACAGGGTTAGTATCCTATAGGGGTATGTTATATGATATATACACATGTACAGTAATTACAAAAGGAACGATCTGTATGTAATTCGTAAAAAAGATCTGATTCAAAAGGATTTTTCAAAAAATATAATCAGCAGAAAATAAACAATATATAATCCTAATATCCTGATCAGGAGCAGTAAGAGAAATAAAGCATGAGATCAATTAAGGCTAATATAATTACCACATGGATACACATAGGTAATATTTAAATAAGATAAACATTAACTAGGCCCATACAGTAATCAATTACAAATCATATAAGCAACAATGTCGATTGCCAATTACATAACATGATATATTAGCAAAATTGAAAGCATGAAAATCGATAATTACACGAGAAATGTATGTTTGTAAACTTCTACAGAGAATTTTAACAAACATAATAGAGTATGCAAAGGAAATAACAGGACTAACAGATACCACGAACATATGAAAAGTGTTCAAACAGTAAACATATATAACAGTATCACCAGTTCAAAAGATTGGGGCTGCAGACGGATAGCTGTCCAGAGTCACAACAAAATCAAACCCAGTCTTGTCCTTTTCCCTTCCATTCACTATCGACCCTTTTCTCATCAACTTTCAAACCTTAAATACATGTTCTTTGGAAAATAAACATCCCTAAAAGATCGAGATAGTCCAGATCGAATCTAACTAATTTCTCACTAAAAAAATGACAAGTGAAAACCTGTCATTTTTTGATGCAAGTAAGACACCACACAAAAATAACAATTCGATCCATGAAAATTGAATTTCCAGTGATAAGACGACACCTGGAAAGTATAGTGATTGATCTGTTCCGGTCGATGAGGGATATACTAAAAAAAAAAACGATCGAACCTGGACGTACACAGCACCCATAATACCTACAGCAAATCAAGTAATAAAATTAAAATATGAACACAAATCGAGATGATAAATAGCAAATAACAAATAAAATACAATAAAAGAATACCTGTACAAGATCATCAAAATTCAAAACAAATAGATCCAGCATAATCACAGGTTAACCGGCGCATTAAAAACTTGAATATTGACCCCACTAGAATGACTCGGTGAAGGAGCTCTGAATTGCATGAGGGCGATCTGAGCGTTGAGCTCACGAACCTTTTCATCATTCTTATCATTTTCATCCTGAAGTTTGAGCACTCTCCTAATTAACTTATTCTTATGATTCCTGAGTCGAAGGAGTTGTTGATCATTCTCATCAACTTTCACTTTCAACCTAGCGTTATCAGCTCTGATCAATTCACGGTTTGCTGCAATTTCATTAACCCGTTCTTCCATGGTACGGATTTTATCTAGCAGATAGTTAATAAACAACGGGTGATCCATGTCTGCAATACCATACACACCAGGCGAATTCTTGTGCACAGGCTTTTCCTTTGCTGAAACAACGAAATCCACTGGCACTTCTTTATCACGCACAAGGATATCCTCACCAAACACAGGAGGAGTTTCTTCGACAGGATTTGGAACAGTTTCAGGATGAACAACATTATAATCATCAGGTGAAGGAAAACCCAATTCATCATCATCCAAAACGAAAGTTTCCACCTGAAGCTTGTCAACTACAGGGGTCTTGACAGAGGCAGCTTTCGCCATACTTCTAGTGAATTTGGCTGCCAACCTAGCTCTCGGTCTACCTTGCCCACGACCATGAATCTTATCTGTGTCATTTTGTGGGGTTGTTGGTGACAAGGACGAGGCTGCCCTCACACGCTTGGAACCTAGTGGTGTATGAGCACCTTTCACTGTTTTATCCATGGGTTTTTTGCATGGTTGAGGACTGATACGACGAGGGATCGACAGAGGTTTGTACAGAGGAGGAACTGAGACTGGACTCAGATTTTTGTGTTTGCTGCAATCATCAGGGCTGTCAAACATGCAATGACAGAATGCAGAAAAACCATTGGACTCTATAAAATCATCCCATGTTCTACCCAACTTCAACAACTCACTCTCAATCAACATACGAACCATCCCGTGATGAAAAAGAATGTGGATTACATGTTTCGGGCCTTTTTTAATCGCATTGGACATTTTGAACAAGCTACGCAACAGATAATATGGAAAATTCAAAGGAAACCCTATGAAAACAGACATAAGACGGAGGTGGTATACATACGCTGATGATAACCAACCTTCACAGGTCAAGTAACGGTGGATTAGATCGAGGACAGGTCACCATTCTTTCCTAAAATACTTACGGGCCACCCCAGTTCGGAATGAGACTTCCTGAGAAGGGTTTTTCAATAACTGGCGCCATTCAGTGATGTTCATCTTCTGGTACTTGAACCACATCTGACCGTCTAGGGATAAACCTGTGGCAGTTGTTATTGACCTTTCATCCACCCGAAATCGTAAATCCCCAACTTCTGCTTGAAAATCAACCAGAGAAAGTGCAAAGACTCTAGTAACTTCAGGATTAGAATCAGAGAATTTCTTCAAGAACGACATCCATCCTATATCTTCAAATTTCCCTGTGATTTCAGGGTTTGAATGTAACAGGGTCATCTCGCAGGGTTCAACCCTTACAACAGGTGCCATCACTGGCTGTGTCCAAATGCATAACCACACGCGAAATAGGTACCAGAGCTTGGCGGGGGACAGAACACAAGATCGTGAGCACGTAGAATGAAGTCTCAGCAACACCAGATAATGAACAGGGTAAGCCATGCACGAACACAGGCTATACCTCTGTGGGTTTGACATGAACGAAGCCATCGGCACTCGGAGTGGTAATCGATTGATAGCACAAATGACGGTCGAAAACCCTAGAACGCTGATAATATCATGATCCAACCCTGACTTAAATGATAGGAAACCTCACATTGTACGTAAAACAGGTGTTTGATCGACAGGCATCCACGACAAAAGATACATACCAGGGCTTAAACATGATGGACAGGTCAAGTATCAGTGTCATGATAGCACACTGTCTTCATGATATGTGAGTTAAGATATAGGATGCACCATAAATCAACCCGGAAATAACCATAATATATGCACTCCTATCATAGATTCAACATATCTTGTAAAGGTGGCGGAGGTTATAATATAATCACAAACCATGCACTTGAACCTTGAAATACGACCATATGAAATTCAATCAAGATCGACAAGGGCTCACAAACTTAGGATAAGGACCATGAGACATAATTCTAGGCTTCGTCAGAGTTACAAACATCAGACCTTTGACAACTATTGCTTAGACGACGCATGACAACCATAGTAATGAAACCTTGCAAATCATCATGGTAACGAAATCTATAAAATGAATCTCTAATATTTTGAGATAATATACATGACTAGGGTTACAAAGTAGGAATAGAAATCATTAAGAGTCACGTTTTAACTTCCCTAGTATAAATCATCCAAAACAATAACTTCAATATGATAGTCTCATTAATCCAATAGAATTTGCAAAGGTTATTAGGAAAATTAAATTTCAACAAATCAGTAGCTTAATGGAAACCACCATATCAGTAGCTAAAAACTCATTAAACTTGTCCTTTTAAAATTTAAACATTTCATCAAACAAAATGGAATTTTGTTTGATGAAATAATGATTTTACAAGGCTGTTGAGCAGGGGCATAACATATGGCGACTTGCTGGGCGAAACAGTTATCTCTGTTCATTTACCTGAAATCATGCAAGAAAAGAAATTAAATCCTTAATGTAAGCCATTGCATAGAGAACACCATTTTAGCACCTCAAACAGATTCAAATATCTCACGGTTCTAAATATTACCAGAAGATTGCAGATTCATTTATTTGATACAAATCAGATTTCTAGCAAAAATCAGTCTGTAAAGAATAAAACAGTAAATGATTCAGTCTTAAAAGATAAAACCTCAATACCACAAGCATAGCCCTACTGCTAGCAGGTGTCCATAGCCTCGACAGGGTTACTTTAAAACCCACAAACTGCCAGTATCCCATCCGCTAGTGAAAAGTCTACAATTCTGGGCAGGATGAACTGTTACCATTATCTTCTGTTTTCTTTTTTCTTTTTATTAGTAATGAAGGCCATGATTCAAGCTTGATAACCCGGTATTAATCATGTCAGTCACTAGTCTACACAATAGTAAAATCAACCAGCTCGTGATGAGACCTTTCACCCCTCAGAGTTTTATGTCCAAAGGTCATTGCCCAGGCTTGGTGACCGGAGACGACAATGCTACTGGATGTAAACTTATGATCCTAAACAGACAGGCTCATCAGGAGACCTTCTGTCCCTCAAACGGTTTTTTCAAATGTTCTAGTCCATCTCGTCCAGAACGTAATTATTGTTAATCCCAAATGAGATTGTCTTAGCAGATAGGGAGGCAAGTCTGGTTTTCTTTACGAAAAAGGGATGGCGTAAGAGATTAAAATAGATGACTTTACCAAACACTGCCCTAATCCCTTCGGACAAATTTTTGCAAAAACTAATATAATTAATTAATATTAACATATTTTACAAGTTGCTGGTAATATTCTGAACAATGAAGATACCATTCTCTGTCCAAGAAGTAAAATAGAATGATAGTTTCCAGGAAAATAATGTCTTTGTGCATGACTTCCAGACAAATTACGGAAATTGAATTTAGTCATCTGTTTGGGGTTCAATGAATCTGTCAGGTTCAACACACACAAACCACAAGCAAACAAATCAAACAGAAAACAGAAATAAACAGACAAATTATCAAGCATGCACACCACACCAGATATATACAAGATGATCCTTGAGGGGGATCAACAAAAATATTTCTTGATTAGGTAGCCATTTACTGGAAGGTTATCAACCTCACCTTCCAATGTTTGCAACCTGAAAGTGCTGGGACCAAGTTTTTCAGTAATGATAAATGGTCCCAGCCACAGGGATTGGAACTTTGTATGTTTTCATTTATCTTCATGTTCCTTATCCCATCTTAATACTAAGTCACCCACTTCCAGATCCCGACTGCCAGACTTTCTGAGGTCAAACCAACGCTTCACAGTCTACTGGTGTTTTTCAAACTTCCTCCTAGCCATCTCCCTATCTTCCTCTAGTTTTTGCAGGGTGTTTATTCGATGCTCCATGGAGGAAAAAGGTATCTCTTGCACTAACTAAGAAAGCTACAAGGAAGGTAAGAACAGATGAGGAGGCAAAATAGCTTCCTTGCCATATACAAGGAAAAAGGGGGAGTTTCCAATAGCAGATTTAGGGGTAACTCTGTCAGCCCACAAAGCATTTGACAGAGTAGTATGCCAATTCATGTGATGGGTAGCCACAGTACGTTTCAGAATCTTGATCAAATTTTTATTAGAAGATTTTGCTAGTCCATTACCCTGAGGGTAGTAATTAGCAGAATATTTCAATTTTATCCCCTTCTCCAATGCATACTCTGTTAATTTAACATAAGAGAAGTAAGTTGCATTGTCAAAGATTAAAGACTCAGGAATGCCAAATCTAGTGATAATACAAGAGTCGAGGAAAGATATAACCTGATCTGAATTGACTACTCGCAACGAGATGGCTTCAACCCATTGAGTGAAATAGTCTGTGGCCGTGAGAATGTATTTATGCTACTGTGAAGAGGCTGGTGTGATTGGACCAACAATATCTAGACCCCATCGCTGAAATGGGACTTCGATAATCATCGGTTGGAGAGGTAATGCTACCTTTTTTAGTCTGCCTCCTGCTCTTTGACACTCTTGGCACTTCCTGGCGAAAGAATATGCGTCTTTGAACAATGTGGACCAGTAGTACCCAGCTTTAAGTATCTTATGAGTAGTAGTTTCTCCACTGTAATGTCCTCCAGTTGGTCCTGCATGTAGTTGAGATAACACATCATCAGCCTCGTGTTTTTCTAGACAACGAAGGAGAACCCCTTCGAAATTCTTTCTAAACAAAATATTATCAATAAGCTGATAAGGTGTAGATTTTAGTCTTAAATCTCTCTTATGACGTGGGTCTAAATGTTCAGGGGAGGTCCCATGCAATAAGAAGAACTTAATATCATCATACCAAGAATCAGGAGGAGTGGAGACCGGAAAAACTTCCCTTTCAAATAAATAAGGTTCGCTAAAGAAGTGCAGATCAGGATCAGAATTGTCCACAGACCCAGCTGCTAATTTGCAAAGTCCTTGCCCCCTGACAATATTTAAAGGTTTTATTTCTAGGTCGTATTCCTGAAGTGCTGTGACCCAATGTGCTCTTTTTTCACCAAGATCCTTCTGTACCAAAATATTTCTAACTGCAAAATATGGTACAACGACTTTGGTGTGGGACTTCAGTAAGTAAGGCCTGAAATGTGTGACGGGTTTGAAAACAACGAAAGCTTGCTTGTCCACTTCTGGTTAATTTAGTTCTGCACCGTTGAGACCAAAACTCGTAAAAGCGATAGGAGCTTCATTATTTTCCTGGTTTTTCTGTGTCAGAACAGCAGCATAAGAAGAATCAGAAGCAAACGTATACAAAATGAATGGTTTGGAAAAATCTGGGCTAGTTAGAGTGGGAACTTCAGTGATCGCTTTTAAGATGTCATGAAAATATTGCTTCTCATTAGTGTTCCATTTAAACTCAGCATCCTTTCTTATCATTTTCTGAAGCGGCCGAACAATCTCTGTAAACCCAGGAATAAATCTAGAAACAAAATTTATCTTTCCAAGAAACGACTGCATGGACTTCTTTGAGTGGGGCATCGAAATCTGTGAAATAGCACGAGTACGTTCTGGGTCAATATTAATGCCTTGTTTAGAAACAAAAAAACCTAGCAACTTACCTTCTGTCACTGAAAAGATAAATTTCTTAGGATTTAACGAAATCCCATACTTCCTGCAACGCTCAAAGACTCTCTTGAGATGAATGAAATGATCATTCCTATTTTTTGAAAAGACGGTAACATCATCAAGATAAATAACGACGAACTTACCAATCAGACCTCTGAAGGCGATGTCCATTGCCCTCTGAAATGTTGCTCCGGCATTTATGAGACCAAATGGCATTTTCCTGTATGCATAGGTTCCCCAAGGCGTTCTAAAAGTTGTTTTCAACTGGTCATCTTTGGATACTAACACTTGGTTGTATCCTGAAAAACCATCTAGTAGCGAAAACATTTCAGATCCGGAGACCTGTTGCAAGATTTTCTCCATTGTAGGAACAGGGTAATTGTCTTTATCCAAACCTTATTCAGGTTTCGGAAGTCGACACATAACCTGATGTCACCATTTTTCTTCCTCACGGGTACAAGATTTGCTACCCACTGTGCATGCCGAATAGGGAAAATTATTCTGGCGGCAAGGAGTTTATTTAGCTCCTTCTTGACAGCTGGTTCTAGGCTGGGGTGCATTTTCCTCAATTTTTGTTGAAAAGGCTTAGCCTCCGGTTTCATAGGAATGACATGTTGCATGATATTAGGATCGAATGTTTTCAGGTCATCATACGTCCATGCAAATATGTCTTTAAATTCTTTGAAGAGTTTAACGAAGGCTGTTTTTTCCTGGGCAGTACATGTGCTGCCCAGATTCACACATTGAGGATTTTGCTCAGTTCCTAGATTCACAATGTCAGATTGCATGATGGAGCTATTAGTTTTACAATTCCTTGCAGCCTTAAATTTATCCTTTAAGTCATAGAATTTCTCAAGTTTGATTACTGACCTGGGAAGGGCACTAACCTGATCGAGAGATTCTTGAATTGAGCAAGGCTTATGGATTACCGCAAAATTGTGTAGATCTTCATCGTGAGTCATCTCATCCAAAATCGCATCCTTGAAAGTATCTTTAAAAGTCAGAAAATCGATTAATTGCTGGTCGTCATTGAAGACTCTCCAATTTGCTACGTTGTCAGGTATAGAAGGCATGAACAACAATTCAACCGAGAAAGCATCAGTAAGGATTCCTTCAAATGGAATCAATCTTGAAGCAATAATAGCTAAAAGATCAGCTTCCTGATTTAGATAACGAGGGATGGAACTAATGTTAAATGCTTCAAATGCTAATAGTAAATTCCATACCGCAGCTTGATAATTTCTCAAGTGTCCAGCTATGCAGTGTATTGTGTTACATACCTAACGAACAATAATCTCAGAATCTCCTAAGACTACCAAGGCTTTGGCTCCCAAGTCAATCGCTTTCTTCAGCCCTTGAATGAGGGCTTCGTATTCAGCGATGTTATTGGTGCAATCGAATTCTAATCTGCAAGCAATGAAGTACCTTTTACCATAAGGATCAATCAGTAAGCACCCTGCACCGGCTCCTTCTTTTGACTTGGAACCGTCAAAGTAAAGAGACCAACAACCGTCATTGAGATCTAAATGTGGTGTATCTGGTACTGAGATTTCAGCTGGGGCTTGTGAAAAATGGAAAATTTCCGACTGCTGATTTGAATCTGGGATTTCTAAAATTTCAGCTTCCAAGTTCCCAAAAAATGAGTCAGCCATGTAATTACCCATTATGGTATCAGTGAACAAGACTGGTTCATTTGAGTCATCAATTTCAGTAACGGTATGCTTCATATAGCATTCTCGATCGATCCTGATCTTATTGGGATGACCCTTATGAGGTATCCACAGGTGTGACCAATCTGTGGCAAAATACCCATCAATTTTCTGTGACCAATCCCTGCTAAGAAACAAACCATATGCTTCAGGGATGTCAGCAACAATAATATCGATGATAAAGTGAACTTGTGGATTGGAAGCTAACCTTATCAGCGCCTCCTTCAGTTTACCTATTACCTTTACGTTTGAACAATCGAGCTGTACAATACTCGTATCACAAGGCTGAGGGACAGCATTAAATCTTTTACACACAGAGTAAGGCATTACATTTTTGGATGCCCCTGAGTCTATCATACAGTTATGTACTTTGCGATTAAATATTTCGAACGAAAGTAAAAAAGGTGGAGTTGAAGAATTAGATTTCTTGCCTATAGATGATGCGTTGACTGAAGATTTTTGTGAATCAACTTTATTATTGACAGAGCTATTTTGATTGGAGGCAGTCCTACCATTTTTACTTGGGAAGACCCCTTGTACCATTTTATCTCAAATCACAGGTATTTTTATGAGTTCATACAGAGAAATATTAGCTCTACTCTTCTTTAAGTCCTCAATCAAGTCATATTCTAACTCAAGGGAGTGTGCAGATTTACTGTTTGCAGGCTGATTTTTGTTTTGGACAGCTGAACTATTACCTGTAACAGTTGTAGCAGGTTCAGTTGAAGGCTGGTCTTTTTTACTTTTGGTGTTGTACTGATACTGATTTACATTGACAACAGCCACATCTTCGTCATCAGTTAATTCTGAGGTGTCCCAGAAATGACTGATGACATGGGGTGGTTTATCGTCATTGTCATCATCCATTTTTTGGTTATCTTGAGAACTTTGTCCGGAAGACTGAGTTTCATTTTCAGTAGATGTTTCTAGATCTAAAAATATTGATTTGAGGAAGCTATTGAGTTCCTCAACGCTGTTGGCTTCAGAGGGTGGAGTTTGTTTCGCAGCTGAATTTTGAAAAGGTTTTCTGAAAAACTGTTTAGGTGGTTCTTTGTTTGTGGTATTTTCAGAAGTACCCTTTTTTAAATCTATGATCTCATTAGACAGTTTTTTAATGACTCTTTGTAAACTGTCAATATCTAAGGCATCTTGGCCCCTTTTGTCAGAGCTTTTGGCAGGACTGTCAGTCTTCTTCCAAGAAGAAGATGCTGAATCGTTATCTACTCCTGGATTTGCTTTTGTGGCATTCGCATCCTTTTCGACTTTAATTGCTTCTTCAAAGTTTTCAATTAGGGTAAGTTTGGCCTTTTGCCTGACAAACATGGATATCTTTCCCGGTAAGGCTGAAGTGTAAAATTCAACAGTAACGTCCTCAGTTGGCCTTGAGGTAGCGGGAATCCTGTTTCTCAAAGTTAGAAAACGCTGGTTAAAATATTTAACCTTTTCTTTGGGGTCCATGCGAATTCTAGACAATTTCGAGACTAAAATAGCAGGAGTCTTGTCATATCCAAACTTGTTTGTAAATGCAAGATCAAATTCGTTCCAGCTAGTAATGGAACCAGCTGTAAGTGAAAAATACCATGTGGAAGCCTTTCCTTCGAATGTATAAGGAAAAATCCGGCAGACCACATCTTCATGTTCCACATCCAAGAGTCGGACTGCCAACATAAACTTCTTGACGTGGTCTTCCGCTGGCTCTTTCGACTCAGGGTGTTTAGGTAAAGGGTGTTGAACGCTGGGAACAACCACTGCATCCTGAGCTAGCCATGGCATATTAGCATTGGGTTTTTGGGGATTTCCAGCTACCATGTTTCCTGGATTTGGAGGCGGTAGTGGTGGTGCTTGAGGAACACGAAGAGTAGAATGAGGTGGTGATGGTGGTCGACCAGACCCTCTTGAAGCAAGTGGTCCTGCAGAAGAAGAAGGCTGGTTGATGCCTGTGGAATATTACTGTACGTGAGGATTGGGATGGGCACCTAAAGGCTGTTCTTGTTCTCCCATAAATGACTCAGGATCACGAGGACGAGGACGAGTAATCTGTGGAAGAAGTAACTCAGTAGGCTGTCGCCCAGTAAGGTTCGAATAAGCTCTTGTCAGAATTCTTTGAGATTCGTTTATAGCTTGTTCGATTTGATCAAGATCATCAGGATGGCGAGCACTGCTAGCATCAAATTGAGAAATGAGATTTTGAACTGAGTCGGTCAAAGGGTCGTCATTTAGTCATGATGACCGGCGTGTTAGTGGTTGTGTAGTTGATTGTATTTGAGGGGTAGTAGGCTGATTTGTTTTGTTAACAGAGTTGTTTTCATCAGCCATTTTACGCTAGCCCTCCTTCTAGCGCCATTGTTGACGGGCGTATTTGACGAAGCCCGCAACGAGGGATACGACCCAGACCGGGATCCTTAGGGTAGGCTCCAAGCTATTTGGGATAGTCATTCCCGACAGGTTTAAAGGCTCTGTTGGCCTGAGATTCTAAAAAAAACTTATGGTCAAAATTAACACTACTGATTGTTAGTATTAGACCTATGTTTACAACTACAAAGATTGATTCAAGTTATACATTACAAGAATGACAAACTTTTAAGTTTAAATTACTTAAAACAATTAGCCCTAAATACATGAATGAAACATAAACCTGGACAGGGTTAGTATCCTACAGGGGTATGTTATATGATATATACACATGTACAGTAGTTACAAAAGGAACGATCTGTATGTAATTCGTAAAAAAGATTTGATTCAAAAGGATTTTTCAAAAAATATAATCAGCAGAAAATAAACAATATATAATCCTAATATCCTGATCAGGAGCAGTAAGAGAAATAAAGCATGAGATCAATTAAGGCTAATAGAATTACCATATGGATACACATAGGTAATATTTAAATAATATAAACATTAACTAGGCCCATACAGTAATCAATTACAAATCATATAAGCAACAATGTCGATTGCCAATTACATAACATGATATATTAGCAAAATTGAAAGAATGAAAATCGATAATTACACGAGAAATGTATGTTTGTAAACTTCTACAGAGAATTTTAACAAACATAATAGAGTATGAAAAGGAGATAACATGACTAATAGATACCAAGAACATATGCAAAGTGTTCAAATAGTAAACATATATAACAGTATCACCAGTTCAAAAGATTGGGGCTGCAGACGGATAGCTGTCCAAAGTCACAACAAAATCAAACCCTGTCTTGTCCTTTTCCCTTCCATTCACTATCGACCCTTTTCTCATCAACTTTCAAACCTTAAATACATGTTCTTTGGAAAATAAACATCCCTAAAAGATCGAGATAGTCCAGATCGAATCTAACTAATTTCTCACTAAAAAAATGACAAGTGAAAACCTGTCATTTTTCGATGCAAGTAAGACACCACACAAAAATAACAATTCGATCCATGAAAATCAAATTTCCAGTGATAAGATGACACCTAGAAAATATAGTGATTGATCTGTTCCGGTCGATGAGGGATATAATAAAAAAAAAAACGATCGAACCTGGATGTACACAGCACCCATAATACCTGCAGCAAATCAAGTAATAAAATTAAAATATGAACACAAATCGAGATGATAAATAGCAAATAACAAATAAAATACAATAAAAAAATACCTGTACAAGATCATCAAAATTCAAAACAAATAGATCCAGCATAATCACAGGTTAACCGGCGCATTAAAAACTTGAATATTGACCCCACTAGAATGACTCGGTGAAGGAGCTTTGAATTGCATGAGGGCGATCTGAGCGTTGAGCTCATGAACCTTTTCATCATTCTTATCATTTTCATCCTGAAGTTTGAGCACTCTCCTAATTAACTTATTCTTATGATTCCTGAGTCGAAGGAGCTGTTGATCATTCTCATCAACTTTCACTTTCAACCTAGCATTATCAGCTCTAATCAATTCACAGTTTGCTGCAATTTCATTAACCCGTTCTTCCATGGTACAGATTTTATCTAGCAGACAGTTAATAAACAATGGGTGAGCCATGTCTACAATACCATACACACCAGGTGAATTCTTGTGCACAGGCTTTTCCTTTGCCGAAACAACGAAATCCACTGGCACTTCTTTATCACGCACAGCGATATCCTCACCAACCACAGGAGGAGTTTCTTCGATAGGATTTGGAACAGTTTCAGGATGAACAACATTATAATCATCAGGTGAAGGAAAACCCAATTCATCATCATCCAAAACGACAGTTTCCACCTGAAGCTTGTCAACTACAGGAATCTTGACAGAGACAGCTTTCGCCATACTTCTAGTGAATCTGGCTGCCAACCTAGATCTCGGTCTACCTTGCCCACAACCACGAATCTTATCTGTGTCATTTTGTGGGGTTGCTGGTGACAAGGATGAGGCTGCCCTCACATGCTTGGAACCTAGTGGTGTATGAGCACCTTTCACTATTTTATCCATGGGTTTTTTGCATGGTTGAGGAGTGATACGACGAGTGCTCGACAGAGGTTTGTGCGGAGGAGGAACTGAGACTGGACTCGGATTTTTGTGTTTGCTGCAATCATCAGGGCTGTCAAACATGCAATGATAGAATGCAGAAAAACCATTGGACTCTATAAAATCATCCCATGTTCTACCCAACTTCAACGATTCACTCTTAATCAACATATGAACCATCCCGTGATGAAAAAGGCTGTGGCTTACATGTTTCGGGCCTTTTTTAATTGCATTGGACATTTTGAACAAGCTACGCAACAGATAATATGGCAAATTCAAAGGAAACCCTATGAAAACAGACATAACACGGAGGTGGTATACATACGCTGATGATAACCGACCTTCACAGGTCAAGTAACGGTGGATCAGATCGAGGACAGGTCGCCATTCTTTCCTAAAATACTTACGGGCCACCCCAGTTCGGAATGAGACTTCCTGAGCAGGGTTTTTCAATAACTGGTGCCATTCAGTGATGTTCATATTCTGGTACTTGAACCACCTCTGACCGTCTAGGGATAAACCTGTGGCAGCTGCTATTGACCTTTCCTCCACCCGAAACCGTAAATCCCCAACTTCTGCTTGAAAATCAACCAGAGAAAGTGCAAAGACTCTAGTAACTTCAGGATTAGAATCAGAGAATTTCTTCAAGAACAGCATCCATCCTATATCTTCAACTTTCCCTGCGAGTTCAGGGTTTGAATGTAACAGGGTCATCTCACAGGGTTCAACCCTTACAACAGGTGCCATCACTGGCTGTGTCCAAATGCGTAGCCGTACACGAAATAGGTACCAGACCTCGGTGGGGGACAGAACACAAGATCGTGAGCACGTAGAATGAAGGCTTAGCAACACCAGATAATGAACAGGGTAAGCCATGCACGAACGCAGGCTATACCTCTGCGGGTTTGACATGAACGAAGCCATCGGTACTCGGAGTGGTAATCGATTGATAGCACAAATGATGGTCGAAAACCCTAGAACGCTGATAATATCATGATCCAACCCTGACTTAAATGATAGGAAACCTCACATTGTACGTAAAACAGGTGTTTGATCGACAGGCGTCCACGACAAAAGATATGTACCGGGGATTAAACATGATGGACAGGTCAAGTATCAGTGTCATGATAGCACACTGTCTTTGCGATATGTGAGTTAAGATATAGGCTGCACCATAAATCAACTCGGAAATAACCATAATATATGCACTCCTATCATAGATTCGACATATCTATGTAAAGGTGGCGGAGGTTATAATATAATCACAAACCATGCACTTGAACCTTGAAATACAACCATATGAAATTCAATCAAGATCGACAATGGCTCACAAACTTAGGATAAGGACCATGAGACATAAGTCTAGGCTTCGTCAGAGTTACAAACATCATACCTTTGACAACTATTGCTTAGACAACGCATGACAACCATAGTAATGAAACCTTGCAAATAATCATGGTAACGAAATCTATAAAATGAATCTCTAATATTTTGGGATAATATACATGCCTAGGGTTACAAAGTAGGAATAGAAATCTTTAAGAGTCACGTTTTAACTTCCCTAGTATAAATCATCCAAAACAATAACTTCAATATGATAGTCTCATTAATCCAATAGAATTTGCAAAGGTTATTAGGAAAATTAAATTTCAACAAATCAGTAGCTTAATGGAAACCACCATATCAGTAGCTAAAAACTCATTAAACTTGTCCTTTTAAAATTTAAACATTTCATCAAACAAAATGGAATTTTGTTTGATGAAATAATGATTTTACAAGGCTGTTGAGCAGGGGCACAACAGTATGGAGCAGTTAATGTTCATCCATTGAATTCTTATCAGCCATATTTTTCATCCTTCATCTCAATAAAGTCGATATCCAGTGAAGCCCAAGGTTCACCTACGCTCCTAGTCTCTCTCATGTCCAATTTTGTGCCTCCTACCCATCATTTTGGGTCCTTTGATGTAATGGTTAGTGAATATATTTATTTTTGATGTGTAACAGATGATAAATATTGTTATTTATCTCTTTCAGGTTGCAATAACTCTGTTCATTAATTTTTCATACTCATATTTCCATATATAAGCTTAATTAGTCATCAAAATGAAGGATTTGAGCATTCTAGTGCAGTAATAAGTGAGCCTTGTTCATGGGAATGCATTTGGATGGTTTAATATGCTGTAATAATATGTATTAGTCTCTTTCAAATGAATTTATCATTTTAAATACAGTTCTGTTAAAGATTTCAAGCTTACTTACACACCCTAGCTAGATTACTTGTTAAATTTGACTGTTCTAGTTATTCTTTCAATTCAAAGAGTTATATATAGTTATTTTTTATTATGTAAGTTTCTGAGTGTCACTGAAATAACCACCTACCCATACATACTTTCCTATCATAAATTCATTGATTCTGTACTCTGCTTTGGGAGCCTCCATTACATAGGACTTCCCTAGGCCAAAATTTCCTAAAAACCTCAATTCTTTCCTAAAATCTCCAGAAATCTCCATATCTGTTATGAACCGTCCAAAACAATATTTTATGATATATGAAGGACTGATAACACCTATAATATTTTCACAAATACCCTAGTTGGCGTTACTAAATAAATTTCCCTAGTTTCACAGTTGTGTGAACCAGAAGCGTGGGAATAGGTTTCCGCATAGAGAAATATGAAACCTGTATAGTCCCTGATATAAATATGTTAGGGGAAATGAATTCACTATTCTGTAAATTATTCTTGGTTTCCTCCCTCATTCTGTTCCACTTCCTGCAAATTTCCCAGCACAACTCCTTGAATTACCTAATCTAAAATTTCATTGAGTGATTGTAAATTTATATCAGAAATTTAATTCAATTTGCAGCAATAGTTAGTGTCCATTTATTCATATAAAACTTAGCTACATTACATTGGTATCATATCACTTTCCTCCACCCCTGTGGAAAGTAAGCTCTCAGTGAAATTTTTTTGCAGATCAACAATTCAAGTTGCTACCATGAGGATTGTACAAGTAGTTGAAGATGGTGACTTTGATTAGTTTGTTGAAGAAGAAAAGGTGATATATGTTAATGATGGCTTGAAAATGTCAAGAGACAAGTATGGTTACTTTTGTGACTATATGGATTATGAATAAAAAATGTTGAACTGCCCATGGCTAATCTTAGAAAGGATTTAGCAAAGATCAAAGATGCAATTGAAAATTTGCCACACCACTACAAAGAGTATCTTTCCATGGGGAAGCATATTTGTAAATCCATTCCTTTCAAAGAGTATTTTTATTATTTCATATTTGGATTTAAAACCAAGAATGTAGATGATTACTCCTTACAAGAGCATCAAATCATCCATAGAGGAACCAAGTTGTTCCACTTCTCTGAGCAATGAGGTGGAAGAAGGAACCAAAAGTGAAGAGTCATCAAATCCATCAGCATGTTCAAACATTCCGACATTCTTTGTTTTTTCTTCAAGAATATTCTGCATAAGTAATTATCATAGTACCTATAGCATGGTTTTCACCCTTTCTACATTCCAAAGTGCCTCCCTTTTGTCTATGGGGCATAAAGGTAGAGTTCATACTAGAAGAGCTACAACAAACAAGAATATTAGTAACACAAAATATAGAAACAACTACTATTAAACTAAATAAACAAAATATATGACAATTATACCTTCTCAATTTCTTTAAAATGGACCACCGTGGCCAAAGCTTGGAAATGGGTTGCCTCTCCATAGGCTATCAGATTGGAGATGGTGGGGCTATGGAATGATTAGAAAAAGGAGGTGAGTACTATGAGAATAATGGCTTCTCACCGTACTCATGAATAAAAAGTTGGAAGAAGGAATAAGTCAATCTTGTGATGTAAACCTTCACACTATTTTATAGTTTTTCTTGTCCTTTTCACTCTTTTAGGGTTTTGAACCCTATTTAGGGTTTTAAGCTCTATTTAGGGTTTTAAGCCTTTTTGTGCTTTTATCTCTTTTGGGTGTGTTTAGCCCCTTTTGTGAGATTTTTAGCTCTTTTGTGGGGTTTTAAGCCCTTTTATGAGCTTTTTAACCTTTTAATGGGTTTTTTCCCTTTTTAAGAGAGAATGAAGGTAAACTATAGTTGTGGAGGTCAAAGGTAAGGAAAATGGTAGTGAAATGATGTATGTATGTGGTTTCAACCATATAGAGCCAGGTGGGGAATTTTTTGTGTGAAAAACTTTCCCCTTGATGTGTGAGTGAAGGAGCTCATCGTATGGCTGACATATGTCATAAGATCACGAGGAGAGTGGAGAGACCTGCAAAGAAGCAACGCTTCATCGTTTGAACCACGGTGGATTTTGGTTTTTGTATTAATATTGGTTCCCGATAATGGATAAGATACAAAGAATATGTGACATGCATATGGACGAGATGGGCATACCCATGCTCGTAACAATGTCAAAAGAATAAATAATGGGATCAAGGCTAAAAAATACGGGAGCGGATCAATACATATAAAATTGATGTTACATGATGGTGGCCTCAATGAGAGGATGAATAACCTACTGATCTAAAGAAATGATACATAGGAACGATGGAATTATCTTGGAATACAATATCTTCATAACTGATGCTATGGTTAACCTATAAGTGTACATAGCTAGAGGGATTCCATGATAGGGAGTAAGAATCTTTGAGGTACAATATGTTGCATCAATAATGGAGCTATATAGAATCACTGGTATGGGGCTAAACACTATGTCCAGCACAACCCAAAAATCAGAAGGGACATGAACTTGTTTGGGTCCCATAGTAGACTCACCAATGTGCTAGAGTCAGGCGATAACCGAGGTCTTCAATCAAGTAATACATGGACCAATACCCTGTATGAATCTCATCAATGCAATGATGTAGATGAATTCAAGCATATGAGATACAACCATCTCGAGTGGCACTAATGAATCCTCTCAAGTGGTCCAAGGAACTCATCAATGAGGTCGATGAAACCAAGATATAGGGACCTATGGGTCTATCCTTTGGAATAGATGTGTTATCATCAATAGAGGGAGACCTACAATTGATCAAGGAAATGATGTGTCCTTGACTAGAAGTATGAGGGGGATAACCAAAGATGTGGACAACCTCGGGACTAACACACTGATTGGGGGAACAGGGGCAGGGGAGCACAAGGGATTCAAACTTCCTTTATTCATAGTAAGATGGAAAGGCAGACTTGGGAGAAAACGAAACTGACTCATGGGATAGGGATCATAGATTTAATACTGAGAATGTAACTGCAAATGGGAAATACTGAGGAAGGTCATCGAAATATGAATACTCAGGGGATCCAAGGAAGACTCATAATAGAATACTCTGAACAAAGGCGACCCAATTGGGGGAAGCCTCCAAACTGTAATATAGGGTGGCCTTGCAAGACACCATTGTGACACAATCTCATGGTTTTTTAGCGAGCCTGAGAAATTAAATGCTCGATGGTGTCTTAATTTTTAGAGAGTCTGAAAATAGGAAGAAGAATCCAGTGTGGTCTATTTTTTGTATGTGGTCTCCTAAGTCTGAAAAAGGATTAACGTATGCGTAGGATAGCTCTCCTAACCTTTGGGGAGGGATAATTCTTTACAGTTTGTAGTCCAATCAGGCCGAAAAAGGTTAAACTTACACTAATGGGATGATCATTCAAATACTTTTATGAGCATGAACAAAACCAAGTTTGCTTGGAAATATTTTCTTGATGAGAAGGCTGGAAAAGAGCTGAAAGACAACCCATGATGAGATTTTTCATAAAGTGTGTTCCCAATGCCCAAGAAAGCATAAAATGATGCAAAAGGAAACGTTCATGGATTGAGTGTGTTGAGGTGATCATTTTCTTATGGTAGTCTATATAATCTGAAAAAGGAGATAAAAACCCTTTCAAATAATTTAATGAGAGTGAAAGGAAGCAAGCATGCTTGATGATCTTTTTATTCTTATGAGAGTCAAAAAAGAGCTTAACAGAAAATCCATAATGGTCAATCAAGCAAGGGGGAAGTGTTTGATATATGGAAAGAGGTTATGTTGTGAACATGGCTGATGGGAATATAATCCAGAACACTAATGGGGGCCCCTTGTGGGATGACAAATGGTGGTAAAATATGGCCAACTATGCAATATGGATGAAGCATATGGCTCATGAACACGCTAATACATAAAAGGGAGGTTCACATGATGGCACGCAAATCAAGGTGACTTCCAAGAAATTGTCCAGAAAATCATATTGAGAGCATGAGACAAGGGTCTCATCAAAATACAGAGGATGGCAAGCTAAACCCAGTGGTGCGAACGATGTCTGAAACGAACTCCAGATAAGCCTTAATAGCAGCTAGTGATGCTACCCCTAGTGCAGTGGTGCACGAGTAAAAGCTAGAGCATATGGAGGCCTATGGGTACGAAGCTAGCTCAATGTACAAGGTGGGATTCATTTTATGGCATGGAAATTGATGTGACTCTGTGAAATGGCCCAATGAATTAGTAGGAAGGGAGGCAGTCTGGAAGATCGTTTCTCAACCCAAGATATTTTTGCAAAATGATGGCAGCCTCCTATATTTGTAGAGGATGATCCGTATGTGGGCATGGAATATTTGGGAGATATGGAGAGGCTTTGACCTCTAGGGTAGTTCTTTGGAAATTAACAGTATGCTAGCATAGTTGTATCTAGACCATACATCCAACATACTATGTGCATGTGCAGGCATGGGACCGAACCCTCAAGTAGGCTACTAGCGACGCAGGAGTAGGGATTATATCCACCTTATCACATGAAAATGATGTGACAAATTTCTACTATAGACTCACTGTGACTATACTGGGAGAAACTATTGGAGGGGGTCACCAAATCATGATAGAAACAATGTAAATCAAGAAAGAAAAAAATATGCCCTAAGTGTTGCATGGTGAGCGACTCAGGAATAGCACCTCTAGTGAAGGTAATTGGCCTTGCCTTGGAGACTCTGTAGTTGGTGCAAAGTACATGGGGGAGGAATATGGAATTCAATGGGAAGAACTGACTCCACACCATGCGATAAGTGAAATGGGATAAAAATGGTGGTGGTTTTAGAGATCTCTTTGTCATTGCAAAAGTGGTGTTGGGATAGATTAGGTGGATCTTCCACGACTAGGGAGACATAAGTAGTACTAGAACTAGATATCATGTAGATGGTGTTGGTTTTGTTAATGTAATTGTAACTTCAGAATGTATTCATCCATATATCTTATGTATTGTACCGCAATGTTTATTTCGGGATGTGTCTATAATGTAATTGTGTCATGTCATACCCCGATGTTTATTCTGGGAAGTTTCTATAATGTAAACAAGTCATGTCAAGTAATTGTGGGTAACCCACCTATTGGTCAAGGGTTAAAGTCCCCACAGTTATGGAGCCCTAGGGTTATTATACTATCCTAGAGAAGTCAACCCTAGGTGATTCATTATAAGTCAGGGCAATAGTCCCCACCATTGTGTTAAGGATAAACCTCCTTGTTGGTCAGAGGAGGCAAAGTGCCCACAAGTTGTGGGGCACTAGGGTTATTAGACACTCCTAGAGATGTCGAGTCTAGTAAGTAATTGTTAAGTGAGGCTGACATGTTGGAGTGGGTTTCAGGTGAATGAAAGAATATAAATAGAGAGTGAGTCTCTCTATTTATCACACACACACTCAGTCATTGGGGCGCATGAGTGAGAGGAGAAGTTGCTGGGACAAGAGAGAGACTGCTGCTGTCGGAAGATCATCTTTATGTTTTCAGGTTTTACTTTTGGTGCTGATTCTATCTTTGAGGAAGTTGCGGGGTTTTATCCTTTATGGTTTCCTCAAGAAAAATTCTTTGGGTCTCTTGTATCTTGTGTTTTGTTGCTTTGCATGTTATTCTCTCAGTTAAAGATACTAAGATCATAATGATAGCTTGAATGATAAAAATCTAACATGGTATGAGAGATAACCTAAGAAGAAGAAATTGTGCAGCCGCAGAAGCTAGGGATTCTTACTTTTTTGGTCTCTCTCCTCAATCCATCAGCAAAAGTATGCTAGGATGACTTTTCATTAAAGGGCGCATCTTTCTGTTGAAGAGGAATCTGATTTCGAGCATTTTCAGTTTTTGGTGCCGGAAATTAGGGATTCTTATAGAAGAGGAATTTTTGAGTGAGCCCAGCATAGGATTTATCTCCTCATCAAAATTCAAGTTTATAGACCTGGATCAAGATTTTTGGTTTGGTGAAACTTCAGGAAAGTCAAACCCTAGTTTTACCCCGAGTTGGAAAAACCCTAAAATACTAAAACTGATAAGTTTTGGTACATTCACTATATCTTGGTATTGGCGAAGGATAAGGATCTAAAAATTATCGAGGCCAAAGATAAAATCCTTATTTACACGTTGTCCAACATTTAGCCTCATATTCGCTATATTCTGGGAGATATGAGCCCTCTAAGTTAGGGTTCCAACCTCTTCCAGAATTCATTCCTAAACAGGATACGTGGGCAGAATTGTTATATCTTGGGATACAAAGGTCCAAATGAAATTTATGAAGATTTTCCAAAAAGGGCACATACTTTAATTTATGTGGTCCAAGTTTTAGACTCAGAAGATGAACCAGTGACACGTGGAAGTCCATACAACTTTTCTATTCTGAACAGTCCTGTAACAAGCCACCTTAGTAAAATGATCATAAGTTGCAATTGGTGAAACCAATTCTGATGAAACCTGTGGTTTTGGAATAGGGACATGCAAGGATACCTCAGTGCATAGTTTCAGACATAAAGGAGTAGTAATTTCAGAGATACCATAAAAATAGTAACAAGAATTTCTGTAGAAGAAATTGGAAAACTAGGGCTTCATGTTCCGAGAGCTTCCCTCCACTGTTTTCATAAAATGAGTACATGAGAAAAATAAACATGAGGAGATCTATATTTCTATACAATTAGATCTAAAATATTCCAAGCTTTGAAAATTAGGTTTTCCCTGACAAACCCTAGATCAGCTAGCTCCAGAACCAGAACGGACACCTCAAATCGGTAAGATCTAATCTTTTGATATTTTCATCAGTGGGGTTCTCATTTCAAAGTGATCTATCACATCAGCTTGATGATAATATTGGTTAAGTTGACAAATTCCAGCGTGGAAGTATATGATATCTCTGAATTAAATGAATTGGATACCTACATGAGTAGAGAGGTTCCAATTGCAGAGGGAGATGAGGCTCAAATCCTTACACAAGAAGAGCTTGGTCAAGGCCAAGAAGATCATTGTTGATTCAATCACGGATCAACTTGTACCACAAGTGTCTTCCCTAAAGACATAGAAAGAGATGTTTGCTTCCTTAATCAAGCTATTTGAAGGGAAGAAAATAAATTAGAAGATGGCTTTGAGAAAACAGTTGAATAATGTGAAGATACAGAATGCAGAACAACTTGAAGCGGTAGAAGAAGAAATGGAGAATGCAGAAGTAGTGATAGCCATCTTGAATGGACTCCCAGGATCATGGGATTCATTCATGTGAGGAATGTGTGCCAAAAGGAAGTGATTACTTTCAGTAGACTCTGGGAAGAGCACACACAAGAAGAATAAGCTTGACTCATGATAAGAGAAGAGGTGAGAGCATCTGAAGATCAAGCTCTCACCATCTAAAGAAGATCCCTCAAGCGATGAGGAATATGAATAACTCAACTCTTGAAGAACCTCTTATCCATCTTAGCATTTTGATAAGAAATGATGTTATTATGAATGAAGAAAATGATGAAGTTGAAGGCTCAAGAAGGAATCTACCCACGAAATAAATAAAGATAAGTATTCAATTGTCATTTCATGTTTTTGTTATGCAATTTGTTTATATTCAGTTGATGTATTATGCATGATAGAATGTTTATATTCACTTTGATCAAATAGCTGATGTGTTGAAAAAGCCATTGGCTAGGGTGAAGTTTGAGTACTTCTAGTTGAAGCTTGGTGTTCTCCAGATCAAGGTTTCCTCCAAAGGGAAATGATGAGACCTAGAGCCATTCTATCATGGTGAGAGGATTGGTTCCTTCCATGTCAGATATGAGTGTTGAACCATTCTGATGTGACTGTAGGATTGGTTCCTACATGATTAGAAGTAAGCGCTGAATGCCATTCTTCGAATGGAGGTGCCTGGTCAGTTACCAGGAATACTCGGTCTAGGACCGAGGGCCTTTCTGATACGATTGTAAGATGTAGTCTTACATGATCAGATGTGAGTGCATGGCCATTCTGATGTGATTGAGGGATTGGTTCCTTGCATGTGTTGGATGTAAGTGCAGATCCCTTTTGAACATGCATGTTGGATTGGTTCCTCACATGTGTTAGATGTAAGTGCAGAGCCTTTTTGAACATGTATGTTGGATTGGTTCCTCGCATGTGTCAAATATAAGTGCTGAGCCTTTTTGAACATGCATGTTGTATTGGTTCCTCACATGTGTCAAATTTGAGTGCTGGGCCTTTCTGACAAGGTTTTGGGATTGGTTCTGACATGGTCGGATGTGAGTGTTGGGTGTGCCTTTCTGATATGATTATAGGATTGGTTCCTACATGATCAGATCTAAGTGTTGCATGGGCCATTCCGACTTAGGGTCAAATATAAGCGCTAAATAAGACCTACATGGAGGCTAGGACTACAAACAGCATGAAAAAGGGATGGATCTGTAGGATTTCATGTGAGGAGAAGAATCATGAGATAGCACCTGTGATGATCCAATGATGATGATCTAGTAGAGATGAACCAGATCGAGGGATGATCCAGATCCAGGTGAAGATGACTTGATGATGAAGATGAATTGAAGATGAAGGTAACTTGAAGATAGAGATGACTTGAAGGTCAATATGATGAATACTTGATGATGATCCATATGATACAGAGAAGAAAACTTGTGTTGATAAATTGTGTTGAGAGAATACCTTCCTAGTTAAGAGAGAGTGTTAATGTAATTGTAACTTCAGAATGTATTCATCTGTATATCTTATGTATTGTACCCCGATGTTTATTCTGAGATGTGTCTGTAATATAATTGAGTCATGTCATACCCCGATGTTTATTCTGAGAAGTTTCTATAATGTAAACAAGTCATGTCAAGTCATTGTGGATAACCCTCCTATTGGTCAAGGGTTAAAATCCCCACAGTTATGGGGCCCTAGGGTTATTAGACTATCCTAGAGAAGTCAACCCTAGGTGACTCATTGTAAGTCATGGCAATAGTCCCCACCATTGTGTTAAGGATAAACCTCCTTGTTGGTTGGAGGAGGAAAAGTCCCCACAAGTTATGGGGCACTAGGATTATTAGACACTCCTAGAGATGTCGGCTCTAGTAAGTAATTGTTAAGTGAGGCTGACATGTTGGAGTGGGTTTCAAGTGAATGAAAGAATATAAATAGAGAGTGATTCTCTCTATTTATCACACACACACTCACTCATTGGGGTGCATGAGTGAGAGGAGAAGCTTTTGGTTCTGTACATACACCACTATTCTAGCAACTTCTGCCCATAGATGCATGGGAAGATCTTGATCATGAAGCATTGCTCTTGCAACTTCCATGATAGTTCTATTCTTCCTTTCTACAACCCCATTCTGTTGTGGATTATATGGAGTGGATAACTCCCTCTTAATCCCTGAATCTTTGCATAAGTATTTTAATTCATTTGATGTGAATTCTCCACCACTATCTGATCCAAAGGTCTTGATATTCTTTTATGTGTGGTTCTCAATCAAGGCTTTGAATTCCTTGAACTTGCGGAAAACTTCAGCTTTGTTCTTCATGAAGTAAATCCATGTCTTCCTAGAATAATCATCAATGAAAGAAACATAGTATACATACCTTCTTAGTAAACTTGATGACATTGGTCTGCATACATCGGAGTGGATGATTTCCAAGATTCCTTTTGCCTTGCTCTCTCTACTTGGAAATGTCTTCTTTGTATTCTTTCCTTTTGCACATCCTTTGCAGACTCCTTCATGTTTTGCTTGAATTTATGGAAGACCTTCAACATCATTGCTTGTAAGTGGTAGTGCTCTATAGTGCACATGTGCAAGCATTCTATGCCAAAGTTCATTTGGTTCTACTATGTCATGGACCAAAGCTTTTTTTGGATGGCCCTTTAATTTGTATAATCCTCCTTCTTGTTCTCCAATTACTATTGCATCATCAGTAGTATTTCCTCTTGGCCACATGAGGACTTGTCCATCTACAAATGCAAACCTCAAGCACTTTGCATCTAGTACTAACAAAGAGAGAACATTCTTCTTTAGTCCTGGTACAAACAAGACATCCAGAATCGGCACCAAAAGTAAAACCCAAAATAGTAAGATGATCTCCTAAAAGCAGTAACCTTCTTTCTTCCTAGCCCCAGTGTCTTCTTCTTCCTCAACTATGCACTACAACTTAGTGTGAGTGAGTGTGTGATAAATAGACAGGCTAGCTCTCTATTTATACTAATTCTCGACTTGACTAAACCCTTCTAGGTCCGACTTCACTTGGCGAGTCTAACAACCCTCTTTCCCCATAACTGCGGGGACTTTAACCCTTGAATAATAGGAGGGTTACCCACATTGAATTGACATGACTTGTTTACATTATAGAAACTCCCGATCGGAACATCGGGGCATGGCGTGACTCAACTACATTACAGACATATCTCGGAATAAACATCGGGGTACAATACATAAGAAATACAAGTGAATACATTCTGAAGTTACAATTACATCAATAAGATTGAGGAGAAGGATGAATTATTATTCTCTATCAGAAATATGGCTGATCACTTTCCATATGGAATAGTAAACAAATTTCCTTATTCATCCATTAATTGGGTGGATAGAGACAAATTGGGAATGTAGACTATGGGAGGTAAAGAGTTCAATTTACTTAATGAATTCTTTGTCCTAACAAGTGGGAAGCCACAAATATATATCTTGCATCCCTTAGGTACCACCCATAGACCTGCACATGAGGTGCATGATGATTTGCATGTGCTTGAGGAGATTTAGGTCAAACAAGGTGAAGAGTAAGCACTTGCATGTTTCCTACAAGATTATGAGTTTCTTCTAGGGAAGTTTTGTACAGGTTTGGAGGAGGCACATAATCTCACTATCATTGAGCCAACCAATTGATTAAGTTGTACATCCATTATATTGATGGATGATTGTTGCAAGGAGTTAGTTCACAATTCTTAACCCCACACCTCCATTTCAGCCACATCTAGTGGAGGGATTGATGGTGAATCCATGTGGTTTGACAAGTGCATCATTGGTAGTTGAATTATTCAGCATGCAATTCTGTTTGTCCATTTATTGGGTGGATAGACACATGATGGAGATGTGGATTTTGGAGGATAAATATTTTTCTTGCATCAATGGAGATACATCAGACACAACAAAAAATTTATATGAGCGGTTTGGGCATACTTGATGGTTGGATGATGCTTATACTCATTGGGTATGGACATGGAACTCACACCTATGTCATTGCAGCGACATCATTTTGAGATTCAATGCTGATGTGCATCAATTAATGTTGGGTGGGAAAATATCACATATTTCCAATTTCCAATGCAATGTTATGATTTCCACATCATGAATCTCATTTCCCATGACGATAAATTTTTATGGTGGATACTAATGTTTGGAGAATTCAGTTGAGGAAACGGGATCTAGGCAAATTTTTGTCTGGTATGTTGCGTTGGAAGGCATAATCACTAAAGGTGATGCAATACAAGGAATGGGACCATGACATTTTTTTTTGGAGAAACTTTACTTGCTGGCTTGCTAGAGCAAGACAAGGTTTTTTTCGCACATGAGTTCATACTCCAGTTGTCCTGCATGGTGGACAAATTTGCGCCACTCTGGAGTGATTTTGCTTGACGAAAAGCATATTTGGAAGGGGAGGACTATCACGTCCCCATATTTTTGGACATAAAAATGTTGACCATGCCCAACACATTGTGGGGGGTTAAAGATGCATTAATCAGCTCACCCCGAGAATTTTGTCCACGTAATATTTATGAGCCATTAATTAATTATCCTCGGGAATTTTTTCCAAATAATTTTTATTAAGGCATGCACTTTATTTTAATTATTTCCATTAATTAATTATTGTGCAAATAACATGTGGAATTTATCTTTTCATGTTAGGAACAATTGGCAAGCCAACTTTCCAAGGGAAGAGATTAAGAAAGTGGAAACTCTATGACAAAAGAAGTCATAGAGATTAAGAAACGTTCCCAAAATCTATGACAAAAGGTGTCATAACAAAAGAAGGAAATTTTTGGAAAAGGGGGGTGCAATTTCCTTTTGGAGACTTGGAAAAGATGTCAAAACAAAAGTAGGAAAGTTTTGGCAAAGGAGGGCGCATATTCCTTTTTGAGACTCAGTCTCAAAAGTAGGGAAAAGCATAAAGCTTCCAGGAATATAAGAAACAACTATTTGACTAAGAAGGGTGCAATTGATAAGTCAAAAGGTTGAATTTGAAATGGAAACATCTCCACATGGTCATACATTTCAATTTTCTCAAGGAGTTCGCATATGTGGCTAGGATTAGGTCTTCTAGGTGGTTGAATTTCTCTCACAGGTCACCATTTTCCTCTACTTGATAAACATGTCACCATGAGTTCTATCAAAGAACAGTTTGATCTCTTTCACATATTTTAGCTGATGAATTTATTTTTTGATTCTATGTGAGCATAGTCTTCTAAGTGATGCACCTTAGAGCTCTGGGAGATGAGCCCCAAACCTTCCTATCCCCACTCCTTCATTTCCATTCCCTTATGTTTGTAGGTATGGAGCACATAATGTTCAGAAATTGAAGTCTTATCAGTCATATTTTTAAGCCTCCATCTCATTCAATTTGAGCTCTAGTGAATCCAAAGCTTCACCTACGTTCTCAGTCTCTCTCATGTCCAATTTTTAGACTCCTACCCATCATTTTGAGTCCTATGGTGTAATGGATAGTGAATAAATTTCTTTAATACATGTAAAATATGATAAATAATATTATTTATTTCCATCATGTTGCAATAACTCTGTTCATTAAGTTTTCATACTCATATTTCCATGTATAAGCTTAACTAGTCATTAAAATGAAGGATTTGAGCATTCTAGTGCAGTAACAAGTTAGCCTTATTCATGGGAATGAGTTTGGATGTTTTAATATTCTGTAATTGTATGTATTAGTTTCTTTCAAATTAATTTATCAGGTCTAATATAGTTTTGTTACAAATTCCAATCTTACTTACACACCCTAGCTAGATTACTAGTTAAATTTGACTAGTCCGGTTGTTGTTTCAATTCAGAGAGTTATATGCATTCATTTTTTATTCTGTAAGTTGATATGTGTCACTTAAATACCCAAATACCCATACATACTTCCATATCATAAATTATTTTAGGCTGTACTATGTTTTGGGAGCCTCAATTATGAAA
>LPNX010688729.1:5531-17505 GCA_001517045.1 Pseudotsuga menziesii
ATGTTTTCTAACAATCTATCAACAATCCAACACAAAGGTCACGTCCAGCTAAATTGCCTTAATTATCTTAACTACCCTCACAGCAATTTCCTAAGTTTGCAATATTGTTATCGATTATGTGCCAACTGAAAATCACATCAACAAATGGAAAAAACAGAAACTCACCTGCGTTACTCCTGGATCCAAAGAATGAAGAAAAGTTTGGGGAGAAACAATGAATTGCCCAACAGGGGAAGAAGTAGCCCCTGCCACCATTCTGAAGAACTTCTCTCCAATGAACTCCTGAACACCCACCATGGGAAACACTCCTTTCCACTCCTTTCCTCTTATGCCTCTACCTTCTTCATTGGTAATAGCCGACACCACTGTCCTACTCCCATATCTCCTAGTTGCCCGATATCTATTAGTATTTTTCCTTGAATCGACTGTGAATGTTGTTCTGAAAAGGGTATTCCCCACAGGGTATTTTGGGCAGAAACCACTTTGGTTCGAAAAACACAAAGAAGTGAGAATTTGAGCATGGGTGAATTGCACGGCCCTGAACTTAAATGGGTAAAGTGCAATCAAATGACAAATGAGATTTGATCATCGTTCATTCTTCCTCCTAAATTCCCCGTATCCAAAGGAAGCTTTGAACAACAATCTTTGTAACCATCCACTTCCAACTGCTCTATAATCCACGCAAGTCAATTTCTTATCCATCCACGGATCGTGAACCCAGTCTCCTGCTTGAACCTGTAAGGAAAACTCTCCAAGGAAATCGATGTAGCAGACCTGTGCCATTCGTTTTCAGCTGAAGCAGACCCAAATCTTGTGCTGCTCCATACCCAATGCATGAACATCCAGGACCTGCAAATCGGGACGCACTAGAACAAATTTACCCCAAAATCCATAAATAGGGGCGAAATACCAAATTTTTAACATATCTACCAAAAAATTGGGCGAATCTTCTTCATTTATCCTCCAAAACTGTAAATTTTTGGCGATTTCACCTCCATTAGGGAAGAAATCGGGGGCGAATGTCACGATTTTCCCATCGACTGATTGGCGAAATTAATTTTTATGAATTTCTAGAGGTTAAACGGGCGGGCTATTTAGTAAAGGGAAATTATATATAAAATAAAATATGGGCTAATTTATTAAATTAAAAAAAATCATTTTAATATTAAAAATTCGCCCATCTTTTTTTGGGTACCCCTTAAAATTCGCCAATGGGCTATAATTCGCCCCTAAAATCATCCCTGGAAGTAAGTTCAAAATCAAAACCGATCATAACAGCCTCAAGTATTTCTTGGAACAGAAGGAATTAAATGAGCGACAGCAGAAATGGGTCAGCAAGGTACAAGCCTATGATTTCAAGATCAAGTATGTGAAAGGTAAGAATAATGTAGTAGCTGATGCATTATCCAGGCGTCCATCCCCATTATCTCTTAGTAGCATATCCACGGATTGGAGGGCACTTCTCTTAGTGGAATACTCCAAAAATAAATTCGCTTGCAAATTACTGGACGGGCAAATTCAGGATGAAAGGTACAGGATTGTGGATGACATCATCTATTACAAGGACAGAATATACCTCGTTCCAGAATCCACATTGAGGAAGAAGATCATTCAGGCAGCCCACAATTCTCCTTTATCAGGGCATCAAGGTTTCTTAAAGACCTACAGGAAGATCAGAGAGGGGTTCTCTTAGAAGGGCCTCAAGGGGGAGATTATGCAGCATGTCCAGGAACGTAGCATCTGTCAATAGAACAAGATTGAGAACACCCACCCCGCAGGGTTACTCGAGCCATTATCGATTTCAGAACAGAAGTGGGAGAGCATCTCCATGGACTTCATTACAGGCTTGCCCAAGGTCCAAGGGTGGGATTGTTTATATGTAGTAGTTGATAGACTGACCAAGTTTGCACATTTCTTCTCGATACCATCAAACTACTCAGCAGCTCAAGTAGTGGAGTTATTTTTCAGGGAGGTTTTCAGGTTACACAGGTTTCCTAAGACCATTGTCAGTGATCGGGATAGCAGGTTCACGGGTGCCTTCTGGCAGGAACTGTTCAGGTTGGTGGGGACCGAACTGGCTACCAGTATGAGTTATCACCCCCAGAGTGACGGGAAAATAGAAATAGTCAACAAATGGATCGAAGGGTATCTAAGGAATTATGTAGCAGAACAGCAGCGGACCTGGATCAAATGGCTACACGTAGGGGAGTATTGCTACAACACTACTTATCACATGTCTATTAGGATGACTCCTTTTAAGGCATTATATGGATACGAGGCCTTGGACTATGCATATTTGGCACTCGGAGACAGTAGGGCTCCTAAAGCTAAGGATTGGATACAGGACAGTCAAGACATCCTGAAAATACTAAAGGGGAATTTACAAACAGCCCATAATCAACAGAAGATGTATGCCGACAAACATAGGATTGAACGGAGCTTTGAGGTAGGGGATTTAGTATACTTAAGGCTCCAGCCTTACAGACAGTCCTCACTTAAGAAGAAAGGAGCAGAGAATTTGAAACCCCACTTCTATGGACCCTACAAAATAATCCGAAAAGTGGGAGAGGTGGTATATGAACTAGAACTTCCTCAGGAAAGAAAGATTCACAACGTGTTCCATGTATCTATCCTGAAGAAGACCCTTGGGAAACACTTTGCTCCATCCACCAAATTACCTCCTTTAGATGATGAAGGATTGCTGATACTGATTCCCGAATGGATCATTCAGACTAGAGAGAGGAAGCTCAGGAATAGGGTAATCATGGAATACTTAGTTCAATGGAAGGAACTACCGCCAGAAGATGCCACATGGGAAGGTGAACAGGTATTGCAGCATCCCAATTTGAAGTTGCTTGAGGACAAGCAATCTCGAGCAGGGCGGACTGTAATGTCCTCTTCCAGTTAGGCCTTAAGGCCCAAAACCACTAACCTATGTGATTCCCGTGGGTTCGAGCGGTTACTGACAGCTAGGGAATCAGTTAAGGACTGATGCCATCCATAGAAGATCTAGGGCATCATAATTTGGTCAAGAAGGGCCACCGGGGCCAAAGGCCACCTTCATGCATGCCATCCTAGCATTATTTAATAATGCATGCACTTTTTAAGTCTCCATCCACATGCATGAAAGTCAACGGCAAATTAGAAGATAAAGTGACCTAATTAGGTCAAAGATTAGGTTTTGCACAGTTGAACTTTATAAATAGAGGATAAAGCGAATGGAGACTTCACTTTGGATTATGATTATTTTGGGAGCTCTTGGATAGCAGCACAGCAGTTGGGGTTGGAGACGGAGTCTTCAGCTAACAGGATTTTGGCAGTGAAACATCTGTCCTAGTCTTATTCCGGGTAAGCCATACAGGTTCACCACTTGTTCTTTATTCATTCATCAGTTATCTAGTACATGGTATAGATCGTTGCAGGGACACGTGTGCAGCCGTAAGAGGGGGTTGTCAGCCAGAAATTCCTAATCAACTTTTGGGACTTCAAATCTCAGTTTCCTTCCGAAACTCAGGCACCATTCTCATCATCAGCTTCATACTCCGATAACCGGTGATTATCAGATCCATCAGGGCTCATCCGAAGCCATTATTAGCAGTTTCATGGTTCCAGGGTGTGAGTAGCTACCTCTCTGAAGCAATTTTCTACCCTACCTAGAGGTCTCAGAACCTCCGCATGCATCAGGAATTCTCTCCAGCACTGAAAACCTATCAACCTGGAAAATTCGCAGTTCCATCGGAAACCTCCTTCCTTGAGGGAGTCACCCTTTCCTGACTGGGGCATCTTGTTGCTGGGGTTCACCTGGAGCAGAGGAGATCCATCTATTTCCGATCCAGTATCTAGTGCTGGCATACTTTCTCTGAAGCAGTTCAGCCGGCATATCAGTGGTAAGTGTTCATTCTATCTCGCAAACCCTAACCCTAATTTTTCCTATAAAATAGGGATTTTTTCTTGGCAGTTTGCGTGCCCCATTGTATCAGCATGTTTGTATAGAAATAGAAAATATTGGGATTTGGGATGTTGCACAACGTTCCTAGGTTTATTTGTGTGGATTTGAATCCCAGTTTCACTCCTATCTTGGAAAGCTCAATTTTGTTTACAGGTTGTTCGAAAGGTGCATTATAGTTCCTCCTTCGAACACCTCGACTCAGGTAACCTTCACTGTATTCTATTTTATTTTATATTTTTTTGTTATTTATACTCAACTATAGTGAATGTAACACCAAATTTGGTTGCAGGTTTTCGACTCAAGTTCTTTTACAGTTACATGTCTACCCAAATTTCTTGCTAAGCAATAAGTCATTCTAGAACGATCTACCTTCCTTAATTAATGGAAATTCATGGGGATTTGTTGGATTCTTACATTGCAACTCCAAGAACATGGAAGGGTTGCATGAAACATAGTTTTTTTTCATTTTCGTTTGTCCTAGTAGGAATTTCTATACCAAACACTCGAGAATACTTCAAATGGGCTCAACATTCCTTGATGGATAAAAGTCAAATGGATTATCCACTAGACGGTGGATAATTAGGGTTTTCTCTTTTAAATACAAGGATCTGTTCATTTTACCGGTGGCAAAGGTTTATCAAACCCTAGGTGGTTTTATGAATTTAATTAAACTCTTCAAGATGTAGGTGCATTCTATAATTTTGAACGAGATATCAGGATCATTAACTAATTTAAGGTACACCACTGTTTAAAGGAATTTGATATTTTTTAATTCATTCGGGCTTCCTCGATATCTTTCTTCCTAAGGATTTTATTTAACAAAAGTTAAATGTTATTTATATACTATGTCTAATAATTAATATTTGTTTCTTTTTATCAGTAGCGCTTCATCTTATTAAACTAGACCTGGTACTGTAACTCTAAAGTACATTTTTTATCTGGCAAATTTATCTAAAATTACTTACAATATTCGATCTACCATTCTAGTAAAGGTTAATGCTCTTCAAGCTACACGATAGGATTTTTCACAGTAAAAGTTTCTCTTCTCCAAAGTTAGGGTTATCATCGGCTTTATTCAAGATAAAACTATTTATTTTTTCATAATAATTTTACTTGTAGATAGCTAGGGTTTGTATTTTTTCTTCTAGATTTGTAGAATACATTACTCATGATGTTCATCCACACTTACTCTATATTAAGTAACTCCTTCAATTTTGGGACATAGGATATGCTATATATATTTGATGATGAAAGTATGCATTACTATTTACCATGTGGGAGCCATAGGATCAGGAAAGGGTTTTCTGTAAATTGTATGTATAATGATTACTGTTACATTCTTTTACTGGGTAAAATGGAATATTGTCTCCTCTTTCGAATAGTGAAATTATTATCTGCCCCAACCCCTTATTGATTCACATAATTCATTACATAAAGAATTTTTTTTTAATGCATGAATTCTGTTTACATTTGGTGAAGTTCATATATATACCCTAGGAAAGATGTTGATCTAACTAATTTCCTTAGATATAGTGATCGGTGGACATACTTAGCTAAAATGGAATACTGTGATACATGACTCATCCTATCCTATGTAAACTTTTCTTTTAACCATAGCTAGTTAAGAATTTTCCCTGATGTTATCTAAACAACCAATCATCTACCTTCCTAGATTAATTGGTCAAAAATGAATTTACCTGTACATGTATTTTTCTAGTTATAACGTAATGCGCAAGTGTCAAGATCAATGAATGTTTACAAGATTAAAAATAAACAGTTACTAGTTTCTCTCTACCATAACTAGGTATATTGTGTAAATCGATTTAGATCAGAACAGAGGAACTTATTTTACATAACACATTCATAGGTAATTATATTGCAACCTTGTATTATTGACTAAATCTACAACAAATTTAACTAGTTGTATAATATACTTGTAGCATTCTAGTCAACTGGAACTAACATAAGATAGTATTTGGCATTCACATAATATAGAATAAAATGTAACAAGCTATTAAATATAATACTTTATCAGAATGTTAAAAATACTGCAGCACCGAATATAGCATGAACAACCACGTTCCACCAAACCATAGATTAAGAGTTTTTTTTTATCTACTCTTGATCACCCCTAAGCTAAATCATCCATGCCAAGAGTGGAAACAATCAACCTCAGTCACAAAGTCCATCATTCAGTGAGAAAATATTTCCTAACAACAGAGTTCTCACACACCAATTCTTCTTCTCCAGCATACTAAGAATCTTCCTTCCTCCCACTCCTACCTCCTTATTATAATTTACTTTTCCCAGGTCTTTTACAAGCATCCAATTCCTCTTGGAATTTTCAGAGGTATCAAAATCCTTGATTTTTAGGGTGTGTCTAGTGCCATTAATGTAATCCTGACATTCATTTTGACTTCCCTAAGGTTAACCCTTTATTATCCTCCACTTTTGCATCCATAATTTCCTCATTTAACATGGTTGTTCCCCCTTATTCACAAATTTATTTAAATCCAAATTGTTTTATTACATCTGTCCCACAAGGGACCATTTGGCATATTTCAGGTGTATCCAATTTATTTAATTTAAACAATAACTTAAATAAATCATAAGTAATATAATGTCATTTCTTAGTGGTGTTACATCGTCACCCATTTATTATTAACACTGTCCTCAGACTTTTTACTCTTCTTCAATTGGTTATAGAAATAATTGTGGATATTGTTTCTACATTTCATCCTCTAATTCCCATGTTTCCTCGTTGGGGATAAAGTGTTCCATTGCACCTTTGCCTAAGCAATGAATCTGTTCCAAAGTGTTGTTTCTTTCCTGTCCAGTATGCGTATAGGTTCCACTTGAAATTTTCCTTCTAGTTCCACCTGCACCACATTCCTATCAATGCTATGAGTGGAATCATGAATATATTTATTTAATAATGAAACATGAAAAAAATATGAAATTTCCTTAAATGTTCTAGAAGTGCAAGTTTTTATTCCATTGGTCTGATTGTTTCCAATACTTGAAAAGGCCTGCAAGTGGTGCCAATTTATCAAAATTTCCCAATTTAAGTGAGCTCTTTTTCAGCTTGACCCATAGATATACATGGTCTCTGAATTTAAATTCTCTATGTTGTCTTTTTTAGTAAGTGTAACATTTTTGGCGATCTTGTGCCACTTTTAAATTCTTTGTCACCTTATGAACAATTTGTTCCATGTGGTACGGTACTTTTGGTCCTACTAGAAGAATATCTACAGAGATATCCCATCTAACTGAGGTTGTGCATTTCCTCTTATATAGGGTCTCAAACGAGATCATTTTTTATGAGTCCTGATATGGGTTGTGTAAGGTCGCCATACCCTATAATGCAAATGGATTAAATTTTTTCTTTAAGAACCCTTGTTCTCCTTTCGAAACATAGGGTGTGGATGTTAACACACTCTTCAACATTCATTCCCATGCTTAGAAGCACTATAACAGTTGTTCCTCCCTTGACAGACCCTCTTTGTGAATGAAAACACATTTTTCCGCCCTGCATGTGTCCTTTCCTCCTTTTTCCCTGTGGAAATTAAAATTTTGAAAACAAAACACAATGAAAACATTAACCTTATTTCCATTTTCCTTTCAACCTTTTCCCTGGAACTCAGAAATCAGAGAATCAACATTCAAAGTAAACCTTTGGCCACATTTTCTCCTTCTTCCTTCCGCCTGGAACTCAGAAATCAGAGAATCAACATTCGACCGAATCCTTCGACCACCTTTCAACCTTCCACCTAGAACATGGAAATAATATAATGAACATTCAACTCAAACATTCAACCACATTCCACATTCCACATACCTCCTTTCGAACCTCTAGTGCGGAACTCGAGAATTAGAAAAATGGAAAACGTCAGAAAACTTTATCCTTGTTTCCTCCTTCCCCATTCCAACTTTCTATGCTCCAGTGTGGAAATCAAGAATCAAAACTTAACCTTTTCCTTGTAACTTTTCAGCACTTCTATGTTTCCACCTTTCTCCTTCTACAGGTGGACCCCGGTGTGCAGAAATCCCACATTCTAACTTGATTCAACTACTCTTTGTGGTTTCTTCCTTCCGCCTTCCCCAAGCGGATTCCAAGGGGTGGAAACGCTAAGTCAAATTCATTCTAAATCTGTAACAGGATCTAGCCTCCATAATCTTAGGAAAAATGCATTAAATTATACAAGGCATAAACAAATGAAAATGAAGGAACATTCATCAATAGTAAACTCTACCGAAACATTACAAGAATTCATCATATTCATTCATTCGTAAGCATTCAACATAGTCATTTCCTTCCCAAGAAAATACATTGTATAAATAACACAACAAATAATACTTATCTTGAGTGATGGAGTTGTCCCACAACTACCTATGTCGCTAGAATGTTCCACCCAACCATAGGTCAGTGTGTTCATTAATATTTGAACACCACTTCCACCCCTGAGATGGGAAAGATTTCCACAAGGAACTAGGGAGGAACAGGATCACATATAGCCAACACACATCAAAACACAGTCAATCCAACCTAGAATTTGGTTTCTCAGACTAGTAAGGCAATGAATCGCACGTGGTCAATTTCTCACCAAAACTCATCCAAACCAACCAACAATTGGTTTTATCACGCTGCTAAGGTCATGGAAAGATAGAATTTCTAAGAGAGTGAGATCAACCATAGAGATATGGACACCGACACCAAACATATCCATATTGGTATTCCACAATACCTACACCACCCAAAACAAGGAATTATTACCTTCACGACTACATAGTTCCCTTAAGCCATAACTTCCCTTCCAGTACTCTTTAGGGTGTGCATAAAGGATTTGTCAAACCCTCTAGATATGTCTATGAGGTTCCTCTATTTACTAGGTTTATCAGCCAATTTTGGGCCTCTTCCATTCCTATGTATTTCATACCAAAACATGGATGCACATCACACTAAACCACAGGGAAAACACAGCAACATAGGCTCCCCTCTACAACACAATGTAGATGGATTGAACCACACTGCGTAACCATGGCAAAAACCTACTCTGCAACTCAAGAGAGTGAACCATGCATGATAAATCAGTTCAAATGGTATAATGAATCAAATGTGAGAGTGTGGAAATTGAACCCAAGAGATAGATCAATTACACTCACAAAATTGCTAATCAAACATGCAAAAGTCACACAAAAGGAGACTGAAATTGCAGCATAAATTAATCCTGTATTGAATAAGTGTACATTAGACAAACATATGAAATAATAGGCTACTCAAATATATAATTACATGATATATTCAAAAGCACTAGGTTTCTATTCGAATTGGTCAAAAAGCAGGCTTACTAAAACAAGTCAAATCCCCCATAGGTGCAAAAAGAACTTTTCAAATCCATGAATATCCTCATGAATTAGCTAAATAAAGTGGGAAAGAAATAATTGGTGGAAAGACAAATTGTTCATACTTTTTTATGGAGAAAAGGAAGGAGGATGATGTGGTTAAAAAAAGGCAAGTTCCCCTAGACTAGCTTTTCCTTTATGCCTTAAATTTGTTGTAAAGCAAGGCAGCTTTCAAAAAAAGTAGATATGTGCTTTAAGGAATAAGGAATAAAGAACACATGCTAAATAAGCTTCTAGGATGATTCCAAAGCACTCCATGACCTAGTTTATCAAGTATTGACTTCTTGGAACATGTATAAGTCAACTAGCATAGAGATGGAATCTAGGAATCTAGGAATAAGACAAAAATGATTTAATTAATGTCAAATATGGGTAATTATGGTTTGATTATTATAACACCCCCCCTTAAGCCTAAATTTATGAGTAAATATTAGAAAATTATAAGGCCTAGCAACAAGGCTTAGTCACCCTTTTACATACTGCATGTCCATACAACCAAGGAAATAGGTAACAAGCCAGTGGGAAAATCCTCCCTTAAACATGGACATGAAACAAAATTTTGGAAATATTGTTATCAATCATTCTTCACCACATGATCAGGAATCCCCGGTAATGATTTGATATTACTAAAGGTCTTCTCACATACTACTTTGGTGAAGATATCTTCTACTTGTTCTGAAGATGCGCGATAGAGTAGAGCAATGGTACCATCATGCACAAGCTCCCTGATATAATGCATATGGATATCAATGTACTTGGTTCTTTGTCTTTGAAATTGATCAGTGGATATTAGAATGGTTCTTTAATTGTCACAATAGATGACTGATGAAAACTCTGATTCGAAACCACGTTCTCCAAGTATCCCCTGCAACCATAAACATTGAGTAGTTTCTTTTACAACTCCTCTATACTTTGCCTCTGTAGATGAGAGTGCTATGGAAATTTGCTTCTTACTTGACCAGCTGATTGGTCATTCTACAAGCATGAACACATATCCTAATTTAGACTTTCAATCTTTGTTGTCACCTTCCCAATTGCAGTTAGTAAATCCAACTATCTCTAAGTCATATTTTGCTTTGTAGAAAATCCCATGAGTCCTTGTTCCCTGAACAAAGTTTAGGATCCTCTTGGATTGTCTCCAATGGATCTCATGAGGCCGATCTATGTATATTGAACTAAATGCATAAGATAATTGAGTTTTATTATGTGTAAGATAAAACAAACACCCAGTCAACCACTTATATAGTGTATTATTTACCATAGGAGAAGAACCTGCTTCTTCAAGCTTAACTTTTGAAAGGAATGGATTCTTTCTTGGCTTGCAATATTTCATGCTGAAATTGGTGATAAAATACGAAGCATAATTTGACTGATGAACCTTGATTCCATGTTGGTATTGATCAATTTCAAGACCCAAGAATTGGCTCAACAATCCCAAATCTGTCATAGAAAAGGTATGGTTCATTGCATCCTTCAAGGAGGAAATCTATTTCTTTGAAATTTTTGTAATAAGTAGGTCATCCACATAGAGAAAAATAATCATTAAAGAACCATGAATCAGCTTCAAATATATATTAGGATCATACTTGCATCGAACAAAACTCAGTGACAGCGGAAAGCCATCAATCTTGGCATACCAAGCCCTGGGGGCTTGCTTGAGCCCATATAATGATTTCTTTAACCTGCACACAAAAGATGGATTAGATACAAAAAAATTTGATTTCTGCATATAAATATCTTCATTCAGATCTCCATTCAGAAAGTCACACTTTACATCCATGTGATGTACCTCCCATTGCTTCAAAGCTGCAATGGATAAAGCAAGCCTTATGGAGTCCATCTTTGCCACTGGTGCAAAGGTCTCATTGTAGTCAATACCATGTACCTAAGTGTAGCCCTTGGATACCAATATTGTCTTATATTTCAAAGGTGAACCATTAGCATCAAACTTAGTTTTAAATACCAACTTACACTTCACTAGCTTCCCCCCTTGGGGAAGATCAACCAGTTCCCATGTGTTGTTCTTCTAGAGCGAGCTGAATTCTTCTTTCATGGTTGTTTTCCATCTTGGATCATGTGATGCATATTAATATGATTTTGGATAATAATCTATTATCAAATAACACTTCTCATAAAAGAGTGGATCTTTCACACAAAGGGCACTCCCAAATTGAGATCTAGTCCTCCTAGTGTGATTACGATTTCCAGATAGTTGCCCAACTACATGAATGGTCCTTGCTTCCAAATTTGGTATTGTAGGGCTGTTAGGATCTGCAATTAATTCATCATTATCATACATATCAGAATCATCAAACTCATTAGTCTCTTCACTTACAATCAAAGGATGTGGTGGTTGTTACCACCTAAGTTGTACTTAGTGGTCTTTTATCAAGTGTGCGTGGTGAACTGGACAAGGATAACTTGTTCGAACTTCAAAAGACATTTGGAAGTGCTTCTGGGAAGTGTTTGTTGTACTATATCACATGTTCATACCCCATAGGGGATTTGTAATAAATGTTCTAACATGATAGTGTCTGTAAAAGACTCAGTCTCTTAGACTTTATTTGTCAATCCGATCAGCCCAGGGTGTTTTTTTCCTTGGTTATTATTGGTTGTTGAATA
>LPNX010688729.1:18030-35322 GCA_001517045.1 Pseudotsuga menziesii
TGCACCCTCTCTCTCTCCTCCACACGTGTGGACTCTCCTGGATGCTCTGTAGACTGATCTGTTGGTTTATGGGTTGATGTGTCAGCTCAATCATCCCCCTGGTTGACAAGTAGGCTCAGTTCAGCTTCATATCTGCATTGATTGACTCTCCATCAGCTTATTTGATCTGTCTCCTTGGGATTTGTGCCCCCGCTGGGCTGGATCTCCTGTTTTTTGTATAATTCAAAGCTTAAGCCTCCTCTTCCAAGCTAGTTAGAGTTGGATTCAATGGCTTGCTATTATAATACTATTGTAATCTTTTGATTGTTGAAATAAAGAAGCTTTGGAGGCCAAGTGGTGTAATGCTCTCATATGTGTGGATTAAGCATTGTCTTACGGCTATTGATGTTGCTGGCTTTTCTCTCAAATTCTGCATCTGAACCCTATCTGGCTTGAACGATTTAGTTGAATCAATAGGAGTATAGTTGGGAAAGTAAGGTTACTTGTTTTTCTTATATCTCATACCATATATGATTAGAAGATCTAGATTATACATGTTTAATAAGTTTATTTGCATGTAATTCTTGTCTCTTTTTCATATATATATCCAGATCTCATGAGGTTTCGTGCAGGATTGAGTGTTTAGCTTTCCGGTAGCAAGGATTGGACAAGCTATGGATCTAGTTTGACTCCACTTTACATCCAAAATATTTTTGAATACATTGCCTCTCTGTATTCCAGTAACAAGTTTCCATTGCAAATCTGCTTCAGCAACAAGCACTTCTCTTCTCCTTTTCCTCCTTCAAAATCAATTTTTTTACCTGGTTACTTTCTTCACAGTTTTGATATGGTTTAGATCTATTATATTAAAGTAAATTTAACATAGATATATCTCCTCAAAGCCCATAATCTAGATCTTGTTCTTAAAATGTTTCATAAGCATTCTACATCTAGCTTTAGGAAAATCATCCTTTTTGCATGGAATTTTAAAGAGAATTTGTAGCTTGCATGCATTAGATTTATGTTTTCTGTTATAAAATATAAATATAGAAATCAGTGCACATCATATTGGATTCCTAAAAGGAAATCCAAGATCTCAAGGAAAGCTTGCTTTCCTTGGTTCCCTTTTTACCTTTTTTAACTAGTTTTAACTTAGCCTTTTTTGGTTAAAAGTAAGCTGACCCAAAGGTACTTTCAGAGTGCTTTTGGGCATATTTCAGTATAAAAATATTTCTATTTTTTATCAGGTACAATAGAAAAGAGGAGGATCTGTTGTTCGAAAGTGACCTTTGGGCCTTCTAAATCCCCCCAGGGGTCTCCCCTTTTGACTGAAATCTTTAATTTTTGCACTTTGTAAGCTCTTGGTTTCATTCTATATAAGAATCAAGAGGCATAATATCAGTTTTCTGATATTGTAACCACTGGTAATAAAAATAATTCTCAATAGGCTCTTTCGAGCCCATTCCCCATCCCCCCTGGGGGGATTTGCGTCTGCGTGATTTTTTGCTTTTCGTTCATATTTTTTCAATATAGCATACTACTAATATGCAGGGTAGTATACTTTGATTTAAAATCATTTCCATATTCCATTTATATTGGTTTCAAATTAACTTTAATACTTACCCCACGAGCGTTGTTTTGAGCCAAAAGGTGAAGAAAGATTCATGGTAGTCTAATTAGAAAATTATGGTTTTCTTATATTTTTATGTTTCATTTGCTATCATCACTTGTTTTAGGAACCATAATAAAATCAACCCCTCCTTGATTCCCCGATTGAGGTCTACTTGGACCGAAAGACGTTCCTGGAGGGTTTCTTTTTAATAAGAACATCCATCTCAAAATTTACTAAAATTGACAAGACTCCGGTGTGTATGCTTTGCACTTGGCTGTAGTTCATCTGATCAGTCAAGCTGTATCAAAATCACTTGAGTGACTAGTATAATTAGGATTCACTCTCCCAAATTGACAAACCATCAGGTGAAAATCCAACACCTAGATCAAACCATTACGGTGGCAAAATACCCAAAAGAAGTAGGAACTTATGAAAAGTGACCTCGGGGCACCAATCTCTATCGTACCCTAATGGGGGCGTTATGAACAATTTCCCCAGAGACTCCATTCAGCCCACATATTCCTTGTGGGTAGCCGTAAAGGTTTAGTTTTGGACATACTCCAAGTACTCTCGGGTATATCTGGAGTCCACCATTTCACCTAATTTTAATCAACTCATATTTCACATTAAATTAAAACATACCAAGAGGCAATTGCAAAACATTCACTCCAAGCACATGCAAGTACATTGATTTTCTTTTGACTCCATTTTAAGGCACTGGCTATTTTCTTGCTATATATATATATATTATGTCTCAGCATTGTGTTTTCGTGCGCTCATTTTGTATCGTGTCATCTATGGTTGTTTATGGTTAAATTTCAAACTCCTAAGTAATTCATTCAGTTTAACATCACCATACTAAGTAATTAGGCATAGTAAATTAATAGGGTCTACCCCCCTTGGCTTCATTAGGAGTTGAGCTTAAATGGAGAAGTCAAGAACAAGGTGACAGCCTTGACTCGAGACTTGCCCCCAAGGACACACTGAGTGGCTTGAAGATTTCTGCCATGTGACCCAGGTGTGTGAAAGGCGGCAACACTTTTTGGCACTGTTGCTGGGGATAAATATTTTTATTCCCGAGTATGACTTAGCTTAACTTTTTTCTAAAACAACTAAAAAGATAAAAACTTTTGATTGATCTAGCCTTTAAAAAACATAAAAATTAAAACTCGATCCATCTGGCGACTCCACTGTCTAACATCCCTTCAAGAATTTCTACCCGAAGAAACTGCCGACAATTATTCAATCCTCTCCCTGATCTCGAAAGTTTTATTAGGGAAAGATTGAATAGGAAGACTTCTCATAGAAACCTTGAAAATTTAGGATACCAATCCCTCTCAGATATCCATCACATATTTGTAGAGAGTCATACCTTCCAATCTCAAGAAATGATGGATTTTTTCAAACCCCTTGACTTTTCTCAAATAGCAGGCATTCATCATGACATTTTGAATGATGCTATCAAGAAGCTCCCCATATTCAAGGGAAATAATGCCATCACTGCCAAGTCTCACATCCGAAATTTTGATAAGCACCTGGTCAGTTACTGCAATGATGCTGCTCATAATCATGAAGATGTAAAAATGAAGCTCTTTGCTTTATCCTTAGAGGACGATGCTGCGGAATGGTACTCTGACCTTGGTGATGATTCATATAAAACTCTTAATGAATTCCTAGAGGGTTTTAAGAAGAAATGGGGGGAAAAGAATGGACCAAGACATCTGCTTGCTGCCCTCCATAACATAAAGAAGATGGAGAATGAAACCATCGATGAATTTAATACTAAGTTCAGGCATGTGGTTGTGGACCTCCCTAGAGAAATCAAGCCAAGGGATGCCTCCATCCTCATATCTTACATCAAAGCTTTCACTGGTGATTTGAGGTACCAGTTAAGGGTCAAAGAGCTGGACGATCTAAAAACTACTCAGGATTTGGCCGAGAAAATAGAAAAGAATATGCAGTCTTCAGGCAAATCCAACATTCTAGGTTACACTAGAGGAAACACTTCATACAACAAAGAGAAGGGAAAAGCCATTGAATTAGAGGAAAAGGAAACCTCTAAAGACCCCATGGAAAAGGTAACTAACATGATAGAAGAATTGGTTACTAGTCAGAACCAAATCATGGAAAATCAATCTGTACAATTGAATAATATTCAGAACAGATAATCACAATGGAAATAAATAATGGACCAAGGAACTTTCAGCCTAAACAAAATCAGGTGTATCAGAAGAAATCTCGTCAACAAGAACCTAGGATTCCAAACCAATTAGACTCAACTAACCTGGTAGAAGAAGTAATTCCATGGTGTATACCTTGTGATCAATTCCACCAAGAAAGCACTTGCTATATAGCAAGCCGAGTTATAGAACATGGAATGGACGAGGTCAGTAATTAGGAAACAACATCAGGTGAGTCTGATCATGTGTACATGGTAGGCTGAACCTATCCTTTATCAAACCATCATTGGCAGTAGGCCATAGATTACAGTTACAAGAAGGATCTCCTTTCCAACTTTTATGGTGTAATGCCTTCTCTGGAAGCAATTAAGGAAATGAAGGAGGATAGATTCAAAGGAGCGGTATATCAAAGAAAGGAGAATCCATCACCATCTAAACAGTACAAGCCAAAGGTAACCACTCCTCTCCTCCTAGATCCTCCTATTGTCCCTGATTCAAATATTGATATGGGAGAATGGATAAGTAGTGCTAAGATTCATGTTTATGCAACTGATGTCCTTAAAATTCTTGGTCAAAAAGAAAAGTTGTTGAAAGCCTTAGAAGATAGTCAAAGTAAAGCTCATAATATTGTCAAAGAAGATCCTCTTCCTAATAACAATGCTATATTTGAAGCTGAACATATTGAACCTATAGATATGCCTATAGTCCTCAACAGTGTTAATCCGAGAAGAGAAGACCACCCACCTTTTTATGTCTTCCTCTTAGTTGATAACCTTCTCCTTCATAACTGCATGTTAGATTCAGGTGCTTCATAAAATTTCATGACAAGAAAAGTAATGAAACAGCTAAATCTAAGGGTCACCCAATCCTACCACAATGTTTGTGCCATGGATGCAAGATAAGTTGAAATTGTAGGGATAATCTTAAATTTACAGGTTAAGTTGGCTAAGTATCCTGATATCGACATGTCGATCGATGTGGTAGTGATAGATGTTCCAGATAATTAGGGTATGTTTCTATCCAGAAAATGGGTCGCAACTCTTGGTGAGTACATTCAAATGGATTGGACATATGCTACTATACCTGCATTAGAGAACACTAGGGTGATTCTCCATGGAGAGAATCTAAGGAAACGACATGTAGAAAACCCTAAGAATCCTGGAAATGAATTTGTTCATTTCAATCATAACTTTGGAAACTATGCTTTTTTGTCAAATTTCACGGCCCCTATTAAGGAAAACATTAAAAATGAAAAGATTGATGAAGTTTGGAAAATGTACTTTGACGGGGCTTATTTCAAAACTAGAAAATGTGCAAGCATCATGATCATCTCTCCTTCAGATAAAATCTACAACTTTGCATTCAGGTTAGAGTTTGAAGCATCAAACAATGGAGCCGAGTCTGAGGCATTGCTCCTCGGGTTAGAATCTACTAAATATATGGGGATAAATATGTTGAACATAATGGGTGATTCAAATTTAGTTGTCCTCCAAATTAAGAATCAGTATCAATGAAAAAATGACAGACTAAGAAAGTAAAGAAATGCCACATGGGACACTATGGAGTGGTTTGATGCGCTTAACATTGAAAAGATCCATAGGGAAATGAATGGGTTAGCAGATAAATTGGCAGTAGCAGCATCCACCTTCCAGCCATCGGATGAAATGATTAGTGGGAATGGAAAGACGAAAATTAATTTCAGACCTTCAATTCCAGATAATATAGATCACTGGCAGGTGTTCAAAGATGATGAGAAACTCTTGAGATTCATCCACAATCTACAAGATTTTGAAGGTTGCAAGATCGGTTATCAGCAGGAGGGTAAAGAGTATCAGGAGTGCGAGGATAATGTAAGGAATCACATCCCGAGTATCCTTATAGCTTTCAAGAATCTTTTCGATCGACAGGATCATCATAAAAAACAAAAAGAACAAATAAAAAATGGGAATTATATGGAAATAAATATAGGAACTGACAAGGATCCCAAGTTAATAAAAATTGGAAAGGGTACTTCAGAAAATGAAAGGAACAATTTGATCAACTTAATAAAAGAGTATAGAGATGTGTTGGCCTTTAGTTATGATGAGCTTAAAGCCTACCAGGAGGATGTGTTTCAACACACTATTCTCCTCACAGAAGAAGCTAAGGAGGTCAAACCTTTTCGACAAAAACTTAGGCGAATAAATCCTAAGTTGGCCCCCATTGTGCAGAAGTAACTTCAGAAGATGTTAGCAGTAGGGATCATAGCACCTACAAGACATTCATCTTGGTGCTCCAACTTGGTTGTTGTCAGAAAGAATAATGGGTCAATTAGAATATGTATAGATTTTATAAATCTGAATACATCATGCCTTAAATATAATTACCCATTACTCAACATGGAAACATTGCTTCAAAGAGTAACAGGATCATGAATGATGTCCATGTGGGATGGTTTTTCCGATTATAACCAGGTGTTGGTAAATAAGGAGGATCAACATAAGACTACATTCACCACACCTTGGGTTACCTATAAATTTCTAAGAATGCCTTTTGGCTTATTGAATGCTGGTGCCACCTTCCAGAGAGCCATGGATTTTTCCTTCAAAGAACTTATAGGCAAAATAATCGAAATATATCAAGATGACTTAACTATTTTTTCAAAGGAAATATCCGACCGCATAAGTCATCTTATGTAGGTTTTTATAAGATGTCGAAAATATGGTATTTCCTTGAACCCCGCCAAGTCAATCTTTGGAGTTGATGAAGGCAAGTTGTTGGGGCACATCATTTCTAAGGATGGTGTCAAGGTTGATTCTGAGAGAATTGAAGCCATTAAGAAAGTCCCCTTGCCTCAAAATCTAAAAACTCTCCAGTATTTTAATGGTAGGTCAATTTCATAAGAAGATTCATCCCAAATTTAGCAGAATTAATGAAACCTCTACAAAAATTATTAACGAAAGATGCTAAGTTTGAGTGGACGGAAGAAGGGAAAGTTGCATTCAAGTCTATCAAAAATGCCATATCCATGTCCCTAGTCTTGATTAGTCCAGATTATTCCAAGGAATTCCATATATTTTCCTTTGCCTCAGAAGACACCATTTCCAGTGTTTTGCTTCAAAAGAATAAGGAGGGACAAGAGAAACCTACAACCTTTATGAGTAGAGCCTTACAAATTCATAGTTGAAGTATACCACGATGGAGAAATAGGCCTATGCTCTTTTCAAGTCCCTTAAACATTTCAGAACTTATATAGGTTACTCCAAAATCATTGGATATGTACCCCATGCAGCTATCAAGGATATCATGTCTCAACAGGATTGTCTAGGAATCAGGGGTAAGTGGGTTTCAAAGATTCAAGAATATGACTTTGAAATAAAAACTACCAAGTTAATTAAGGGACAAGGTCTTGCAAAGATGTTGACCCAAGGAAATGAAAAGGCCTTAGGAATAATCTACTAGAACAGTGATTCAGAACAAAGTGTATCAGACGAGCTTCATAGATTAGAGCAGCACCCTTGGTACACTGACATCATATTTTTCCTCCACAACCTTACATGCCCCGATCACTTACTTGGCCATAAAAGAAGAGCATTAAGGTTAAAAGAAACTAAGTATTGTTTGACAAAAGATGGTTTGGGTTGGAGAAACCCCGATGGTTTAATACTTAGATGTGTCGATGAACCTGAGTTGAAGAAACTCATGGTTGAGTTCCATTCAATATTTTGTGGTGGACATTTTGCAGCAAAAAAAACCGCCTACAAAATCCTTAGAGCAGGCTACTATTGGCCAAAACTATTTTCAAATGTGCACAAGGCTGTCAGAGTTTTCCCCCAGTGTCAGTTATTGACCAAAAAACAACAAATGAAAGCATTACCTTTAAATCCAATAGTAGTCCAAGCCCCTTTCCAGCAGTGGGGGCTTGATTTCACTAATAATTTAAAAGATAACTCAAGCAATGGTTATTCTTGGATTCTTACTGCCACTGATTATTTTACCAAGTGGGTAGAGGCTATACCCACCAAGAAGGCAACCGATGCTATAGTCATGGATTTCTTAGAAGATAAGATTATCACAAGATTCGGTGTGCTAGATAGAATCATCACAGATAATGGCCCGTGCTTTGTTTCCTCTGAGATGTCATCTTTTTGTTTCAAGTACGGCATTGTCCTATCCCACTCATCCAATTACTATCCCCAAGGAAATGGTCTAGCTGAATCAAGTAAGAAGAACTTAATGACCATAATCAAAAAAATTGTGGGTGACAATAAGAAGGCTTGGGATAGCAAGATCAAATTAGCATTATGGGCCAACAGAATCACCAAGAAAATTTCAACCGGGAGGAGCCCTTTCGAACTAGTCTATGGCCTTGATGTCACCTTACCAGTCCATTTAAAGCTTCCAATTTATCAGCTTCTCCAGACCTTCATCTCAGATCAAGAGGCCATTCAGAACAGAATAAACCAGTTGATCGAGCTAGATGAGAGTAGAATAAATTCTCTTAACCAGAGTATTAGAAATTCAGACAAGGTCAAGAGAACCTTTGATAAGTCTACCTATCCAGGATCCTTCCAAGTAGGTGACACAGTTTTGCATTTGGGACAAACGACGGGAGAAACCTGGGAAACATGGAAAGCTCAACAACTTATGGTTGGGACCATACATCATCGATGAAATAGCAGGAATGAACTCCTTCTATCCAAATGACCTAGAAGGAGAAAGGTTGAGCCTGCCAGTGAATGGTTTCCTCCTCAAGTTGTTTTCCACCATGACAGTTTGATGCCTTTATTGGCATCAGTGTTTTCAGGGCCAATTTTTAAACCTTGCCCTGCATGTATTTCTAAATTTTATATATCATGTTGTTGTATCATAGATATTGTTGTATTATAGTTATTTTGTACCATGTTTGAAAATTTTCTTGTGTATATTAGTTTTGTAAAATATTCCTTTTTGCACATCATAGATGAATTATGTACATTAGTTTGCTTTTATAGTTAATTATATATATATATGCATGTTACTAACAAACTCTAATTGCTATGCAGGACCCAGAGATTCCAAAGTTCTCAAATCCTCTCCTTTGAACAAAAGATCAGTCAGAGAATGTGTCCCTAGATGGATCCAAAATGTTACCACCTAAGTTGTACTTAGTGGTTTTTTATCAAGTGAGCCTGGTGAACTGGAAAATGATAACTTGTTCGAACTTCAAAAGACCTTTGGAAGTACTTCTGGGAAGTGTTTGTTGTACTATATCACATTTTCATACCCCATGGGGGAATTGTAATAAATGTTCTAGCATGATAGTGTCTATAAAAGACTCGGTCTCTTAGAATTTATTTGTCAATCCGATCAGCCCATGGTGTTTTTTCCCTTGGTTATTATTGGTTGTGGAATAAACGACTGATAATTTCTGAGTTTTTCACTCCATACCTCCAAAGTTGGGGTGGTCAGCTTGGCATTTAGGCCTATTGAGGTTATTAGAGTCTATGTGTCAATGTATAAACATGCTAGACATCATGGTCAAGTCATATGAACATGTCTAAGTCCCCCTACGTTTTTTCAATTTTTCAATTTTTTAGTTTTTTCAGTGTTTTTTATTAAAATTTAATTTTTCCAAAACTTAGGCTATTTTTTAATAGTTTAATTGGAATAAATGATTTTGTAATAAAAGTGGGCCAAATAATCAGTTTCAGTCATTTAGGTGCTCATTTTCAAGCTAAGAGCACCATGTAAACCCATGGACCCACTATTTCCTAGTTTTGAGTGATTTTCCATCACTCAGGTCAAATAGCCCCAAAAAATCATTTATTGACTATTTTAATTAATAAATTGATGAATAATGGAGCAAATCCAAAATCATATATCAATGGATTCTCAGCGGATTTGATTGAAATCAGTCAGATATGAACCAGATTGACTGGATCTGACAAATCCTTGACTGAAGGAGGTGATCAAATCAGATCCATAGTTGATATTTAGCAGTCTTTATGGGGAATCGTGCCCTCTATCTCTCCTCCACATGTGTGGACTCTCCTAGATTCTCTGTGGACTGATGTGTCAGTTTATGGGTTGATGTGTCAGCTCAATCAACCCCCTGGTTGACAAGTAGGCTCAATTCAGATTCATATCTGCATTGATTAACTCTCCATCAGCTGATTTGATCTGTCTCCTTGGGATTTGTGCCCCCCCTGGGCTGGATCTCTTGTTTTTTGTATAAATCAAAGCATAAGCCTCCTCTTCCAAGCTAGTTAGAGTTGGATTGAAGGGCTTTCTATTTTAATACTATTGTAATCTTTTTATTATTGAAATAAAGAAGCTTTGGAGGCCAAATGGTGTAATGCTCTCATATGTGTGGATTAAGCATTGTCTTACGGCTATTGATGTTGTCGGCTTTTCTCTCAAATTATGCATCTGAACCCTATCTAGCTTGAATGATTCAGCTCAATCAATAGGAGTATAGTTGGGAAAGTAAGGTTACTTTATTTTCTTATATCTCATAGCATATACAATTAGAATATCTAGATTATACATGTTTAATAAGTTTATTTGCATGTAATTCTTGTCTCTTTTTCATACATATATCCAGATCTCATGAGGTTTCGTGTAGGATTGTGTGTTTAGCTTTTCGGTAGCAAGGATTGGATGAGCTGTGGATCTAGTTTGAATCCACTATACATCCAAAATATTTGTGAATACATTGCCCTTCTGTATTCCACTAAAAAGTTTCCATTGTAGATCTGCTTCAGCAACAAGCACTTCTCTTCTCCTTTTCCTCCTTCAAAATCAATTTTTTTACCTGGTTACTTTGTTCACAGCTTTCATATTGTTTATATATATTATATTAAATTAAATTTAACATATATCTATCTCCTCAAATCCCATAATCTATATCTTTTTCTTAAAAGGTTTCATAAGCATTCTAGTTCTAGCTTTAGGGAAATCGTCCTTTTTGCATGGAATTTTAAAGAGAATTTGGAGCTTGCATCATTAGATTTTTGTTTTATGTTATAAAATATAAATGTAGAAATCATTTCACATAATATTTAACTCCTAAAAGGAAATCCAAGATCCCAAGGAAAGCTTTCTTTAATTGGTTCCCTTTTTACCTTTTTTTACTAGTTTTAACTTAGCCTTTTTTTGGTTAAAAGTAAGCTGACCCAAAGGTACTTTCAGAGTGCTTTTGGGCATATTTAAGTCTAATAATATTTCTGGTTTTTATCAGGTACAACAGAAAAGAGGAGGAGCTTCTGTTCGAAAGTGATTTTTGGGCCTTCTGAATCCCCCCAGGGGTCTCCCTTTTTGACTGAAATCTTTAATTTTTGCACTTTGTAAACTCTTGGTTTCATTCTGTATAAGAATAAAGAGGAATCATATCATTTTTCTGATATTGTAACTTCTGGTAATAAAAATAATTCCTAATAGGCTCTTTCGAGCTAATTCCCCATCCCCCCCTGGGGGGATTTGCGTCCGTGTCATTTTTTGCTTTTCGTTCATATTTTTTCAGTATAGCATAGTACTAATCTGCAAGGTAGTATACTTTGATTTAAAATCATTTCCATATTCCATTTCTATTGGTTTCAAAGTAACTTTAATACTTACCCCACGAGCCTCCTTTTGAGCCGAAAGGTGAAGAAAGGTTCGTGGTAGTCTAATTAGAAAATTGTGGTTTGCTTATCTTTTTATGTTTCATTTTCTATCATCACATGTTTCAGTAACCATAATAAAATCAACCCCTCCTTGATTCCTCGATTGAGGTCCACTTGGACCAAAAGAGGTTCCTGGAGGGTTTTCTTTTTAACAAGAACATCCATCTCAAAATTTACTAAAATTGACAAAACTCCAGTGTGTATGCTCTGCACTTGGATGTGGTTCATCCGATTAGTCAAGCTGTATCAAAAGCACTTGAGTGACTAGTATAATTAGGATTCACTCTCCCAAATTGACAAACCATCAGGTTAAAATCCAACACCTAGATCAAACCATTACGGTGGCAAAATACCCAAAGGAAGCGGGAACTTCTAAAAATTGACCTCAGGGCACCGATCTCTATCACATCCTAATGGGTGCATTATGAACAATAGCCGCAGAGACTCCATTCAGCCCACATATTCCTTGCGGGTAGCTGTAAAGGTTTAGTTTTGGACATACTCCAAGTACACTCGGGTATATCTGGTGTCCACCCCTTCGCCTAATTTTAATCAACTCATATTTCACATTAATTTAAAACGTACCAAGAGGCAATTGAAAAACATTCACTCCAAGCACATGCAAGTACATTGATTTTCTTTTGACTCCATTTTAAGGCACTGGCTATTTTCTTTCTATATATATATATATAGTGTCTTAGCATTGTGTTTTCGTGTGCTCATTTTGTATCTTGTCATTTATGGTTGTTTATGGTTAAATTTCAAACTCCTAAGTAATTCATTCAGTTCAACATCACCATACTAAGTAATTAGCCTTAGTAACTTAATAGGGTCTACCCCCCTTGGCTTCATTAGTAGTTGAGCCTAAATGGAGGAGTCAAGAACAAGGTGACAGCCTTGACTCAAGACTTGCCCCCAAGGACACACTGAGTGGCTTGAGCATTTTTGCCATGTGAGCCAAGTGTGTGAAAGGTGGCAATAGTGGTGAAGAGGACTCTCCAACTTCAATTGTTGCTAAAGGCTCTTCTTTGAACTTAACACTTATTTCAATAAAATATTTGTTAGTTCTCAAGTTGATAAGATTGTACCCTTTTGAATCTTCAGAATACCCAAAAAATAGGCACTCTTGGCTTTGGGGTTTCAAAGCCTTCCTCTTTTCAATTGGAATTCTAGCCCAAGCCTTTTAGCCAAAAATCCTGAAATGGGTCACATCTGGCTTGTGCCCACTCTAAGATTCAAAAGGAGCCATACCATAAAGATGGTTATGTGGTGCCTTATTTTAGATACAGGATGCATAGTTTATAGCTTTGGCCCAAAACTATGGTGGCAAATTTTTAGCCTCCATCATGCAAGTTTCCATCTCCTTATGTGATCTGCTCTTTCTCTTAGCAACACCATTTTTCTATGGTGTGTAAGGAATGGAATGTTGCATCTAGATACCTACATATTTGAAATATTGGATGAACTCATACTTGACATACTCACCACAGTTGTTAGATCCGAGGATCTTGAGTTTCCTCCCAGACTATTTTTCAACCAAGGCTCTAAATACTTTGAATAGGTCAAAAACTTCAGACTTATGCTTTAGGAAATGAATCCAACAATACATGGAAAAGTCATCTATGAAGGTGAGTGCATGTTTTTCTTGAATCATGGACATATTAGGGAATGTACCAGCAATGCCACTATGGACCAACTCAAGAGGTGCAGAGGTTCTCTCATAACTAGCTCTCTCATACTTGTGCTTTGGGTGTTTTCCTAGGATACAACCTTGACAGACTCACTTAGAAATCTTGATCTTTAGTAACCCCATGACCATGTCTTTGTCACTAAAATAAGAAAGATACTTGTAGTTGAGATGGCCAAATATTTCATGCCAAATATTTCTTGCTTCATTAGCATGAGTAAGAAGAGCAAGGGGGTTTGAGTAGGGTAGAAAATGAGAAAACTTGTATACCTTCAAAGTGTGATCAACAACACCTTTTTCTATGACTTTACCATTCAAAATATTAGTGATTTCAACTTCATAGGGGGAGAATACTTTCTTTGGAGACCCAATGTGAGCCATATGATACACTGATAAGAGATTAGAGGCAAGACATGGAACATACAACACATTATTGAAATTACCATGGTTAAGATGAATCCTACCCTTTCCCATACTATCAGTCAGAGAGTTATTTCCCAAAACTGTTGGTGGAACTTTCGATATGTCAAGAGAGGAAAAGATATCCCTTGATAAAACCATATGTCTGGAAGCTCCACAGTCAATGATAAAGCTAGGTGAGCTTGAGGTGCTAGCCACCAAGGCATGTACTCTCTCCTTGGCTTCTGAATTTGATCCTCCTTCCCTCTTCTTTGAGCAATCATTAAGGTAGATGTTCCTCTTCTCCAAGAGTTGGGTCAACATGTCTATCTTCTTTTTCATACAAGAGCTCTCAAGATGATAGCCTTTATTGTAGTATGCACACTTGGTCATTTCTCCTTCTTTCTTCTTCTTCTAGGGGTTCTTCTTGGAGCCTGAGGACTTCTCTTAATAATTTTCCTTGTCTCTCTTTTGATCAAGTGTCTTTTTAGTTTTTTTCTTGCTTTTTGAATCCACCTTCGAATCTCCATCAACCAAAGCTTGGCCTTTGGAAGGTTTGATGGTGCCCATCATCACCAATTTATCTTGCTCCTAAGTGAGGGATTCCATGAACTCAACAAGATTAGTAATCTTCCACGTTCGAGCTGTCAATTTAGTGGCATAGAAGGTTGAAACAAACACTGAATATTCATGACCAAGATTTGAGATAATGGACAAAAATAGTTGCTCCTCCTTCTTTTCAATCCCACAAAACTAGTAACTGCAAAACAAGGACCTTAAACTTGGTAAAATAGAGTTGCAATGATTCAAATCTACTAGGATTCAAGGAGATCAATTAATTCTTGATTTGATGTCCTCTCATCTCATATTTATTTCCAAAAATATATTCAATATTATTCAACACCTCATTAGGAGATGCCAATGAATCAAGATGAAAGAGGAGGTGTCCTGAAATACTCAGACACAAAAGACCATAGGCCTCATCCCTCATGTTGTGCCATTTTATTTTCTCTACAGCTGCATTGGGATCTGCCATAGTAGCCATGGTAAACCGATAGAGAACTTTCACTCTCAACAATATCCTCATCTTAGCTTTCCATTCGAATAAATTGAATGGAGTCAATATGATCCTTTGAGATTGTTCCATATCTCAGCTCATGTGCCCTTCAGTCAGCAAAATGCATTCCAAGTAAGTGATGTAAAACCTGCAATAAAAATTTGGAAGGAGAGAAATCGATCTACAAAGGCTCTGATAGCATGTGGAAATTGAACCCAACATATAGATCAATTGCACTCACAAATTTGCTAATCAAACATGAAAAATTCACACAAAAGGAGACTGAAATTGGAGCATAACTTAATCATGTATTGAATAAGTGTACATTAAAAAACAATATGAAGCAATAGGCTTCTCAAATATATAATTACATGAGATATTCAAAATCACTAGGTTTCTATTGGAATTGGTAAAAAAGCAGGATTACTAAAACAAATCCAATCCCCCGTAGGTACAAAAAGAACTTTCCAAATCTATGAAAATCCTCACAAATTAGCTAAAGAAAGTGGGAAAGATAATAAGTGGTGGAAAGACAACTCATTCATTATTTTGTATGGAGAAAATGAAGGAGGATGATGTGGTAAAAAACAAGGCAAGTTCCCCTAGACTAGCTTTCCCTTTATGTCTTAAAACTGTTGTAAAGCAAGGCAGCTTCTAGGAAAAGCAAATATCTACTTTAAGGAACCAGGAATAAAGAAGACATGCTAAACATGTTTTCAGGATGATTCCAAAGTGATCCATGACCCATTTTAGCAAGTAGTGACTTCTAGGAACATGTAGAAGTCAACTAGCATAGAGAGCGAATCTAGGAATCTAGGAATAAGACAAAAATGATTTAATTAATGTGAAATATGGGTAACTATGGGTTGATTATTCTAATAGAGAGTGTTAGAATGGTTTGAATGACCACAACTTTCATATCAGTACTGGGTTGACAGACTGGGCATGCAATATCATGGTTTACTTGTTGGAAAAACAAGGACATGGCTTCCCACACTGCAGACTTGTAGGTTTTGCTTAGACACATAATCAAATTGTGTTTCCTTGCTCTGCTGAAGGAATTAACTTCCTCAACCAAATTCTAGAAGAAATGGATGAATAATGACAGAGGACAAAAGGGTAGTTGAGGGTTCATGGGTTTCCCCATTGGCATCTGGTCTCACCCTATTGGCTCAGTATTTTGACTAAATCCCCTCCCTATTCCTTATCAGTTCATAGCTAGTTGTGGTGTTTGGTTAATCGTGTATGTTTACATGATATTCAAAAACATGTTGTGCTTTACTAGCACAATGAACCATAGGCATCAACCTTGATCACCTATACACAAAAAACAAAATTGATGGTAGGGCCTTGGCCTTGATCTCCTCACCATGGTCTACTTATAATTTATACATCATGTACAATTTCAATACCATGGGGTCAAAACAAAGCGATTACATTCCCCTTCCCCTTAAAACAACACTGTCCTCGGTGCTTTACAAAATTGAACAAAAATGCTCCTAGCCACTATCCGTAGTGCTCTACAAAATTGAACAAAAATGGATGTTCCAATTGCATGGAATCCTCCACCTCCCACGTAGCCTATTCAGGATCATAGTGCTCCCACTACACCTTCACCTGTCCAATGACTCAATTCAGGAGCACTGTGACCTTCCTATCAAGGATGTGCAATGGCTCAGTTTGGAACTCTTGCTCAAGTTCTGCCTTAAACACATCCTAGTTTATCACATGGTTAGGATCATGCACATATTTATTAATCAAAGAAACATGAAAAACATTATGATCTCTAGTGATAGAAGGAAATGCAAGTCTATATGCAACTGGCCCTATTCTTTCATGCACTTCAAAAGGCCTACAATATCTAAGTGACAACTTTTCATAGCTTCCAAGCTTCAAGGAACTCTTCCTTGCCCTCAATCTAAGGTAAACATGATCCCTAACATTGAAGTCTCTATGCACTATATGCCTATTTATGTAGATTTTATGTCTGTCTTGGGTTTCTTTTAGATTCTACCTGATTTTTGCAACCTCTTGCTCCATTTCCTTAAGCAAATATGGACCAAGCACAATCATGTTGGTTGGATTATCCCATGTCGCTGGTGTCCTACGCCTTCTTCCATACACAGATTCATATGGAATCATCCCCAAGGATGCATATTTTCCATTATTATAGGAAAATTATACCAAGTGTAAGTAATCTTCCCACTTGGATGGTTTTTCCATCACATACATGCGAAGCATGCCTTCCAGCACTTTATTCACTCACTTTTTCTGTCCATCAGTTTGAGGATGGTAGGAAGTGTTGTAGTTCAGCTTTGTGTGGAAATTAAGGCCAACAATAGATTAATTTTACTCACAACAATTATCAATTGATCATGCAAAATTGCTCACAAAAGAGACTGAATATGGAGCTGTAACACTAAATTGTATTAACTGAGTGTACAATAGCCAACCCTATAATAACATAGGTTGCTAAATAAATAGAATACATCAATAAATCGAATGCATGAGGAGGCATCCAAATCTAGCATAAAGCAGGCTTACCAAAAATAAGCAAATCCCCCATAGGTGTAAAAAGATGATCCCAAATCTGTCATGGAGCTCACGAATTGGAAAAAAGGAATAGGAAAGATAAAGAGTGGTGGAATGGCAGCTCATACATTCTTTTGCATGGAGAAAAGAGAGGAGTATGTGTAGGACAAAAAACAAGTCAACCTCACCTAGTCTAGCTTTTCCTTTTGCCTTAAAACACT
>LPNX010688729.1:37337-102667 GCA_001517045.1 Pseudotsuga menziesii
AATGAACACACCTTTCAATGAAGGATTTGTTTGTGCTCAAATTTATCAACTTGTACCCTTTTGAATATTCAGAGTATCCAACAAAAATATACTCTTGGCTTTGGGGCTGCAAATCCTTCCTCTTCTCTGTCAGGATTCTAGCCCAAGCCTTTGAGCCAAAAATCCTGAAATGGGTCACATCTGGCTTGTGCCCACTCCATGCTTCGAAGGGAGTCATGCCATCAAGCTGTTTGTGAGGCACCCTATTATAGATATAGGCTGCATAGTTGATAGCTTCGTCCCAGTACTTTGGTGGCAAAGTTTTGGCCTCCATCATGCATGTTGCCATCTCCTTCAGTGATCTGTTCTTCCTCTCAGCAACACCATTTTACTGTGGTGTGTAAGGGATAGAATGCTGCATCTGAATACCTGCATCTACACAATAATTAATAAACTCATACTTGACATACTCACCACCATTGTCAGATCTGAGGGCATTGATTTTTCTTCCAGATTGGTTTTCAACCAAAGCCTTAAAGACTTTGAATAGGACAAAAACTTCAGACTTGTGTTTAAGGAAGTGAACCCAGCAATACCTGGAAAAGTCATCAATCAAATTTAATGCATACTTGGCCTAACTCATAGACATATGAGGGAAAGGGCCAGCAACATCACTGTGGATCAGCTCGAGGGGTGCAGAGGTTCTCTCATGACTAGCTCTCTCAAATTTGTGCTCTGGGTGTTTTCCTAGGATACAACCTTGGCAGACTCCTTTGGAAAATTTTATCTTGGGCAACCCTATGACCATCTATTTTTCACTAAGATCAAAAATATATTTGTAGTTAAGGTGGCCAAATATCTCATGCCAAAGCTTGCTGGCTTCATTAGCATGAATGAGAAGAGCAGAGGGGTTTGAGTAAGGTAGGAAGTAAGAGAACATGTATACCTTTTGAGCATGATTTGCAACTCCTTTTGCAATGACTCTACCACTTGAGATCTCTATGATCTCAACTTCATCGGGGGAGAATATGACCTTCTTTGGAGACCCAGTGTGGGTCATCTGGTACACTGACAGGAGGTTGGAGGTGAGACCAGGCACATACATCACATTACTGAACTGACCATGATCAAGATCTATCCTTCCTTTTCCTTTACTTTCAGTGAGAGAGTCATCTCCCAGTACAATAGATGGTCCTTTCGACATATCCAGTGAGGATAAGGCCTCCTTAGTCGAAAACATGTGTCTTGAAGCTCCAGAATCAATGATAAAACTGGGTGAGCTTGATGTGCCAGCAACTAGAGCATGAACTCTCTCTCTGTCATCTGAACTTGATCCTTCTTCTCTCTTCTTTGAGCTTTCTGGAAGGGAGATGCCATTCTTCTCCAGGAGATTGGTCAGCATGTCTATCTGGTTTTTCATACAAGAGCTTTCAAAGTGATTGCCCTTATTGCAGTATGCGCACTTGTTCATTTCACCTTTGTTCTTCTTCTTCTAGTTATTCTTCTTGGGACCTTGTAGATCCTCCAGAGACTGTTTCTTGTCTCTCTTTTGCTCAGGTGGCTTTTTAGCTTTCTTTTTTATTTTTGAATCCACCCTCAAATCCCCAGCAATCAAAGCTTGATCTTTGGATGGTTTGATGGTGCCCATCATCACCAGCTTGTCCTATTCTTGTGTGAGAGATTCCATGAAATTTGCAAGGCTAGGCATCTTCTAGGCTCGAGCTGTCAGTTTTGTGGCATAGAAGGTAAAAAAAACACTGAATAATCATGGCCTAGCTTCGAGAGGATGACCAATACGAGCTGATCATCTTTCTTTTCAATACCACACTGTTTCAGCTGCAAAACTAGTGCTTTGAACTTGGAGAAATATAGCTGCAGTGATTCAAAGCTTGTTGGACTCAAAGAAATCAGCTCATTTTCAATTTGATGTCCCCTCATTTCATCTGTCTTTCCAAAAATATCAGCAATATTCTCCCATAATTCATTCGGTGATGTCAATCCATCGAGATGGAAAAGGAGGTCTCTGGAAATACTCAGGCACAGGAGGCCATAAGACTCATCCCTCCTGTTGTGTCATTTTATCTTCTCTGCAGCTGCATTGGCTCTGCTTATGTTGCCATAGTCACCCTGTAGAGGCCTTTCTCTCTCAATAGTATCTCCATCTCTGCTTTCCATTCAAAGAAATTGAAAGGAGTCAAGATAGTTTTATGTGATTGATCCATAGCTCTAGAAAATCTGTCCCGGCTGTCAGTAGAAGGCTCCCAATCTTTGATGTCCAACCTGCAAAACAATTTTTGAAGGAGAGAAACAACCTAAAATGGCTTTTATACCATGTGGAAATTAAGGCCAGCAATAGATTAATTTTACTCACAACAATTATCAATTGATCATGCAAAATTGCTCACAAAAGAGACTGAATATGGAGCTGTAACACTAAATTGTATTAACTGAGTGTACAATAGCCAACCCTATAATAACATAGGTTTCTGAATAAATAGAATACATCAAGAAATTTAATGCATGAGGAGGCATCCAAATCTAGCATAAAGCAGGCTTACCAAAAATAAGCAAATCCCCCATAGGTGTAAAAAGCTGATCCCAAATCTGTCATGGAGCTCACAAATTGGAAAAAAGGCATAGGAATGCTAAAGAGTGGTGGAATGGCAGCTCATACATGCTTTTTCATGTAGAAAAGAGAGGAGGATGTGTAGGACAAAAACAAGTCAACCTCACCTAGTCTAGCTTTTCCTTTTGCCTTAATAAACTGAAAAAGCAGGCAATAAAGCAGAAAAAGCAAAAGGGCACCTAGGAGGCCAGGAATAAAGCAGAATTGATTCCTTTAGCTCTCCCATGTGCTACATGAGTCAAATAAGGCAAGTTTGACCTCTATGGATAGGAAAATAGCAACTTGCACAAGGTGGGACACATGAACTAGGAAAATAAGACAAAAATAATGGAATTAATGTCTAAGTGGGTAAAATATGGGTTTATTATTCTAACACTTTGTACCCAAATATACAAACAGACCCTACCAAAAATTGGAACTGAACTTGGGATCCCTATCAGAGACTATTTCCTTAGGAAATCCATGCAATCTAAAATCCTCTTTCATGAATATTTTTGCAATGGAATCCGTTTGATATGTGGAATTAACTGGTATAAAATGTCTTTCCTTTGTAAACTTGTCCACTACAACTATTATGGAATCATGTTTCCTCCATGTCATTGGAAATGCTGTAATAAAATCCATGGAAACAAATTCCCATTTCCATTGTGGAACTGGAAAAGGATGCAACAAACGTACTGGGTGTTGATGCTCAAGCTTCACCTGCTAACATTTCATGCACTTTGAAATATACTCAACAATGATATTCTTCATTCCTGGCCAAAAGTACTTCTTATTGGATGTAGTAATTGTCTTCTGATATGCTGGGTGACCAGAATATGCAGCTTGATGGATCTCATCCATAACAATTATCCTCAAATATGTTACATTTGGAATATAAATTGTGTTTTTATAAGTAATAATTCCATCTTATTCCAATTTATATCCCACATACCTTTTCTTAAGATTTTGCTTCTGTAATTTGTCCTTTATCTACACATATATTTCATCTTCAATAGTATGACTAACAATATATTGTCTCAAATATGATTGGAAAATACTAAGAGATGCCACATTCATTTCATGCACCTTTCTCCTGAGTGCATCAAGCACTTTGTTTTCTTTTCCTTTTATGTGTTTTATTTCAAAATCAAACTCGCATAGAAACTATGGAAATCTAGCTTTCCTAGCATTTAGAGTTGGTTGATCAAACAAATAATGCAAACCATAGTGGTCTGTCCTTAACTCATATTTTATGCCCATTAAGTAATGCCTCCACATCTTGGGATAATGTACTATGGATTTAAGTTCTAGATCATGAGTAGCATAGTGCTTCTCATGATCCTTGAACTTTCTTGACCCATATCATACCATGTGGTTGTATTGTATAAGAACTCCTCCAAGTCCTTGGTTACATGCATCAATACACACCATAAAATCTTTGTTTGGGTCTAGAATTTTTAGAACTAGTGCACTTGTGAGAATATTCTTCAACTATTGGAAGCTTTCTTCACACCTTAGTGTCCATTCAAAATTTATCCCATTATTTTGAAAAGAAGTGATTGCATGTGCAACCTTGGAGAATCCTTCAATGAACCTTCTGCAGTATCCTGCAAGTCCTAAACAAGATCTTACATTTGTCACATTTATTGGAGTATGCCAATTCATTATGGCCTCAATATTTTCAGGGTCTATATATATGCCTTCCTTTGAGATGATGTGACCCAAGTAATGAATTCTATGTTTATAAAAGTCACTCTTGATCAACTTTTCATGTATATTATTCTCCCTTATCAATTTCAAATCCATCCTCAAATGGTCTTCATGTTATTCCTCATTCTTAGAATAAATAAGAATGTCATCAAGGAAAAAAAGAAAAAACTTGTCTGGATACTTGTTGAAAACACTATTCATGAGACACATAAATGTAGTTGGTGCATTTGTTAGAACAAATGGTACCACTACAAACTCATAATGTCCATACTTGGTTCTAAAGGTTGTCTTATGAATATATTCATCCTTGATTCTTACTTGATGGTAACCCGACCTTAATTCAATCTTGGAAAATACCTTTTCTCCTCTCATTTGATCAAATAGGTCATCAATCCTAGGAAAAGGATATTTATTCTTCACAGTGACATTTTTTAGTTGTATGTAATCAATACAAAACCTAAGTGTACCATCTTTATTTTTCACAAACAGAACTAGCACTCCCCAACGAGACACACTTGGCCTGATATAATTCCTCTCCATCAACTCTTCCAGTTGCATCTTCATCTCTATCAATTCGGGTGTGCTCATCATGTAGGGTGTCTTGGACACTGGTGCTGCTCCTGGCATAAGTTCAATTGTGAAATCAATGTCCCTCTTTGGAGGAATCCCTAGAATTTGATCAGGAAAAACATCCCTGAATTCCTGCAAAACATGAAAATCCTCCAACCTACGAGTTTCATTCTTTGTTTCCTCCAACACATGAGTTGAATACACTCTGCAACCTTTTCTACAACACTTATTCAACTGCATTGATGAAATTTTTCTAACATAAATCACCTTTGGAATACCTCTTACAACCCTTAATTTTTCTTCTCCATCTATTCACTCAAAGGTCTTGTTGTGACAATCAAGATTTACTTTGTGTGCTTCCAACCAATCCATTCCAATGAGAATATCATAGGAACCAAGTGGTAGAACATTCAAGTCTGAACAAGTGACTAACCCATCTATGACCAGTCGACATTTATTTACCACTTCACTAACTTTTCTCTTAGTTCTAGTGCCTAGTTGGACTAACCATCATTTGTTATGATTTAAATTCTAAAGAGAAAACATCTCAAAAAATCTAGGATTAATATAACTCTGAGTAGATCTAGGGTCAATCAAAACAAAAACTGATTGCTCAACAATTTAACCTGCAACTTTAGCCACAGTTGAATGATGATCTTCTTGGCAGAACTTTAGGGATGCATAAATTCTAGGGATTGTCCCCGCTACTTGACCCACTGTTTCAGCTTCTTGGATGTTGTAAGCTACCATTACATACCCTTCCTCATGTGGGAAGTTCCTATCCAGATGGGGTCCTCAACATCTCAAGCATTGGAATGATTCTATGATGTCTTTTCGATTCCTTGACCTGCCATCCATCACTTTGGATGGCTTAGTCACAGCTTGTGATGGCTTCTTTTGCTGATTTTGGAAGTTAGATGGTTTGAAATATTTCTTCCTCTGATCAATATTTTCATTCTTCTTATCCATCTAGAACTTATGGTAATTAGGTTTCCCTTTGTTTTGATCATAACAATACTTAGCCTTCCTGATAGCCTCTTCTAGGGTTATAGGTTCATCAAACACAATTTTGTCTCTGTATGCTTGAGGTATGCCACTCAAAAAATGTTGGATTTTCACTTTATCATCCTTGATGTATTTGACATACCTCAACAACTCCAAGAATTTGTTTGCATATTCTTCCATGGTCTATTGTCCCAATTTCATTTCATGGAATTATGTGATCTTGTCGTCATAGTACCTATCAGAGAGGTATTTCTACCTAAAATACTTCTAGAATTGCTTCCACATAATACTCCTTTCACTGATCTTCTTCACTTGCCTAAATTGCTCCCACCATATCGATGCTCTTCCACTGAAATTGAAGATGGATACCCTAGACTTCATATTTCTTGAATAGTCTCAGACTTGGAAATATTTTCTCATCCCAAGAAGCCAATCTTCAGCTTCTTGATCGTTCATTACCTCACCATCAAACATAGAAGGATTAACCTTCTTTAATTCTTCACGCCAGTTATTTTGGTGGTGCCTCTTTTTCTTGTTCTAGTGAGAAGAAGAACTTGAACCCCCAGTGGATCCTTCAGAGTTGGATGATCCACTAGAATACCTTTTTCTTCTTCTATCACCAATCCTGCTTCCTTTCATATTTACTGCCCAATGCTCAGAGTTCATCTACCTTTGGATGTCTGTCAAACTCTGCAACATGGCTGCATTCAATTGATTCTTCTCTTCCTGAGTTTTAACCAACCTTTCATTATCTTCTCTATAGCTTTTCATTTCCACCCTTAGGTTTCTCATGGTGGATGCAAAATCTAAGGGAGTATATTGAAATATTATCCCATTAGACTCCATCTCAGCATTTCCAACCTGAACATTTTCCTCCATAGCATCTTCATCATGCTCATAGGGATATCGTGCATCATTCATGTCGTAGGTTCTCATGGATTATCCAAAGATCAACTCTTCCAATCGACACTATGAATCTGCAAAAATGTGTTAATAAACATTGTTTGTTAGCTACATAACAATTTCAGAAGTAAAAACCATTTACTTACTGTCACCTTGCACATCTAGGCCCAATGCTATAACCAACAACTCTGTTAATTGTTCAACTTGGCCCATTTAGGCCCTAATGCTGCAACCAGTAGATATGATACCAATCTGTAACATGCCCATACTCCATAATGATGATGAATTAAGTTTTTTATTTAAGAACCCTTTATTCTTCTTTCCAAAAATAGGGCATGGATTCCAAAACACTCTTCAACATTCATTATCAGGCTAAGAACCACTATAAACACTTGTTCTTCCCTTGACAGGTCCTCTTTGCAACCGAAAAACACCTTTTTCGGACTGCACTTGTCATTTTCTCCTTCCTCCTTCCTCCATGTGGCACTGCCAATTCATAAAACAAAAAACAATGGAAACATTAACCTTCTGCCCTTCAACATTTCCACCTTCCTCCTTCTACCTGAAACTCAAAAATCGAAGAATCAACATTCAACATAAATGTTTGGCTACCTTTCTAGCTTTCACCTTTCTGGATTCCACCCGAAATGCAGAAATCATAGAATCAACATTTGACGAAATCCTTCGACCACCTTTACGCCTTCCGCCCGAAACTTGGAAATCGGAGAATCAATATTTGGCGAGACCTTTAGTGACATTCCACCTTCTACATTCCGCTTTTCCACCCTCTAGTGCAGAACTCGAGAATAAAAAAAATGGAAAATCTTGGAAACCTTTATCCTCGTTTATGCCTTCTACATTCCACGTTTTCACCGTCCGGTGCAGAACTTGGGAATTAGAACTTAAACTTTGCCTTAGAAATTTTCTGCACTTTTCTATTTTCGCCTTTTTCCTTTGGTAAGTAGATCTCGAGGTGCGGAAAACTCACATTCTACCTTGATTCAAATGCTCTTTTCGATTTCCTCCTTTCTCCTTTCTCCTTCCCTAGGCAGATTCCAAGGGGCGTAAATGATAAGTCAGATGCATTATGACTCTATAACAGGATTCTAGCCTCCATGAACTTAAGGAAATTTCATTAAATATTACAAGGAATAAACAAATGCAAATGAAGGAACATTCATCAATAGTAAAATATACTGAAACATCACAAGAATTCATCATATTCATTCATAAGAATTCAACATAGTCATTTCCTTCACAAGAAAATACATTCTAGAAATAACACATGAGAGAATACTTATCTTGAGTGATGGAGTTGTCCCACAACTACCTCTGTCGCTGCAAGGTTCCACCAAACCATAAGCCAGTTTTTTCATTAATCTCTGAACACAACTGCCACCCCTGAGCTGGGCATGATTTCCATAAGGAACTAGGGAGAAACAGGATCACCCATATCTAGCACACATCAAAATGCAGTCAAACCAACCTACAATTGGGTTTCTGATACTGCTAATGCAATGACTCACACCTGGTCAATTTCTCACCAGAACTCAGCCAAACCAACCAATAGTTGGGTTTATTAGGCTGCTAAGGCAATGGAAAGGTACAATTGCTAAGATGGTGAGCTCAACAATAGAGCTATGGAAACCTAGACCATATCTATCCAGCTTGGCATTCCAGAATACCTACACCACCCAACATAAGGAAGTATTCCCTTCATTGCTACATAGTTCCCTCAATCCATACCTTCCCTTCGAGTTCTCTTGAGGGTGTGCATAAAGGATTTTCCAACCCCTCTAGGTCTGTCTATGAGATTCCACTCTTCACTAGGTTTATCAGCCAATTATGGGCCTCTTCCACTCCTAATTCTTTCATACCAAAGCAGGGATGTACATCAAAACAAACCATAGGGAAAACATAGCAACATAGGCTCCACTCTACAACACAATGTAGATGGACTAAACCACACTGCAATACCATGACAGAAACCTACTCTACAACTCAGGAGAGTGAACAATGCATGATTGATTGGATCAAATGGTATAATGAATTGAATGTGAGAGTGGTGTAATGGTTCAAATGGACACAAAGTTTAGATCAATACTAGGTTGACAGAATGGGCATGCAATCTTGTGGTTTACTTGTTGCAGAAGCAAGGAAGTGGCTTCCTAGACTTTAGACATGGAGGTTTTTCTCAGACACACAATCAGACTTCCATTCCTTGCTCTGCCCAATGCGTTAACTGCCTCAACCAGCTTCTGGAAGAAATGAATGATTGAGGAAAAAGGTAAAAAAGGTAGTTGAGGGTTCATGGGTTTCCCCATTGACATCTGGTATCACCCTGTTGGCTCAAGAGTTTGACTAACTCCCCTCCCTATTCCTTGTGAAATCATGCCCCCTTCTCTTTCACATTGCAGTGCATAGCTAGTTGTAGTATTTTGTTAAATGTGTATATTTACATGATATTCAAAAGCATGTTGTTCTTGACTAGCATAATGAACCATAGGCATAAACCTTGATCACCTATACAAAAATCACCAAATCAATGGCAGGGCCTTGGCCTTGAGCTCCTTGCCCTGATTTACTTATAATATATACATCATGTACAATTTCAATACCATGGGATCAAAAATTGGGCATTACATGTTGTGTGTGAATTTTACAAGATGTGAATAATCCTACCACTTAGTGGGATTATCCATGATCTACATTCTTAAAATGTTTTCGATAATTTTATTGGCGCGCTATGTCTTCCCATCCGTTTGTTGGTGATAACTAGTGGTGAAATTTGTTTTGTTTTCTAATCCCGCAAACACATATTTCCAAAAATTTGATGTAAATTTAGCATCCTGGTTAAAGAGCACCATCTTCAGTACTCCGTGCAATCAGAATATTTCCTTCAAGAATACATTTTCAATATTGACATCTTTATAAGTAGAATTTACAAAAATAAAATGTGTAGCTTCGCTTATCGTGTTTACTACGACCGTAATAGAGTCATGTTATTTTTGTGTATTTGGAAAACTTGTAATTAAATCCAAATATTTAACCTCCCGTTTCCATTCCATAATTGGTAAAGGTTGTAACAAACCTACGGTGTGTTGGTGTTCTTCCTTCACCTATTGACATTCCAATCATTTTGATAGATAACTCACAAAATATGTTTTTAAGATGGGCCAACAAAATTGTTTTCTTAGAGTTGTTATCATTTTTTTATAACCAAAAATGACCTGCATAAGGTGGTTTATGCATTTCATTTAAAATCAACAACTTCATTTCTATCAAATTAGGCATGTACATTTTTTTTAAACCGTAATAAACCTTCTTGGTCTACTTTGAATTATGTTCCATTTAAATTTACTTCATCTTTTAGTAATTTATTTTGTAAATTCATGTATTCAATATCGTGTACGCTTGATGTTTTTATTCCTCTTCTTAGATCACTTTCTGGTTGACTCATAGTTATTTCATAAATTTCATGAGTTCTTGGACTAAGCATATCAGCTCCCTTTTTTTCCTTACTTTTAATGTGCTTTACATCGAAATCGAATTCACTAAAAGAGGCCATCCATCTTGTTTTTCGGGAATTAAGTGCAAGTTCTATGAATACATTTTTAATGAGGGTGTTATCCATTAATAATAGAAACCTTTTTACCAACAAATAATGATACCACACTTTTAAATCATGAACTACTAATGCTATTCTATGTCATGAGCTATGTTATTTTTCTCATGTTCCTTTAACTTACGAGATTCAGATCACACTACGTGCTCCTCTTGACATAGCACTCCTCCCAATCTTTCTTTACTAGCATATGTACAAACCGTATAGTATTTATAACAATTAAGTACCTTAAGTATTGATGATTTGGTTAATAAACTCTTTATATTTTCAAATCTTTCTTGGCACTTTGATGACCATACGAATTTCAGTCTTTACTTTTCTAGTTATGTAATGGGATAGGATATTTTAGAAAATCCCTTGATAAATATTTGGTAGTAACCACTAAGTCGCATGAAGGAACATATGTTTGCTACATATCTAGGTATCATCCATCTTGAGATGGCTTTTATATTCTGTGGATCTATTGTGATTATTTTTTCTGAGATAACATGACCTAAATATTGCATTTATCTGTTAAAGAATACACACTTCTCAAATTTAGCGTAAAGTTGAAGATCTCTTAAGGTTTGTAACACAATTCTTAAATGTTTTGGTGTTCTTCCTCCTACTTAGAGTAGATTAATATATCGTCGATAAAGATTAACACAAATTGGTACAGATATTTGTAAAATATACTATTCATTATACACATGAAAGTAGCGGGGGAATTAGTTAAATCGAATGGAATTACTATGAATTCGTAGTGTTTGTAACGAGTCCTAAAAGTTGTTTTGTTAATATATTCTTCTTTAATTCTAATATGGTGGTAGCCAGATCGCAAGTCCAATTTTGAGAATATATTAGATCCCCCTACTTCATTGAATAAATAATTGATTCAAGGTAATGAATATTTAATTTTTTTCCTATAGTCTATACAAAGCCATATATTTCCATCCTTTTTTCTTAACAAATAAAACTAGTGCTCCCCAGGGCAACACAATGGGTCTAATATAACCTTTATCTAACAGTTCTTGTATCTGAATTTTTAATTCAATTAGTTCAGGGATTCTCATGTGATATAGTATCTTAGATATAGGTGTAGATACAGATATAAGTTCAAAGGAAAAATATATTTCCTGTTTAGGGGGAAGTCCTGGTATTTCCTTCTGAAATACATTTGAGAACTCATTCAAAATAGGATGGCTATCTAGGTTGGTTTTATATTCACTAATGAGTAGGTATGTGACTTGAATTTCATATAGTCTACTTCCTTTCCTCATACATCTTTTTAGTTTCATAGTAGAAATATGCCTCATAGAGATAGTTTTGGGTATACCCTTTACAATCCTAACAACTTTATCTTCAACAATGTATGTAAAAGTCTTATAATTTTTTTTTATCACTACTTTGTAATATTCTAGCCATTCCATGTCTATTATCATATCATACGATCCTAACGGAAAAAAATTAATATTGATTCTAGTCCTACGATATTGTAGTTTAATTTAACAATAAGTCATATAATCAATTAACTTTCGTTTAACTCTTGTAACTAATTGAACTAACGAAGGTTTCAAATTCCTTACCTTGGTGAGTTGCAAAATTTTGACCATTTTGGGAGTGATGTAACTCAAGGTAGCCCAATGGATCAATTAATATATAAAGTTTTTGGTTAGAAATTGAAACATCAATTTCCATAATTGCACATTGGTGATGTGCATATCGGTCTTTTGGGGCTGCATTAATTGTGTGTAATATTTTTCCAATTTCTCCAATTGTAGAAGCTTCTTGAAGGTTATGAATATCCCTATTTGCTTCATTGAATCATGGGAAATTTCGTCATAAATGAGCTTCCCAACACTCCCAACATATGAGTGATTCTTTAGGGGTTTCAACAGACGCTTTTGGTCCAAAGTTGAAAGGTTTATTGTCTCTCTACAAAAGCTACCCATTTCTATTATTATGATTTCCGTGTTGATTTCTTGGCATGCTTCTAAAAGGAGGTGTCTAGAATCCCTTTTTCCATTGGTTGAATTCTACCTTCCTTTTATCCTTCCATGCTTTAGGGGTATCATTCCTTCGCTTATATTGTTCAAAGAACAATCTTTCCTTCCCTGTAACTTTGTCTAAGGTTTTTGGGTTGTCGAATTCAATACTTTCTTCATAGGATTGCACCAGGAAACTTAGGAACCACTGAAATTTCACTTTTTCTTCTTTGATATAAGGTACAACTATAGAAGATCTAAAAACTTATTGATAAAGTATTCCATGGTCATTTGGTCAACCCTTAGTTCATAAAACTCCTTTGTCTTTCTTTCATAATAGCTTTCCAAAAGGTATTGTTTCTTAAAGAGTTTCTTGAATTTTGACCATTCCAAGTTCTTTTCCTTTAACCCATTGGAAATTTTTAATCTTGCTGCCAAATTATGGAATTTCCCTTCAGGTTGTAAACTTCCATTAGTACCTTCATGTTGTTGGAATAGTTGTATATTTGAAAATATTTTTTAATTTCCGGCAACCAAGATTTTGCTTCTTCTTTGGTTTTTTATTCTCTGTCAAAGCTGGTTGGCTTTCTTTTTTTAATTCCCCTTCCAAATGGTCAACTTTTCTTTTTTCAATGGGATTTATCTAGTTTTCATTTCTTTGAGTGTCTTTAGAGGAATTGTCCTTCCTTTTATCATTTTTATCCACTACTTGATCTTCCTTCACCTCGGTTCGTTGATACTTTCCATTATTTCTTTCATGTAAATTTTCCAGTAGTATTTCATTGATTTGAAGTTTCTTATCCTAGTATTTCTTCAGTTCATTATCTCCCTTAAAGCTCTATTTTTCAATAATTAAGTGTCGCGTAGTATCTATTACTTGGATAGCTTCGTAATGACCTTGTTTGGGTGGTGCTATATCATTATTGTGATCATAACCTTATGAGTGGCCATCTCTCTCATTATTTGTAGCCATTGTTTATCCATGCTTAATTTAATACATACAGAGAAACCCAAAAAAAAAATTATTGGTTCGAATGCTATTTAGTATTCAAGAAAACTTGTGTTTTCCCGAAAGAAAAAATGTATAACATGTTGCTCTGATACCATATGTAACATTATATCTATTTTCTTTATCTCTTACATTTGCTTCATTTTATCAAAAAAAAATTCATTGCAATTAATTTTAGGAAACTGTATAATATTAGCTCAACCATGAAGTTTTCATTTACAATAAGGTGAAGAAATAAGTTTGGATTGACTATTGCTTACTTAACCCTTTGCTAAAATAATATCCCTTGTTTCACCAGGTGAGAGTTATTAAACTGGGCTATCTACTTATTCTAACATCAGTAAATATTAAGGTAACTTATTTATACTTATCCTTGTCTACATATTTTCATTAAAATACCCTTTTTACTATGTTTAGCAACATAAAATCATTGTTGGTGATCCAACCTTTTATGAAGGATGTGAGATAGGCCAAGGTTAACAACGTTATACAAAAGAACCTAAGCTAAGAGGTTTTAAGAAAATAAGTAAAAAGGTTTAAGAACCTAAGTTAATAGGTTTTAATAACCTAAGGTAAGAGGGACACTTATACTCCTTGTTCATCCACTTACAAGCCTAAAACTAATGCATCGAAGCTCTGAAAATAAGCCTTGATGCTATAGGATGTTTTAACCTTACTCCATTTTGTACCAATATCTCATATGCATTTCATGATTTTAATGCACTTAAATATGACATTATATCAAGATATAATATGTTTGAATCAAATTAAATGTTAGGTATTTTGGGCTTTCATTGAAACCAATGGACCTGCGCTGACAAGTGGACATTACTCCAAGTTTCAAGTTCATATGCTATTGTTGTCAGTTCCATAAAAAAGAAAAAGGTGCTAAAAGACCATATCGAGTGCTCCAATTTACTTATCCTCAAGAGGCTCAAACTCTACGTGGATGGTTATACATTTGGATTCATAGTTCTAGAGTGGTGAGGTTTATGACATCCTAAACATAACCAACAAGTTCCTAGGTTTATTTGCATGGATTCGAATCCTAGTTTCACTCCTGGTTTTTTCTCTGTGTCTGGGAAATCTTGATTATTGTTTACTGGTTGTTCAAAACAGGGATGATTTTAAGGAACCATACTTATTTGAAAGTGTAAAACTGTTGGCGAATCTTACCAATTCTTAAAATTCCAACTATAAAATGTTTGGCGATATTTTTCAAAAAATATTTTAATTTCGATGGATTTTATATTGTTTATATAATAATTTGGTCATTTTTAGGGTGAAAAAATTTTACCCATCAAAATTGGGTGAAACAAGGCTTCAAAAAATGCAAAATGACGAATCGTTTTTGGAGAAAAACATGGAAAAATAGCCCATGGGCTAAATTTCACCCCTAAAATTATCCCTGGTTAGAAAGGTGCATTATAGTTCTTCCTCCAAATACTGTGACTTAGGTAACCTTCACTATATTTTATTTTATTTTCAATTTTTTTGTGTTTGATACTTAACTATCGTGAATCTAGCACCAACTTTGGTTGCAAGTCTTCTAGATTTTTTGAATACTTTACTTATGTTGTTAGGGAATACTTAATATATATTACATAACTCTTCCAGTTTTGTGAAATAGGATATGGTATAATATATTTGATGATGAAATTATGAATTATTCTTTACCCTGTGAGATCCATAGTCTCAAGCAAGGGGTTTGTGTAAATTTTACGTACAATGATTACTTAAACATTCTTTTACTCTGTAAAATGTAATATAGTCTACTATGTCAAAGATTGAAAGTATTATCTGCCCCAACCCCAACATTCAGTGAGAAAATATTTCCCAACACCAGAGTGATCACATTAAAATTCATCGTCTCTAGCATACTAAGCAACGTCCTACCTCTCGTGTATTCCTCCTTCTTATAATTTACTTCTCCTAGGTATTTCACAAGCATCCAATTCCTCTTGGAATTTTCGAAGCTATCAAAATCCTTGATTTTTAGGGTGTGTCTAGTGCCATTAATGCACTCTTGACACTTTTTTTGACTTCCCTGAGGTTAACCCTTTCTTGGCCTGCACTCTTGAATGCATAATTTCCTCCTTTAACATAGTTGTTCCCCCTTATTCACATTTTATTTAAATCCAAACTATTTTATTACATCTTTCTTAAAAGGGACCATTTGGCATATTTCAGATCTAGCCAATTTATTTAATTTAGACAATGACTTAACTAAATAATAAGTAATATAATGTCTTTTCTTGGGGGTGTTACAAATGGGCTCTCAAGGATAACTTTTTCTGAGGAGAACAACTCAAGAAATATGGGACAAAATATCCCATCTATTCAATAAAAAATGGGAGTTTTTGGATCTAATGATTCCCGAAATGTATACATATAAGTTGGAAGTGGTATAAATGAAGCAAGTGGAAATCACACTGGGATACAAGCCCACCCATGAAATAAAAACAATTTATTACCTAAATAGTAGGACCAACAAATAGTTAGAAGAATTTCAGTTGACTAACATGACCCATGTAATCAAAATTAACAAGAAAATTATTTTGAATCAAACCCTATACAGGGTAATGCTAAATAACACAAATAGTTTGGACGATTATATATCATCTTTCAAAACACTTTTTAATGGGGTAATCAATCTTGGAATTTCTACCTTATGGGATGGGATTGGAAAATTATATTCAAAGGATGAATATCATAAAACGTTAAAGGAAAAGAGAAATCAAGAATCTGAAGAGGAGCTAGAAGGAGTGATAAGTGGAAATCAATATTATGCATTAGAGGAAATTTCAACTCAAAATGGGCCTTCTAAAAGAAATTAATAAAATAATATTTATTAATTTAGGAGGAATAAGAGCAAAAAACTACTTTTTTTGTTTGTATTTTTGACATATCTCCTCGTTTTTTTACTCAAATTTCGATCGGGAGAGCTCGTTGGATGCAGAATTAATGTCTGCATCCAACAAGTACCCACTCGGCATACTTTTGATGGACCCCCCTACCCCAAAAACAAGAAATACCTGAAAAAATGATGATGATGTCATCATTTTTTTGAGGTATTTCTTGTTTTTGGGGTAGTGGGGTCCGTCAAAAGTATGCCGAGTGGGTACTTGTTGGATGCAAAATTTAATTCTGCATCCAACAAGCTCTCTCAATCGAAATTTGAGTAAAAACACGGGGAGATATGTCGAAAATACAATAAAAAAAATGTTTTTTAATGATACCTATCCCCAAATTTATATTAAAAAAATGTTTAATACCTATACGGTATTTCAAATTTAAAGAAATTTCATTGGCTAACACATGATGACATGGAATTTGATTTAAAGTTAAAAGGCCCATTTTGAGTTGAAATTTCCTCTAATGAGAGTATTAGGCATGCATTTCATATTTGGACAAGTCTAAAAACAATTTTCAAGGATACGGAACCTCTAACACATGAAATACATTCTGAAACAAAACTAGTATTGGAAAATCTAAAAAATCATAGTGACCCATTCAGAAAGGAGTGGAAATTGGTCATCATATATCATAAGATATATATACAACCTCCACCTCAGTCATCTCAGCAAACATCTGGATCATCTTCTCATTATCCACTGAATGCACAACAAGAGCCTCCCCCAGCTCAACAGTTTGAACAAGTATTGCCTGTAGCACAACAATACGCAGGACAAACTTTTCTGTTGATATTCATGCCAACTAGAAGTTCACTGCAGCCTAAAAATATAGCATATAGAGATATGTAAAAGCGAATGAGACAAAATATCATACCACCTATATACACACCTACACCAGCTCAACAAATAATATGTTGTGATCAATTACCCGCTCAAGGAAAGAAATGAGTCGGAGTTAGAAAATGAACCGAAATACAGTCTATGTTAGAATTAAATATTGCATTGTAAAAAAGTAAATAGTCGAAAATATTAATTTTTTGTTAGAGGTCAAGTCAAAATAAATCTGATTTTAGGCGCCTAGAAAATGGATGGCAATTTTAGAACTAGAAGTATTATTTATATGTTCTTTAGTCAGGTGTATATTTTCACCATGTAAATATTTTGACAAATATTAATGAAAATCAAGTCCTACATATTGTTCCTTCTATGCGTTTCTTTTATGTTTCCATTATCTTTCTGAGAGGATTCATGAGAATGTGGATATAGTGGGTGCAATATTATTTGATATAAATTTAGAATCCTCAATGTTCTATTCATGATGAAATGTTGGATGTTATTACACAAGTTCAAAATTCATTTGGTTCTATTTTGACCATTAATGCATCTGATGTTTCTCTATATATGGAATAGTTCTATATATATTTCTTTTGTGGAATGTGTTTCTGCCAAATAAATATAAATATCTCATGTTATTCCTTTCAGAGTGTAAAGAATTATTGAATTCTTCCTCAAACAACTCAGTACATTCAAAACCTATCTTCCTTTAGTAAATTTATCCACCAATGCTTCATAATGATCAAGATTTGTCTTATCATTTCATATATTTCCATTTTTCTATTGGTTCTACCTAACTCCATCAAATTGCTCTGTTGAATTTTCCTTTGAATTCACAATTTTATTCAAACAAATTGTTAAATATTCTAAGCATTTTAAATATTGACTCAAACCTCAATTTACATTTTGATATAGCTATAATATCGTTAAAATTTGAGCCTCATCATGCTTTGAAATTTTCTATCTTCAACCTAGCTCAAATCTGGGACTAACGTGAGAATTGATGTCATTATCGAGGATCACAATTTATAAAACATAATTTTTTGGGGAGTGACATTTCAAGATTGGATTTTTGTATGGTAAAATAGATTAGACATAATTGGTTGAATCCTTCACCTGGGAGCACTGTTGAGACAAGTTGGATCCTAACAAGCAACATACCAGAAAAAATCCTTAGACAAAATATCTCATCATCCTTTCATATTGAAGAACTTACTAGAGGAACGTGTGTTCACCTCAAGGAAGAGGTATTCCAGTGTCAAATTCTCCTTTGATATTTGCTTTAGCTAAAAATCAAGAAATATTTGAAGATTTAAATAATATAGAAAGGAATTTTAATTTTAATAGAACTCCTTTATATCTTATTCATGTACCACTTTTGGAAACTCCATCTCACTCATCTATTACATCTATCCCTATTGATCCTTTTTTATACCTAAAAGACCTCCATTTATACCACATGTACAACCTACTTCTATACTTACTCCAAATATGGCAGGAAGAGTTCCTGGAGGCACATCACCAGTTGTTAACCCATGGAATGTAGATAGATATGGTCCTTTAAACCTACCTTTACATATGCATGACATGTGTGAACATTATCTAAATATTTTACCTAAATATGGAGAAAAAGATATATCTGCTGAAGAAAACATGGATTCATTTAAAAATTTCTTTCATTACTTGTTGATTGAGGAGGAGGATGTGTATATGATATTGTTTTCCCAAACACTAGAAGGATAAGTGATAAAATTGGCCAGAACCTTACCTTCTAATTCTATTAACTCTTGGAATTCTTTACATCAATATTTTAATAGATAGTGGGGAAGAGAGAACTTTTACTACCTCACTGATTTTTCACCCCTAAAGAAAAAGAATGGGGAAAATATATTTTAATTCAATAAAATATTGAATAAATTGTAAATATAATTCCAAATGACATAAATCCTTCACAAGTTGCTGCAAAAGTAACTTATGCAGGTGCTTATGAATGTGACTTTGCTATGATGTTGAGAGAAAGAAGATCTACAACCTTAGCAAACATGCAAGATGATGCTCTCGATGTAGAAGAAAACATTAAAACTATTGGTAAATTAAAGCATAATAAATATGTTGAGAATAAGAAGCCTAAATATGAGGATGAAACCTCAAACAAGAATAAGAATAAAGAAAATCAAGAGGACAAGATACAAGAGATGACCAAGTTATTCAGAAGTTTGTCAAAAGAATTGTCCAGACTTGAGACTGAGAGAATTAATTAGAACATAATTTCTTAATCCATGGGTCAAATAAGTCCAAATAAATTTACAAGTCCTTTTAATCCTCAAATACTAAATAGAGAAAGAAAAAATGAAGATCCTACTATACAACCTCCTATTATACCAAATGATGTAGGTCATGCCATACATTTTCCTCCTGGTGAAGAATTTATTGAACCTCCTAAAGGAACTAATTGGTTGAATGATGATAAGGAACTAAGCCTTATCATGACCTTTACAATTTTCATTCCAAACCAATGAAGTTTATTGGCATAATTAAAGATCTAGGTTTGGATTTATACCAACTTCCATCTAAAAGCATTCTGCTAGATGGTGTAGTACCAGATGTTCCCCCAAGATATGACATGTTATTATCTAGGGATTATGTAAAGAGGATGGGTGGAGCCATGCATATTGATATGAATTATGCAACCATCTGTTTTTTTGTAGGACAGATAAGAGGGTTGTGCAAAGAAGCTAGATAGGCATATGTGCTAAGTGAAGGTAGTAGTCCTATAAACTATCAAATATACATTGTAGAAGAGGACATGGGATGTTATATGTTGAATGGAGGGAGTGATTATATTAAAAAATCCTATCCTTTGATGAATGTTAAATATACAAATCCCACACAAGATTATATTTTGGATATGTATTTTGATGCATCTTCAAAGTGGAAAGAGGAGTGGTACTCATCTCACCTAGTAAATAATAATTTCTGCTATCATTAAAGCTAAAGTTTGAGACCACAAATAACGTAGCAGAATATGAAGCATTAATCCCGGGATTAGAAACATAAAAAGGAACCAACATGACTTAGATTGCAGTATTTGGAGATCCAAAGTTGATAGTGCATCAAATAAAATCCATTTATCAAACAAAGCATCCTAGAATGATATATTATAGGAATGCATTATGTGATTTAATTGATCATTTATTTCATACTTTTAAAATTACTACTATTCCTATATTAGATAATAAAAAATATGATGCATTAGAAGTAAAAAGAAATAATTTTAAACCTCCTACACAAATTAGAGTGAAACATGATCAAATGGAGATTATATGCATACCATTAGTTCTTGACAATACCAAACATTTGCAAGTGTTTGAAGATGACCTGCAAATAAAAATATTTTTGGAACTGATGGACAAATTTTCTATCACATGTATTTACCAAGAACAAGATGAAGATGAATATGTGAAACGTCAGGAGGATGAAGAAATCACAACTATGAAGTTAAGCAACAAAGTAGCAAACCATAAATTATATAGTTGAAAGATAACTTCATTCCTAAAGGACTGGTCCTTTGGAAATGTTATTTGATATAAATGATGTACCTCATAAAACTGTAATTCAACCAAAATAGGAGGATATAGAAGAAATAAATATTGGCACTAATTAAGATCCTAATAACATCAAATTATCTAAGTTGTTTCATGAGGAAATAAAACATAGATACTTAATGTTGTTCAAAGAACATATAGATGTGTTTGTATGGAAGTATGATGATTTAAAGACATATGACAAATAAATAATTGAATGCAAGATCCCTTTAAGTACTGGAACAAATCATTTCAAGAAAAAACTCAAGAAAACAAATCCCATGTTACTTCCAATTATAGAAGAGTAAATAAGGAAATCGTTAGATGCAAAAATAATAATTCCTTTCAAATACTATGAATGGGTGGCTAATCTTCTACCTTCTAGAAAAAAGAGTGGAGAAATAAGGTTGTGTGCTGATTTTATAAACTTGAACAAATGTTATTTAAAGGATAACTACCCTCTACCCAAAATGTATCAAATTTTACAAAAAATGTTAGGGGAAAAAATAATTTCTATAATGGATGTTTTTTTTAGGCTATAATTAGGTTTCCATGAATAAACAAGACAAGGAGAAAATAGCATTCACTACCCCATGGGGAAATTTCATGTTTGATAAGATGTCATTTTGGTTAATGAATAAAGAAGTTACTTTCTAGTGTCCAATGCACATTTCTTTTGTGGGACATACTCATAAATTCATAGTTATAAATGTTGATAATATGAATTTGTTTTTAAAGGCTGGCGATGAACATTTATCTCATTTAAAGAAGACAGTGGATAAATGCATAAGCTATGGATTTTCCCTCAATCCTAAGAATTCTAGTTTTTCCTTGTAGGAAGGAAGCTATTGGGACATATTGTATCAAAAGATGGAGAGAAAATTGACCGAAAAAGGGTAGGAACAATTGAATCATTAGAAGATACAAGAAATAAAAAGAAGGTACCCTCATTTTTGGGAAGAATAAACTGTCAAAGAATATTTATCCCAAATCTCTTTGAGTTAACTGAGAACATTACAAAAATGATAAAAATAGGTAATGAGTTGAAATGGAACAAAGAATCAAAAGAATATTTTGAAGCCTTAAAAATATTCAGTAGAGAAGCACCAGTGTTGATTAGTCCTGACTATTTCAAGCATTTTATTATATTTTCTTTTGCATCAACACATAAAATAAAAATTGTATTGTTACAGAAGAATGAAGATGGCCATGAGCAACCTATTTCATTTTTCACTAAAGATATCAAAGATTTTGAATTAAAATACATTTTTATGTAAAAGAATGCATATGCAATGTTGAATCCATTAAAATATTTTAGGTTTTATGTGTTACTTTCATAAATTGTTTCTTATGTCCCACACACAATGGTAAAATATATTCTCTTCCATACCGATAGTAAAGGAAGGAGGGGCAAGTGGATCACTAAAATCCAAGAATATGACCTAGTGATAAAACCAGCCAAATTGGTAAAAGGATAGGGACTGGACAAGCTATTAGCTAAATCAAAGTACACTTATTTAGACCTGGATTTGATTGCAGAGTTGAACAAACAATAAAATTTGAAAAGTGTACAAGAAGCACAAGACAATACCATGAAGGTGAACCCAAAATTTTAAGAATATGAATGGTATAAAGACATTGCCTATTATTTGATGAATTTAGAATTCCTAGAGCATTTATCCAATCCCAAGCTAGATTTTTGAAGTAGGAAGAAAAATACTGTATCTTGGATGAGTCCCTCTATTCTAAAGACCCTCAAGGAATCTTCCTGAATTGTGTGGTTGAAGATGAAACTGAGGGAATTATCACAAAATTACATAGAGTATGTGTATGCCATCATGTATGGAGGGATACTACCTACAAATGTCTGAGAGACGGGTCTTATTGGCCAAACTTATTTGTTGATACAAATGTCATTGTAAGATGATGAATTGAATGCCAACTATTTGCATGGAAACAAAGTTGAGAAAAATTGCCTTTAAATCTAATTACATCCTCGACAACTTTCCAACAATTCGGTTTGGACATTATTGGGGAAATACACCCTAATTCCAGTGGCCAACATAGATGGATTCTTACTTCAATAGATTATTTTACTAAATGGGTTGAAGCATCTCCCACTAGACTATCAAATGAATATGTGATCATGAGGTTCTCGAAAGAGAACATCCTGTCAAGATTTGGTTGTCCAAAGAAGATAATCACTAACAACACAGAAACATTTAAATATTTTAAGGTGATTGAATTTTATCAAAATCAAAATATTGATCTTTCTCATTCTACAATGTACAACCTCATGGTAATGGACTTGTAGAATCATCCAACAAAATTTTGTTGAGGATCATTGAGAATATGTTGGCACAAAATAAGAAGGGATGGGATGAAAATACTAAATATTCCATATGGGATGATAAAATTAGTGTCAATTCATTCATTGGCACCTTCCCTTTTCAACTGGTATACTGGAATTAAGGTATTTTACCTATACAGTTGGGATTGTCAATCCTCAAACTCATTCAACATGAAACTAAAGAAGCATATACAATAGTTAGGACGGTATATGAATTAATTAAACTTCAGTAAGAAAGCGATCTAGTGACTAGGAGGCAATAGGAGCATCAGATAAATATCAAGAGAATCTTTGACAAGAGATTCTCAAAATATATTCCCAGCCAGGAGATCTAGTCCTGAAGTGGGATACTAGAAGAGCAGATAGGGTAAAGAATGGAAAATTTTAAAAACTACGGATCAACCCGGATATCTGATCTCTATAGTTAAATGAAACAATAATTTTGCTCAGGATGACCTAGATAGTGAAAAGATAGAAGATCTTGTCAAAGGTAGGATTCTAAAATATTTCTTTATCTACTGAGGTCAAGTTTCATGATTTTTGTAAATAGTAGAATAGAATCATTTCAATTTCATTCTTTGTTTTAATCACAACATTTCAATTACAATATTTTGTTTACATGGTTTGTAAATATGTTGAAAATAGATAATCTACAATATCTGAAGCAGTCTTAGGAAAATGACTCCATATCCCAATGCAAAGAAGGGACATGTATACAAGTTCTCAGCATCATATGAAACAAGATGTTGTACCCATAGAGATGATTTTAGTATACGGTTTTTTCGAGGTTCCCAAGCCCTCAAAAATATTTTTATGTGATTAAGATATTAGCACATATGCACCGAACCATGAATATCAAGCGTTAACAGTCCACAATATGTGTTCTAAGACATGAAGCCAAGTGTTTTCACAAAACTAATGGATCTACCATCAATATGATCTAATCGAACGATTAATAGAAATAATTCTTGGTGGATTTTTGTTGTAGATACAATTAAAGATGACTGAGCAGATATGCATCTTTGATCAATCAGATCAATGGTTAAGATCAAAATAACAAGGCTTAAATGATAAGGAATTACATAATAAATGGTGATCATGTTAAAACAGAGTGAGATTCGATTCGACGGTTAGAATACATAACGCATCCATAAATTGAAACCACTTTGTTGGGGCCCAAGGATGCACAATGAGGAAAACCACTCGAGATGCATGACTTATTTTGATTGTCCACACGTCCTTAGGGTCATTTTACAAACTGTATAGCAGGTGAATGTTACTACCCTGTGAAAATAGGGTGGTTTTTTCTAAGGATAAAGTGGTGGACCCATCGTCAATTTTATTCACCCCTTTCTAGACACGTCAGTCAACTGGGGCCTATTGTAAGAATTCACATCATCCCACATCAACCATTAATAGCTTGCCAAATTTCAAATTTGAATATGCAAAGCTGTTAAAAGGTCATTTTGTCTATTTTTCGAGGTGATTGTCATTTCAGTCATCCAGAACACCAGTTGACTTGACCTCTTATGTGTAAGTACTCCCAGTCGTTGGCATAGTAACTAATCCATACTATCATTCATCCTCCAGTGTGACACTTAGTCATCCACTTCTTGGAATTCATTTCCTGGTGTTTGAATTGATACTCTCCAAGTCATAAAATAAGTGTGTCCTCATATAGAAGTAGGATTATATTCCATATTGATGGTGAAAATATAAGAAATATGTTTCCTATCAATTAAGAACAGGGCCTCCTACCTGTAGGAGAAAGAGAAATGGACCTAAAATTCTAGACCCTAAGACCTAATGATAAAATGATGGTCTTTACCCATTATCAGAAAGCAGGTGTGATTAATCAGAGCTCAAATCATCCATATAAAACCATGTTATTCAAAACTGAATCCAGGAATATCATTTCTATCTTGTGCACTATCCTAGTTTATAAAAATGATGAAGAAGTTGATGAAACCATATTAGTATTCCTAGTAAACCTACACCAAGTTTCCAAACGAATACCTAAATGGAATATCTCTTCTTTTCTATCCCAAGATCTGAACAATTAATTGACTAAATATCCTTTCCCGGAGAACTTTAGATACCCCTCCTTCATGTTCTTCCTATTCTTGTATCTAAACGTCAAACACTTTGGAGGTATAGGTTTAAAGATGACATATCAAATGGATAGAGAACCACCAACACATGAATGAAACCCTTTATTTAATAGGAAAGAAAATAACTTTAATTTTGAAAAGTTTACAAGTAAAGTGATGAAGATTTCCTACAATGTCATCCATGGAGTTGGCCAACCTAGAATGCTTTAAGAGGGTACATAGTCATTGCAATTCACCCTAAAAACCAGAGTAGGTGATTAGTTTTTATTTACAGGCCACACAATCGTCAGGGTGTATGTATTTGAAGGGAATCCATACAATATGCATACATTCATAACCGTAAGAGTTATATCCATGGAATATGTCAGACAAAGGTACATGTAAGATGAATTACACTTTGGAGGCTTCAAACAACATAGGTCTTCATTTTGAAGATGAGGAAACCTGTGTTGTCTGTATTGTCAATTTTGACATATGTTTCGATCTCTATAGTTGAGTCCATCTTCAGAACAAAGGATATCTCAGTGGAAAGTGATGCTATGTTCTTTTGATAAATAATGAACTAAGGCAAACAATACATTTTATTTGATATTCATCAAGTCGGCTTAGAATTTTTTGTTAGTTTTTGTATCACAGGTTTCCAAGTTTCACTCAATATCAGCCTGTCATCTTTGTTGAAGTTTTTATGATGTTTCTCTTTTTCTATTGCTTCTCGAATGTGTCTTTTGCTGTAATTGTCTCCAATTGCAACATAAGTATTTTAATATCCCCAAATATGTGGTTTGTTTCCAAACCAAATCTCTCAATGTTATTTAATATATGGAAGGAATCTTACAGTAGTTGAATTTAGATAAGGCTAAACTAGTGGCATATGGTCAAGATAGGGTCATATCAATGAAAATATTATAAAATAAAAATTCAACCTATGATTGTACTCTTGGCCATATTTGGAAAATATTTCACATAAAGATAGCTCGCATGAAGTAGAAAATATTTTGAAAGTTGCAATCGAGACAAATGAGCTTGAGAAAGTAGTAGGGCATAAACAAGGAGAAGAAGACATGGAAATATTGTTATTTTTTCATCATTCAAGCTAGAATTATGATCTTAGGATATTTTAACTAAGAGAATAATAAGCACAACAATAAAACACAAGCACAACACAAGAGACAAGAGACACAAAGAATTTTGCTTAGGGAAACCATAAAGGAGAAAGCCCTGCAACTTCCTCAGAGATAGAATCAGCACAAAAGGTAAAACCGGAAAATAGTAAGATGATCTCCCGACAGCAGCAGTCTCTCTCTCTCATATTGAGAGAGCTTCTCCTCTCTCACTCATGCGCCCCAATGAGTGAGTGTGTGTATATAAGTATGATAAATAGAGAGGCTCTCACTCTCTATTTATATTCTTCTGTTCACTTGGAACCCACTCCAATATGTCGTCCTCACTTAACAATTACTTACTAGAGCCGACATCTCTAGGAGTGTCTAATAACCCTAGTGCCCTACCATTTGTGGGGAATTTTCCTCCTCCAACCAATAGGAGGGTAACACAATGGTGGGGACTATTGCACTAACTTACAATGACTCACCTAGGGTCGAATTCACTAAGATATTCTAATAACCCAAGGGCCCCACAACTGTGAATACTTTAACCCTTGACCAATAGGAGGGTTACCCACAATGACTTGGCATGAATTTCTCATTATAGAAACTTCTCGCAATAAACATCAGGGTATGACATGACTCAAATACATTACAATACATCTCAGAATAATCATCAGGTTACAATACATAAGAAATACAGATGAATACATTCTGAAGTTACAATTACATCAACACTCCCTCTTAACTAGGAAGGTATTCTCTCGACACAATTTTCATCACTAGTCTTATTCTCTGGTTCTTCTCGTCATTTGCATATTCAAGTCATCTTCATCTTCAAGTCATCTTTATCTTCAAGTCATATTTCATCTAGATCTGGATCATCACTCGATCTAGATGATCACTGCTAGATCTGGATCATTACTCGATCTGGATCTCTCGGAGTCATCATAACTAGATCTGGATCATAGCTTGATCTGGATCTCATCTAGTCATCATCATGTGTGCTATCTTCCCATAGGAAGTTCTACAGAGCCATCTTTCTTTCATGCTGGTTGTAGGCCTAGCCATCAGGTAGGTCTTCTCCCAGCACTTACATATGACCTACTCGTCAGAAAGACACACCCAACACTCACATCTAATCATGTAGAGACCTACAATCACATCAGAAAGGCCCAACACTCACATTGACCAGCATGATAGGACATCACATCACTAACATCTGTGAAAAGGCTTCGGCACTTATTTCTGACTTGGAAGGAAACAAGTCCTCCACCCTCACAAGAAATGCTTGCACTCACATCTGACCTGGAAGGAACTGAATCCTCTCACCATGATAGAATGGCCTCTAGTCCTAGACTGAGCTACTTGGTAATGGACAAGGTGCCTCCATTCTCCCGGAGAATGGCAGTTGCCCTTATATATGACCTGGTAGGAAACAAGTCCTACACCCTCGCCAGAATGGCCTGCACTCACATCTAACATGGAAAGAGCTGAATCCTCTCACCATGATAGAATGGCCCCCAGTCCCAGACTGAGATACCTAGTAACAGACCAGGTGCCTCCACTCTCCCAAAGAGTGGTAGTTGCCCTTACATCTATCCTAGACATAATGGCTTTGGATCTTAACACTCATATCTAACATGGAAGTAACTAAATCCTCTCACCATGACAGAATGGCTTAGCCCTTACATCTGACCTGCTTGTTAGAATGGCTTTGGGACTCACCACTTTCCCTTGGAGGAAACCTTGATCTAGATAACACCAAGCTTCTCCCTGAAGTACTCGAACTTCACTCTGGCTAATGGCTTCATCATCACATCAGCTATCTGTTCCTTCGTCGCAACATACTGGAGCTTCACTGCTCCTCTCTACACCATATCCCTGATATAGTGATACTTGATATTGATATGCTTCGAATTGTCATGGAACACTAGATTCTCTGACAAATTCACACAACTCTGGTTGTCACAATGTATACAAGTAGCATCCATCTAGAGATCAAATAAATTAGACAGTAGCTTTCGCAGCCATACTGTCTCACAACTAGCTGAACAAGCTGCGACATACTATGCTTCAGTTGTACTCAGTGCCACACAAGATTGCTTCCTACTAAACCAAGAGATCACACCTGATCCCATACTGAAGCAACACCCTGAAGTGCTCTTCCTATTGATTGCGCTACCAGCCCAATCTAAATCAACATAACCCTCCAGGTTAATCCTTTGATTCGCATCGTACATGAGCCCATAATCAACTGTACCCCTCAGGTACCTCAGAATATGCTTTGTAGCAATCAAGTGAACATTTCTCAGATCTGTCAAGAACTGGCTCAAGGTTTTTACAACAAAGCAAATGTCTGGTCTCATGTTCGTCAGCTACATCAATGACCCAATCATCTAATGATACATCGTAGCATCAACTGACTCTGATGAATCATCGCTCAATATCTTCAAGTTCGATGCCATAGGTGTGGTCATGCATTCCATCATCCTGAACCTATTCAGGATCTCTACTACATACTTCCCTTGTCCACACCTCCAAGCCTAGAAAATAGTGCATCGACACATAATAGGAGCATCACTGGTCTTTTGCCTTCAACCTTGAAGCAAAGGTTGGAATCCTCTTTACTCTCAGTAAATCCTAGAGTCATCAGTAATCTATCCATCCTATCATACCATGTCGAACCTCAGGATCTTCTGCAGTCACTCCCTCTAAAGTGAAGCATCATACTCCATCTATCTTATGTATTATATGCACTGAAACATTCTGTACTGGAGTGACAAGTAGTATCCATCTAGGATCATTAGATACCAAGATCCTCTATTTTGAACTTTTTCAAAAGTTCTTCTCACATCCATCTGTGAGCTTGTCACCCTTTATTAACCTTGTAGAAAAGGTTAATATCTTAATCAAGCTCATCATATATGTGTTTAAACTCTTACTAGATACAAATGTATCTTCATAGTCTAGGCCTTCTTTTTGTGAGAAGCCTTGTGCTATGAATCTTGCTTTGTATCCCACAATGTTTCCATCTACTGCATGATGGAACTACGAACTTCCCTTCATGTATCGATACTACATCCTAGACATCATTCTTCTTGAACTGGAATTCTTCATAGCTTGAAGGTTCTGCATCAATGACGTCACTGTATTCATCAAATTCATCTTGAACTATCATCACTTATTCTTCAGAACAAGTCTCATCCTTCTTTGCTTGTAGGCGATTATGTATGCGATCTTTCCTACAAGTCAAATGCATTTGTATGGTTAGAAACATTTCATAAGGAAAATTCATAATGGAAAATTATTATGCATAAATATATGATCATGCAACTTCTTTAGCCAATACAACATTCATCCATATCTCACGAAACTTTTCTAGATGCCTTCCATCTCTACCAGGACAACATTGAGATTGTGCACTAAACCAATATGTCAACAAAGAGGTTTCATTCTAGATAAGTAGCAATGGAGAGTTGTATAGCACCATGAGCTACTTACCCATCACATGAATATTAGTAGTATACTATCATTAATGCAAACATTCTATAATGCATAATACTTTAACTAAATATAAACAAATGCATAACAAAACAATGAAATGACAATTGAATACTTATCTTTATTTGTTTCGTGGGTAGACTCCTTCTTGAGCCTTCAGCTTCATTGACTTCTTCATTCATAATACCATCATTTCTTATCCAAATGCTAAGGTGGATAAGAAATTCTTCAAGAGTTGAGTTCTTCATATTCCTCATTGCTTGAGGGATCTTCTTTGGATGGTGAGAGCTTGATCTTCAATTGCTCCCATCTATTCTTCTCTTCTTATGAGTCGAGCTTCTTCTTCTTCCCAGAGTCTATTGAAAGTAATCACTTCCTTCTAGCACACATTCCTCGAATGAATGAATCCCATGATCTTGGGAGGCCATTCAAGGTGGCCATCACCACTTCTGCATTTTTCACTTCTTCTTTTACTGCTTCAAGAAGTTCTTGATTTGAGAGACTCTTATGATTGCATGGTCTCTGCATTGTGGATCTTCACATTCTACAACTCATTTCTTAAGGTCATCTTCTGATGTATGTTCTTCCCTTCAAATAGCTTGGTCAAGGAATCAAACATCTTTGGTGTCTTTAGGAAAGACACTTGTGGTACAAGTTGATCCATGACTAAATCAACCATGATCTTCTTGTGTAACGCTTTGATCCTCATCTCCCTCTAGAACTAGAACCTCTATACTCATGTAGGTGTCCAATCCATTTTCTTTAGAGAGATCATATACTTCCATGCTTGGAATTTTTCAAATTCACCAAGCTTATCATCAAGATAATGTGATAGATCATTTTGAAATGAGGACCTCAAATGAAAATAGCAAAAGATTAGATCTTACCGATTTGAGGTGTCCATCCTGGTTCCAGAGCTGACTGATCTAGGGTTTGTAAGAGAGACCCTAATTTTTAAAACTTGGAATATTTCAGATCTAATTGGATATAAAGATAGATCTCTTCAAATGGAGCTGTCCAGTGTACTCCTTTTCTGAAAACAGTGGAGGGAAGCTCCCAGAATAGGAAGCCCTAGTTTTCTAATTTCTTTTGCAGAAATGCCTATTACTGTTTCTATGATATCTCTGAAATTACTACTCTTGTGTGTATGAAATTTGGGACTGAGGTAACCTTGCATGTCCCTGATCCAAAACCATAGGTTTCATCAGAATTTGTTTTACCAATTGGGATCTATGATCCTTTTCCCAAGTTGACCTGTTACAGGACTGTTCAAAGTAGTGAAGTTGTACGGCATGCCCCATGTCACTGGTTCATTGTCTGAGTCAGATATTCAGGCCACCAAAATTACATTCTTCTCCCTTTTTGGAACATCTTTAGGAATTTCATTTGGACCTCTGTATCCCACGATATTGCAATTTTCCCCAGGTGTCCTGTTTAGGGATGAATTCTGGAAGAGGCTCGAACCCTAACTTGGAGGGATCATATCTCCTAGAATATAGTGAATATGAGGATGAGTTTTGAACACAGTGTACATCAGGATGTTTTATTCGGCCCCTGCAATTTTCATCTCTTGAACCTTCACCATACTCAAGATATAGCGAATGTACCAAAACTTATCCGTTTTAGTATTTAGGGTTTTTCTAGCTCGGGGTCAAACTAGGGTTTGACTTTCCCAGAGTTTCACCCAACCAAAAATATTGATCCATGTCTCTAAAATTCTATTTTGATGAGGAGAAAAATCCTATACTGGGCTCACTCAAAAATTCCTCTTATGTAGAAAGCCCTAATTTTTCGCACCAAAACTGAAAATGCTCGGAATGGAATTCTGCTTCAATAGAAAGATGTTCCCTTCAATGGAGAGTCATCCTAGAATAATTTTGCTGATGGATTATGGAGAGAGACCCAAAAATTAATAAGCCCTAGTTTTTGTAGCTGCACAATGTCTTCTTCTCAGGTCAACTCGGATACCATGTTAGTTTTTCATCATTCAAGCTAGCATTATGATCTTAGGGTCTTTTAACTGAGAGAATAACAAGCACAGCAATAAAACACAAGCACAACACAAGAGACAAGAGACACAGAGAATTTTCCTCAAGGAAACCATAAAGGAGAAAACCCCACAACTTCCTCAAAAATAGAATCAGCACAAAAGGTAAAACCGAAAAATAGTAAGATGATCTCCCGACAACAGCAGTCTCTCTCTCTCATACTGAGAGAGCTTCTCCTCTCTCACTCATGCACCCCAATGAGTGAGTGTGTGTATATGAGTATGATCAATAGAGAGGCTCTCACTCTCTATTTCTATTCTTCCTTTCACTTGGAACCCACTCCAATATGTCGTCCTCACTTAACAATTACTTACTAGAGCCGACATCTCTAGGAGTGTCTAATAACCCTAGTGCCCCACCACTTGTGGGGACTTTGCCTCCTCCAACCAATAGGAGGGTAACAGAATGGTGGGGACTATTTCCTCGACTTACAATGACTCACCTAGGGTCAACTTCACTAAGATAGTCTAATAACCTAAGGGCCCCACAACTGTGGGGACTTTAACCCTTGACCAATAGGAGGGTTACCGAAAATGACTTGACATGAGTTTCTCATTATAGAAACTTCCCGGAATAAACATCGGGGTATGACATGATTCAAATACATTACAATACATCCTGGAATAAACATCGGGTTACAATACATAAGAAATACGGATGAATACATTCCAAAGTTACAATTACATCAACAACTATAATAGGAGGAGCAATATCCTCAAGCTAAAAAGATAAGAACTAATGCAACAGAGGAAACCAAAGAATTTGTATAAAAGGAGATAGAGGTAGAACAATATAAGGAAGTTGGTGAAGTGAGTAAACAAGAAATAGTCAAAGGAATACCACCAACTAGGTTTATGCCTTATCCATCCTTTGAATTCACAGAAGTCAAAGGCCCTCACTCAAGAAAGAATTGTCCTGATACAAATTGATTTACAATCCATATACATGGAAATAAGAAATGATGGTGTATGGAATATAAACAATGACACAAAACAAACCATTGCTAGTAAAAAAGATTGCCAATAGTAGATATACTATAGATGATAGCTTCAGGTATGCAGTAATAGAGCCTATAGTTATGATTCCCATGATTTTGAAAGACTATATATCTAAATAACATGTTATAAACTGGGGAATTTTGTGTTAGAATAATCAAAACCCATTCCCATAATTAGGTATAAATTTTAATCGTTTTGGTTAAATTCCTAGGTCCTACACTAGCTAGTTGGCATCCACTTCCTTCCTTGTGGTCAAAATTGTCTAAACTTCCTCCAAGATAACTTTGGAAATATTCTAGATAATATTATGAAAACCCATCAGACTGCCTATTTTAGTAAGTGCACATTCCTGCCTTATCTAGAGTTTCCTTCTTTTTCAACAGCTTTTAAGGAAAGAGGTGAAAGCTAGTTTTAAGGAAACTGCCTTGTTTGTTAGACAAATCACCCTCCTTTTTATCTCTTAAAAGCATTAGTTTTTCCAATTTTTCACTTATTCTCTGTAAAAACTCATTCATCATTTTCATGACCTTCTGGATAGATTAGGAAAGTGTTTTATGCACCAATGGGGTATTTGACTAGTTTAGTAAGCCTGATTTTGTGTTGATTCCAATGGAATATTTATGTATTCGAATATATGTTGTAATTATAATTTGGAAATACTACTTTCTCATAATTTTTTATGATGTAAACTTATTCAATAGAATTTTGTGTTATTCACCATATAGAGTCTCCTTTTTGAGTGAATCTATGCATGTTTTTCAAGCAATTTTGTGAGTTCAATTGATCTAAGCTTGGGATTAATTTCCACATAGTATCAGAGCCTTGGTATCTCTATTTTTTCCTCTTCTATTTCTTTTGCAATATTGACATCTCTCAATGGGAGCACATTTTTTTTTGTTCAAACACACAGTTGCTGAAGAATGGATCAATCTCACAATATGATCTTGACTCCATTCAACTAGTTCGAATGGAAGGCATAGATGGAGATTATGATGAGGAGTAAAGGCCTCTACAGAGTGACCATGGAAACTGAGGTTGAGCCTAATGTAGTAGAAGAGAAAATTAAATGGAATAATAGGAGAGATGAGGCGATGGTCTCTTATGTCTCAACATTTCTAGGGACCTTCTTTTCCATCTTGATGGATTCACATCACCAAATGAAGTATGGGAGAATATTCAAACTATATTTGGAAATACAGATGAAATGAGGGGACATCGACTTGAGAATGAGTTGATTTCACTAATTCTAAGTAGTTTCAAATCCTTGAAAATCTATTTCTCCAAGTTGAACTCATTGGTTTTGCAATTGAAATAGTGTTGTATCAATAAGAAAGATGAACAACTAGTTTTGCCCATACTTTCGAAGCTTGGACCTAACTACTCAGTATTTGTTTCGAACTTCCATGCCGCAAAGCTGGAAGCTCGAACCTAGATAATGCCTTCACTGTAAGATTTCATGGAATCATTGACCCGGGAGCAAGATAGGTTGGTCATGATGGGCACCATCAAACCTTCCAAATATCAATCTTTGGTTGCTAGAGATTCTAAGGTAGATTCCAAAGGAAACAAGAAGGATAAGAATGCTCCTCATAAAAAAGGAGGCAAGTTCAAGTCTCATGAGGATTTTTCAAACTCCAAGAAGAAGAATTCCCAAAAAATAAAGGTAAAGGTGAAATGAGCACGTGCATGTACTCTGGTAAGGGATTTGATCATAAGATCTCTTGCATGAAGAAACAAATCTATATGTTAACTCAACTCTTGGAAAAACACAACATATTTCTTCCTGGAGGCGCAAAGAAGAAAGAATGAGGATCAAGTTTCAAAGACAAGGAGAGAGTTGATTCCCTAGTTGCAAACACTTTAAGATATCCTTCCATTATCATTGATTCTAGAGCTTTGAGGCACATGATTTCGACAGGAGAGGTATTATCCTCTCTTGATGATTCGAATTGTCCAAATATTTTGTTGGGAGACAATTTTGAAACTGAATGTAAGGGAAAGGGTAGAATAGATGTTGACCATGGTTCTTTCAATAATGTTTTGAATGTCTGAGGCCTTGTTGCTAATATCTTCTCAGTCTATTAGATGACCCACAATGGGTCTCCCATAAATGTTTTCTTTAATCCTAATGATGTTGAAATCTTTGAGATTTCATATTCTAGTGTCATTGCTAAAGGTTTTGTGGATCACATGTCGAAGTGTACATGTTCTCACACTTCATGCCCTCATCAAACTCCTATGTTCTCCTTATAAATGCCAATGAATCCAAAAAGCTTTCACATGAGATATTTTTCCATCTATATTATAAATATATTTCATATTTTTGTTAAAAATATATGGTCATAGGGATTCCAAAGATCAAGTTTTCCAAAGGTGTCTTCCAGGGTTGCATTCTAGGAAAACACCCAGAGCATAAGTACGAGAGAGTCAATCATGAGTGAACCTCAACACCCCTTGAGCCCATCCACAATGACATTGATTTTTATTTCCTCATATCTCCATGATTCAAGTCAAGTATTTCCTTACCTTCATATATGAATTTTCCAAATACTATTGGGTTAAATTCCTAAGTCTCATTTTTTTTACCTCTTAAAGGTTTTTAAAGCCTTGGTTGAGAACCAATCTAGAAGAAAGCTCCATATCTTCAGATCTAGTAATGGTGGTGAGTATTTCAATTGATATTTCATTAATTATTGTGAATATGCATGTATTAAGTTACAACACTCTATTCCATACACACCTCAACAAAATGGTTTTGCTGAGAGGAAGAATAGATCTCTCAGAGAGATGGCTACTTGCATGATGAAGTATAATACTTTGACACCAAAATTTTGGGCTGAAGATATAAACTATGCATCCTACATTCATAATAGGGTTCCTCACAAGAATCTTGATTGAATAACGCCTTTCGAAGCTTGGAGTGGACACAAGCCTGATGTGTCTCATTTCAGGATTTTGGCTCTAAGGCATGGGCTATAATTCCAATAGAAAAGGGGAGGGATTTGGAACCCCAAATTTAAGAGTTCCTATTGGTTGGGTATTTTGAATATTCAAAATGGTATAATATTATCAACATGAGCACTCAATGATCCTTTATTGAAAGGTGTGTTCAGTTTGAAGAAGAGCATATGCCAACAGCAGAAATTAGAGAGTCCTCTTCACCACCACCACCTTTGGTTGTAAGTAAAGAGGCTGATAGTTTTTTGGATTATGATATTTTTGATAATCATGATTTAATTTCATATACTAACACACACATAAGGAAAAAGTGGGGATAAAATACCATCCATGAAGTTGGGGAACTAGCTCGGAATCCTAGTGATCCTAGAAAAACTAGATCTCAATTTGAGACTACACTTTGTGTCAAGGACCCTTTTTTTGCTGACAAGTGTTATCCAATGGTTCAATAAGAACCACAAACATATTAATAATCATCAAAATATCCAATATGGAAAAAAACCATGAAGGAGGAATACCATTCGCTCAAGAGGAATGAGACACAAGAACCATGGGGACTTCAGTCAGTGAACCTCTCACATAGCACGTGCGATCATGGGATATTAAAGAATACCATTAATTTCAAGAGATATTGACCCAAAATATTTTTTTTTAAACCCCCTACCAATACCTAAAAGCTCCTCCCCACCCCTTTTTATACCTCAATCCTTATAAACCACCCTACCCACCCCCACCTTAAACCCCTTTTCCCCCAATACCTGCAATATATTGGTTCAATTTTTGATAATTTTAAAACCCACAATATGAACTAACGTGATAGGACATTGGCCAACAACTGAAGCCCCTGTGACAAGAACTAGTCAATATCCCACCAGGGAGAACGCTATTCAAGTGAAAATGGGTATTCAAGACAAAGTTTGATGTTGATGGATCTCCTATAAATTATAAGAAAAGGTTATATTCTTATTTATTCTCCCAATTCCAAGTAATTTACTACAATTATACCTTTGAACTAGTGGAAAACATGGATTACATAATACTAGTTTTGGCCATTGCAGCTTCCAAGCAATGGGAGCTACATCACATGGATGTTAAGAGTGCCTTCATACATGGATATATGAAAGAATATATATATATATGCAGTAGACATAAGTTTTTGTACTAATCCATATATTTTGTGTAGCTTAAAGAAATCGTTGTATAGGCTAAAACAAGTTCGCAGAGCTTGGTATGCCAAGAATTATGGATTTTTGCTATCACTGAACTATAGTAGATGGAAGTATGATATAAATTCATATTTGAATTTGATTCATGGCTCAATTATAATTATTTTTTTCTATGTATATGGCCTTCTGATCACATGAATTTTCAAGAAATAATCTACCTCCCTGAAGGATGCAATGAACCATGCTTTCTTCATGACATATTTTGTATTAAGCTAATTTTGGGGGCTTGAAATTTCTCAATCAGATCTTGGAATCAAGGTAAATCATTCCAAGTATGCTTCATAACTAATTAATAAGTTCAACATGAAGGATTTAAATCCAACTAATACTCCTTTACTTTCATTAGTTAAGCTTGAAGAAGCGCAATCCACTCCATTAGTAAACAACACCCTGTATAGGAAATTGGTTGGTTGTATTATTTATTTGACTCATACTCGACTTGATATATCCTATGCAGTGAATTTGGATTCCATACACATGGATCAGCCTCATGATATTCATTGAGGGAAGCAAAAATAATGCTGAACTTTGTACAAAGAACAAGACCACATGGGATTTAGTATGTTGCAAAATCTAACCTAGAGTTAGTTGGTTTTACTGATCCTGATTAGGAAGGTGATAACACTCATATAAAATCAAATTTTGGATATGTGTTCATTCTTGCATATGGGCCAGTCATATGGTCAACTAAAAATAAAGTTGCAGTTCAATTTCATCTACAAAGGAAGAATACAGAGGAGATGTGAATGCAACTAGTCAATGTTTGTGGTTGCAGGGAATACTTGGAGAGTTTCAGATCGAATATGAGACTTCTACAATCATATATTGTGACAACCAAAGTATCCCTCAAATATCAATTGATCCATTATAGATATATCTAACCAAACACATATAGATCCATATGCACTAAATCAGAGGACTTGTGCATCGTGGGGTCATTGCTCTATTTTATTATTCATCATCTTATCAACTTGTAGAAATCTTCAGCAAGGTGTTTTCTGAGAAGAATTTCAGCAATCTCAAATCAGTACTGGGGATAGATGATCATGTAGTGAAGACTGATTAAAGACAATATTTCATACAATTTTGTTCATGTTTAAGAGAGTATTTCCCCCTTTGTGATTTTGCCTCTTTCCTTGTTTTGTATGGACAAACTGTATCTAAAGGGTGACTAAGACTTGTTTCTAGGCCCTATATCTCTTATATATTTCTCATATTTTACATAATTCGATATTAAGATGGGGTGTTAAAATAATCAAAACACATTTCCATCAGGGATGATTTTAAGGAACCATACTTTAAAAGTTTAAAATTGTTAAAGAATCTTACCAATTCTTAAAACACAAACTATAAAACGTTTGGCGATATTTAAAAAAAAATTAATTAATTTCCAAGGATTTTATATCATTTATATAATAATTTGGCGATTTTTAGGGTGAAAAAATTTTACCTCGTCAAAATTGGGAGAAACAAGGCTTCAAAAAATGCAAAATGGCGAATTTTTTTTTTGGAGAAAAACACCTAAAAATAGCCCATGGGCTAAATTTAGCCCCTAAAATTATCCCTAATTCACATACTTAGGATATAAAATTTAATCATTTTGGTTAAACTCCTAGGTCCTACACTAGCTAGTTAGCATCCACTTGCTTCCTTGTGGCCAAACTTGAATAAACTACCTCCAGGAGTGCTTTGGAAAGATTTTGGATAATATTATGAAAACCCATCAAACTTCCCAGTTCAGTAAGTGTGCATTCCTTCCAAAGTTTCATTCATTTTCAGCAGTGTTTAAGGAAAAAGGTGAAAGCTAGTTTTAAGGCAGCTACATTGTTTTTGACACAACTAAACCTCCTTATTTTTCTCCTAAATTCATTATTTTTTCCACTTTCCTTCACTTATCATTTTTAACAACTCATTCATCCTATTCATTACCTTCTTGACATATTGTGTTTTATGCACCTATGGGGGATTTTGTCTAGTTTAGTAAGCCTGCTTTTGTGCTGATTCGAATGGCATCTTTATGCATTCAAATATTTGATGTAATTATATATTTGGACAGCCTATTTTGTCATAAAGTTGGCTGATGTAAACTTATTAAATAGAATATTTCGTTACGCACCATATACAATCTCCATTTTGAATGAATCTATGCATGTTTTTCAAGCAATTCTATGAGTTCAATTCATCTAAGATTGGACTTAATTTGCACATTTTGGTAGCTTGGATAAAGTATATTCATTCAAACAATAAAGTGACATGATATATGTAGAGGTAGTAAAAGCAACCAAAATAGAGTAAATGTTGAGAGAATTACCAAGCAAGGTGGGAAACATTTTTAGGAAGTAAAATGGACCACGAGGTCCAAACAAGTCACCATTAAAGAACTGGAAGTGAAAATAGTGGGTTCGAGTTCCAATCGTGATGATGGTTCTCAATTAAAGTCACTTATAACTTAAAAAGATAATGAAATAGCAAATCTAAAGAAGCAGCTCAAGATACCCAATGTGAATCTAATTAAAAAAACAAAGATTCACCAGGTGGAGAAATAAAAGAAAAGTTGTTAGCCACTATGGTGAGGTGAAATGGATTAGCAAAATAGAAGGAAAAGAGAATTAGTGAGATGTCATCCAACATAGAAACACTGGAGTTTCAAATATTTGTTAGAGAGTGTAGTGAATAATTAAATGATATTATTAATTATGAATAAATAAATTATTAGTTACTAAAGTGAAAGGGAATAACCCTTCACTATGCATGCTCAATCGTTATAAAGGTGAGCATCATTGTAATATTTTATCATCATCTATCAATACATTATTATTACTTCTCAATCATGTAAGTCAGACTCTCTTCTTAATTGTCCAACTAGATACGGTTGTGCCATTTGATATCAAAGCGAATTTTCTCCTCTAGCACTGAGCTCAGATTCAAATCATCCACTTACTTCTTGATTCTTCATTTACCTCACACATCCTCCCTTCCAATGCTTGTTTATCCACACAACTCTCCCACTCGCGTCCTTGTCACTCGCTTCATTGCCACTCCACGCGCCTGTGCAACCTCCTCCACTCTTCTTTTACTCCCACACTCCATATATCTCCATGCTCCTCCCTTTTTTGCACCTTCTCATCTCCCTCTATGCCATATCATTTTTCTACCACCCATCACACCACATCCTCCTTCACGCCTCCCTATAAACCTACCGCTTCTACTCCTTCTTGCATCTACCTTCCTCCACTTCTTCTCGACACGGTATACATGCACCGATACTCTACCATATGTGTTCCATCATTGCACCACCACCTGCATCCTCTCCTCCCCTACGACTCCACGTCCACACTAAAACCCCTACACCCTCCTTCTCCCCCTACGTACCATCTCGTCTCGCGTCCCTGCCATCTCCCCACCCACGTATCTATGATATGTCCACCCATACTCCTGTGTCCTGCTAGCCCTCCTCACGCAATGTTTTGTAGCTATTTGACTCATCGCAACTCCCTCCTCCCCTATGAATTCCTCCCCTCATCTTCAATGGGCACCACCTTCATTCCTGTAATCCTGCAAAAACAATTTTTAATATAAATTAAATATTATATATAATAATAATATTATAATATTTATTTTATTAAAAAAAATATTAACCAACCTTATAAAAACAAAATAAATAAAATATATAATATAATAATGTTATTTTTTATAATAATTATTATTATCATCCTTTTTTTTCACTATATATAAGCCAAAATTGGGTCCAAATACACACCTCCACATACCAGGACCCAAGCCATGAAGGAATTAAAAGACAAGCTTGAGAAATCATAGAAAGACATCAACGCCCTCATCGCTAACCAAAAAATATTGAAGGAATAGATAAAAAATAACAATGCAGTGCCTAAGAAAGAAATCAAAGACGAAATTGTTATGATACTAGAGAAAAGGATAGATGAAAAATTGGACATCATGAACAAGAAACAAAAATACTTGGATGACAAAATGAGTACCATGACTCAAGACATGAACACCATAACACAGAACTTGAGCACCATGATGCATAACCATAATACATTAATGGAGGTGTTACAAAAACTAATTCCATGTATAGACCATGTCAGCAATCAAGAGATGTTAGATTCCTCATTTCTTGTTTCCACGTAGGAATCAATTGCCAAGAATCAAGAAGAATTTAAAAACTAAATAAAGATTAACAATGCAACACTTAAACAAGAGATAGAAACAAAAGTACTACCCGATATGGAGGCACGATTAAACAACAAAAAATACATTATCAGTAAGATAGTAGAGAATGGAAAGGCTAAAATTCACTACTAACAATGAATTAGTTCAAATATGTCAGATGCATCATCCAATAGCTGAGAGTCACCATCAAACCATATAGCAATAGGAAGCTAGTATAATCCTTACATAGTGTACCCACCTAAGGAAAAAATAGAGTTATCGAAATACAATGGAAGTAAAGACCAATGCGTTGCTTGGTTAAAAGAAGCAGAAGAGTACTTCAACATCTACAATATTCAATGTGATGAGGAGAAGGTGAAATATGTGTCAATGCATATGGAATGGTATTCCTATAATTGGTTATGGTAGAAGAGAGACAATTTTTCCTACACCTAGAACTTGTTCTAAAATAATTTTTTTAATAGGTTTCAAGGAATCAGAGAAGATGATTTTTTCAGTAAACTTACCATATTACAACAGGTCAGAAGCGTTGAATAATTCATGCATCAATTGGAATCCCTATCGACACAAGTATTCAGGTTATTTGACAAACAAAAAATCGAAACCTATTTAGGAGGTCTTAAACCATACCTCCAAAGTGAATTAAAGATGCATGACATACCTAACATAGAAGTGGAAATCCATAAAGCAAAAGCTGTTGAATGCAAATTGAAAGGAATAAAAACAAGAGGTGATAACCATTATCGACATGAAAAAGAGACACGATGTAGGTATTGTGAAAATAATTGGTCATCCGGTCGTCAATACCACAAACCTCGATCATAAACCTATGAAATTGAAAATAGGTTGGTAACATCTAACAATTACTATGATAATAAAACTAAGAAGAAAAATGCATGTCATCAATGTGGGGACAACTGAACCCCAGACCATAAATGTAGGAATAGTTAGACAATATAGTTCAGAATCATCAATGGAAAGGAAGTGCAGGTATGTGCAAAAGAAGTCTCGTCTAATTCTAATATCGACACAAAATGATAATGAAGGAAGAAATTAGAAAAATAAAGATTTGAGGACAAAGCTTTCCCAAGGGGAAGGAAATGTAGTGATATTTAAACGAGTATATATCCATCTAAGTATGGCTCTACCAAGCATCGAGAGGGATCAAGTTTCGTTGAGGTAAAAACCCTTTTTAATTTACAAAAATGTCTAATAACTATTCCTACTTGGGACACAAATGGTAACTTTCTTAAGTAATTCCAAAATAAGGTAAATATCAGTAAAATAATGAGTTGAGTAACATTAATAATCATATAATCAAATAGTTTTCAAAAAATTTCTTTACTTGTAATTCTTTAAAACTAATAATGAATTTTAAGAGTAGTTAATGAGTAAAATAATCCATATATAATTTTAAAATCTATATTTCCAAAATAAATTGGAATTTGAAAAACATTTTACCATCAAATGAATATTTTAAACATTTATCCAAATGTTTTTGAGAAATGACAAAGTCCAGGTATATGCAAAAGAAGTCTCGTCTGATTCTAATATCGACACAAAATCATAATGAAGTACAACATTAGAAAAATCAAACTTTGAGGAAAAAGCAGAAGGAAATGTAGTGAATATTTAAACGAGTATAGATCCATCTTAACTATTGCTCTCCAAAGCCCCTAGAGGGATCAAGCTCTATTGAGGTGCAAACCTTTTTTAATTTACAAAAATGTCTAATAAGTATTCCTACTTGGGAGGGAAATGGCCAACTTGCTTAAGTAATTCCAAAAAAGGGTAAATATCAGTAAAAGAATAATCTCAGTAACATTAATAATCATATAATCAAATAGTTTTCCAAAAAATATTTTACTTGTCTTTCTTTAAAACTAATAACAAATTTTAAGAGTAGTTAATGAGTAAAATAATCCATATATAATTTTAAATCTATATTTCCAAAATAAATTAGAATTTGAAAAACATTTTACCATCAAATGAATATTTTAAACATTTATCCAAATGTTTTTTAGAAATGCTTGTTTTTCTCTATACCTAAAAATGAACATTTACATGATAGGGTTAACCTTGACTTGGGAATGAGCAAGGATGTAAGTGGTTTAAGGAACATGGTTTTAGTGGCCGTGGTTTCTTGCTAGTTGTATTTTCATTTAAAGAACCTTATAAATATGGTTGTAATATTCCATTGTAATGTGTCAAAGTGATCTTGGCAGGGTTTCTTGCTAGTTGTATTTGTATTTAAATTGAAATTTGATGTATAATTACATAAATGTGTTTTACAATTTAGCTAATTTGAAATTAAATTTCATATTTTCTTGGTTTTATAATTTTTCTTTTTACTATTGAAGTCAATTGAATTTTAATATTAATATTTTACTACTCAGTTTGTAAGATTGTGAGTATTTCCCTAATATGTTTGTATATTTATATGAGTATAATATTTTTACTTTTTTACTTTTTTAATTATAAGTCCACATGTTATAATTTTTTTATTTTTTACTTTTTATTATTATTGTTTTTATTGGGACGACATGTGCCTAGCCCATTTGAGTTGTAGAAAGTGTCTCTCAACCCAATAATATTATTAATTAGAAATAAATAAATTATTAGTTACTAAAGTGAAATGGTGTAACCCTTCACTATACATGCTGAAGCCTTCATCTACGAATACATTATTATTATTTATTCACAATCATGAAATTCGGAATTGCTTCTTAACTATCCAACTGGATACAATTATTCCAAAGAGTAGGAACATGTTCATACAGAAGCATAGTAGAATGTCCAAGAGCCTGTAACTCAAACACCAAAAAAGGAGGTAGTATACTTGGATTCAATGGAGAAGGGTGAAAGTATAGCTGAACTAGAGAAAATAGTAGAAGACGTGGATGCTAAAACAAAAGGCCTAAAAGATTCCACTACATAGAAAAATAACAAAATTGTTGAGCTATAACATGATGCCAACAAAAAGGATGATGTCATCATTAAAATAAAAAGGTAAATAGATGGTTTAAAAGGTCAAGTTACATCATTACAAAATGATGCTCAAGGAAAGGATTTGTTGAGGAGAACAACTCAAGAAATATGGGACATAATATCCCAACTATTCAATGAGAATTGGGATTTTTTGGATCTAATGACTACTTAAATGGAATATAACTTGGCAATAGAAAAAATGAAGTAGGTGGAAACCACACTCGAAGAGAATCCCACCCAGGAAAGAGGAACAACAATTGATTACCTAAATAGTAATACCAACAAACAATTAGAAAAATCACAGTTGACTAATAGGACATATGTAATCAAATTTACGAAGAAATTGGTTTTGAAGCAAACCTTGTCCAAGGTAATGCAAAATAGAACAAATCGTTTGGATTATGACATATCAGCTTTGAAAACATTGTTTAATCGATTAACCAATATTGGAATGCCTACCTTATGGGATGGGAATGCATAATTGTATTCAAAGGATGAATACCATAACAGGTTAAAGGAAAAGAGAAATCAAGAACTTGAAGAGGAGCTAGAAAGAGTGGTAAGTGAAAATTAAGATTTTGAGAGGCATAGGCCTGCATTTCAGATTTGGAAAAGGATCAAAACAATTTTCAAGGAGATGGGGCCTCTAACATATGAAAGACATTATGAAGTAGAACTAACATTTGAACATCTAAAAAATCATAGTGTCCCATTAGGAAATGAGTAGAAACTGGTCACCGTATATCACAAGATATTTTTACCACCTCCACCTCAATTATCTCAACAGACACCTACGACATATTCTTAGTATCCGAAGACTACACAACAATCTCCTCCTCCAGCTCAATAGTTTACACAAGTATCGATTGTATCACAACAATATGTAGGACAAACTACTCCACCAGCATTCATGCGACCTAGATATTCATTACAGCCTAGAAATCTAGCGTACATAGATATGCTCTAAAGAATGAGAAAAATTGACATTCCACTGGAACATTCCACCTGGATACTCACCTGATCCATCTCAACAAACAATGTGTGCTGAGCAATCACCCACTTAAGGAAAGAAAAGAGGAAGAGGCGAAAAAAAGAACTGAAATATTGGCTATGTTAAAATGTAATATTGAAAAGTAAAAAAATGAATAATGAAAACTATTTCTTTTTTGTTAGAGGTCAAATAAAAATCAAACTTATTTCAGGCCTCTCATAGGCCTATATATTGTATCTCAAACAAAAGAAAATGGCTGGCAATTTTAGAACTAAATGTATTATTTCGATGTCATTGAGTCAAGTGTATATTATTTTCATCTAAATATTTTTACAGAGATTAATGAAATGAAGTCCTACAAATTGTTCCTTCTATGAGTTTCTTTTATGTTTCCATTATCTTTCTAAGAGGATCCACGACAGTGGGGATACATTGCGTGCAATATTATTTCATCTAACTTAAGAATCACAGATGCTCTTTTCATGATTAAATTTTAGATTTTATTACAAAATCCCAAAGTTCATTTGTTTGTGTTTTTGCTTTTAATACGTCTTATGTTTCTTTGTATATGGAAGAATTTTGTATATTTTTATTTTGTGGAATGTATTGATGCCAAAGAATTCTAAATATATTATGTTATTCCTTTTAGAATGCAAATAATTACTGGATTCCTCCCCAAACAACTTAGTAGGTTCAAAGCCTATCGTCCTTTAGGAAATTCACTTGTTGGTTCTTCATAGTGATCAAGATTTGTCTTCATCATTTCATATCTTTCCTTTTATCTATTTGTTCTTCCTGGCTCCATCAAATTCCTCTATTCAATTTTTCTTTGCATTCACAATTTTATTCACACAACTTGTTAAATATTCTGAGCATTTTCAGTAGTGACTCAAACCTCAATTTACATTTTGATATAGCTCTAAAATCATTAAAATTTGAGCCTAATCATGTCTTGGTCTTGTTCTATCTTCAACCTAGTTCAACTATGGGACTAACAAATATGACCTCCAATTGTTTCTTTTGCTATGGTTGAATGGAAGAACCAACTCCCAATTATGTTTACTAGCTCTAATTGAAAGGAGGCTCCAACCTCCTAATTGTTTTACTAGCTACCACTTGTTGGAACCTGGAAAATCGTAGGTAACAACAGTAGGGATTCTCCCCAATAAACGTTCCCAATTAGCTCGTTATTTTTTGGTATGGGGAATCCATTCAGTTTATGGTCTGACTACCGTAGGTCAAGTAACGATTAAAGTGGTTTACTAGTTACGGCCCGGTCCACCGTGTATATTTGTTTTTAGTTTTTTAATATTTAAGTATGATGTGCAAATGACTAACTAAATGCAGGTGATAGAGATGACAAGGAGGGTCACAACATGATGTGTAGGTTCTTACCTCTCATCTTACCTCTCTCGCTTCTAAATCACAAAACAAAGAGAAACTAACTAAGACTCACTAACCTATCCCTAGGGAGAAAAACTGTAATTAATGGTGAGTAATTTATTGTATTACATGCCTAAAGAAAATCACAGATAGTTGTTAACATTCCTGAACACATGAATATCAATAGAAAGATGAACAACAAGATAGCTTATTGTTAATTAAAACATTCATTACTCAATCACGAATGTGGAGATTTCACAAAAATAAATAGGAGCACATTCATAACATGAAAAAATTCAATAGGTTAGAACGATCTCACAGTTCATGGAAGCAAGCTAAAAAAGAAATAGTTCACATCCAACCAGCCCATGGCAAACATTTGAAACTCCACAAAACTTTCTCCAGCCGAAAACATATAACTCTTTATTATAAGATGAATTAGTTCTTCTTACAATAAACTTCCTTAAGATGGTCTGAAAAAAGGTCCTTTACTATCTAAAACTATCCTATACTTATACAAAAAGCAAACAAATCTTGGGCTTCCCCTCATTGCCTCTTGAGCTTCCCCAACCTTTCCTTTACAAAAATTTGTCCCGTAGCTTGTGCACAAAAATTAATATAATATATTACATTATTAATCAATATTCCCAAACCATTTCACTAGGAAGGCCCAACTTGCTCATTTGTGAACTTTTTCCATGCATCATCATCTGCTGCTATGCTTTCAAACCCATAAGGCTCAAGGAATCGAATGTTAATCTCATACTTGGCAGCTTGGGTCTTCACACCCTCTATTCTAGCAGGAATTAGGCACATCTGGTCCTCCAATAAGTGTATGATCACGGCTGCATGTGGTACTTTATTTTTTAATATCCATTCATCCAAATCCTTGACCTGTTGGATTGCTTGTTCATCCTCATTATATCTATCGTGTAAATGCTTTAAAAATAGTTCATGTTCAGGTAGCACCTCCAATCTCTTCTCAGAAGAATTATGACATCGATTATATGTGAAGAGCACTATCCTGGAGAATTCAGCACAAGCAGTCTTTGTCTTCTTCACTATTTTTTTAAATTCTTTTGTGATATTACTAGCGAATTCCATTAACTCGTATTATTGCTTCAATGTTTGTTGATATTTGATAGATAGGGCTGCAGGAGATCCTTTATTGGTTTCTACCCAAACAATTCTTCCCTTTAGAATTTTCAATATATCCCGAGTCCTATCCAGAAAATATAAAGTGGTACTTACAATCTCTTCCAGCCTGGTGTCTATCTGCTAAACTTTACATCTTTCATCTTCTATCTATAGTTGTATCTGATGGATCTTTTTCCTAAGCATTAGATCATGCTCCTTTAATGGTCGGATTTCATCTTTTTTCTCCATAGCACTCTTTAGCGATGTTGTCAATGAATTCTGTATTTCTTCTAAAGCTGCTATCTACGTCTGATATTGCTTCTCCTTATCTTCTGCAGTAGCCTTCTCTATTCCCAGCTCAGTAACTTTGCTTTCCAACTTGTTCATTTCCTCATTTAATTTTCCAAATGATAGCTGAAGATGATCTTTCTCAGTCTTTAAACTCTGATACTCTAGCTGTAACGTTTTCAACTCCGCCAAGGTAGCTTGATAATTCTTCGCTATATTTTCTGCAGATATTGCTAGAGCATCCTTATCTACTTCCAGAGTTTGGAATTATGTCCTTGAAACCTTGACTTCACCTATCATGTCTTCAAATTTTCTTTTTGGATTCTGGCTTTCATCCCTATCTTTCTTCAAGGTTTTCTTCAGCTGAGCTACGTTCTTCCATGACTGCTCCATATCAGTCATGATCCTGTCCACATTGTCTTCATTTGCTAAGGTTAAAGCTACCCCGGCCCTTTCCATTAACCATGGATCCTTATGAGTACCATGTACTACTGTCTTGTCCGTCACCATCTTCCCTGGATTTCCTCCAGTATATACCTTTTTCTCGGTTATCTTAACAATTCTCTTCTTTTCTTTGTCATAAAATATATTATTAAAATCAAGTCTTTCCTTCTCTTTGGTAGGCTTGAAAGGAATCAAATCAAATTCAGAAGTTGAACCTTCTTCTAACATACTGCCAGAAGGAACAATAGGCTCCAAGAGATCAAAATCGGACTATCCTTATTCTTGATCTCTAGGATCTTGTCCTTCTTGTACATCATCTTGATCTGTGGGATGCTTTTCCTTTCGAGGTTCTGTTAACCTGAAGCCCTCACTTTCTTCCTGTTTATTATTTATCTCAACTTCCTCTTTTCTTTTATTTTCTTCTTCCTCCTTTTTAGTTGCTTCTTCAGAGGCTCGTTTATTTTCTTCTTCTTCAATATTCAACCAATTCTCTGCTTCTTGTACCAATCTGCTAGCATCTTCTTCTCTTTTCTTGGCCTGTTCCTCTTCTAGTTTCTTAGCTTTTTCTGCAGCCTTTCCCTTTCCACCCACAGTTGATATCTTTTGTTTGAACCTTTTCCTAAGGGTTGTCATGTTCTTTGCATTATGGAATGTTTCCTCATCTTTATCCCAAAAATCAGTGTACTAGAAATGAACTCCTGCTTCTTTACAATAATCAGCTACCTTATTTTTGGAGTCATTTCTGTGAAAGTTCATTTCTCCAAAGAGAAAATATTCTAATTCTTTAACAAACTCTGTTGCATTCTTTACCCTTGAAAACTTATAACTTCCAATGAAGAAGGGTACTACAAGGTACACTTCCTTTTTATTTTCAAACAAAAAATTCCCTACTCCATCGATGTATAACTGTCTAATAGCTTCCTTGTGGAGTACATAATCGATAGCATATTTTGGGAGCAGAGAAGGAACTCTCGAACCACCATACATCCTCACATACAATCCATCCTCTGTCAGATAATAAGTCCTGAATTCAAGTATGACCTTAAATGCTTCCTTAGACATGCAATTACATTCTACTAGGAAAATCAGAGTATATAGGGGCATAATGAAATGCTCACAAATCTCCCTATAGTAACTGTAATACTTATGAGCCCAAAAAAATTTATAACCTGTGTATAATGGGGTTCTTTCCTTCTCCCAATTGCACTTTAAAGCAGGGAAAGGCTGAGTGCACAATATGCAATCAATTAAAATAGAACTCATGTAGAATTTATATTTCTTCTGGGATACTCCTCCCAAGGCTGCACTTATACATGCTGAAAGAGTGTTTGATAGTATACTAGCCCAGTTAAAAATAGTTCCTTGTGTAGCAACAAAAAATATGACTGGAATCCAACCAATCTTGAAACTTTTTCCATTTTCTCTAACAAAAATCATGTTAAGCATCAAAGTAATAAATCTGTAAGGAGCACAGAGAGTTGAGGTATCATATTCTCCCAAAGGTCTGGTTCTGAAATTCTTCCCTGGGATCATCATATTTTTTACCATCTCTACCAGGTATAGACCTACCTCCTTTAACCAACTTTTCATTAGATAGGCGTGTGGTGTGGGTAGATGGTATGCCATAGACACATAGGTAGGGTTGTATGCAGCATAGCCTTGCTTTGCAATATTTGCTAAGATCATTCTCGTCACATCTGCCCTAGGCATAATCCAACCTATTACTTCCGAGCATGAAAACAATTCAGGCCTAGTAGTCACTTTCAATAAAGCTGACCTTTCAATGTTATCATAAATTGTCATTTCTTCAAACCCAGCATCAGGGACATTCTAGCTTGAGATCATTCTGAAAATTTCTCCCCATTTGTAATCTGGTTCTACTCCAGTAGTGGCTTTAGTGTCCTCATAGATGATTTCTAACCTGGTTATTACTTCTACCTCAAGCTCCTCTTCAGCCACCTAGGATTTCTTCTTCTGTCTCTTTGGCATGTTGCTGTAATGGAAATCGACCTGTAACAGTCATGCAACATGTTATAGTCTAACTAACTCTAGCAATTGATATAGTAATAAACAACAAAATATATAGATCTATTCACCTCTTCAACATGCATGCTAGTAAATTAGGTTAAACACAGTCTTTCAAATGAGTGATGTAAAATAGAAAACACGATAGAATGTTTCCTCCTAAACCTACCTAAGCTTCACTCTCTCATAAACCCTAATCGACTGAAAGTCCTCCCGAGTCCCATGGGAAAATATGGCTGTAGGTAAGACGACTTCCTAACCTTAGGCCACCCATAAAATGATCGAGAAAAGGGTGGTGCAGATAGCGAAATGCCTGTCTGTACCATACCCTAAAACCTTGTGCCTAAGATGCAAACATACTCATAACTCTTAATAGCAAATAGACTCAACCTTCCCACCAAATGAAAACTCAAGCAATGGGTTATGCCCTTAATGAGGTAAAATATTCACAAGAAAAACTGTAAGAAGGAAAAAACCCTAACCTCTATGTGGAAAACCTGAAATCCATCCACTAATCGGTTAAACAGTAAAAAACACCACTCAAAAGACAAAATCACAGGTAACCTTCTTGGAAATGGCGACATGGACGACTCGGACGGACAAAGCCTTCCATAGGTGCAGAGGAGGACAAAACAGGTCTTGACAACTGCGCACACACCTTCTTTGGACGGTTTTGACAGTGCAAACTTGACAAATCACAAGGCATGATATAACACATATATATAACCTTTGACAGGGAGGAAAACCATTGGTGGGAAAACATTTAAACCATCGAAAAAATAGTCTGGAGGATATCCACAATAGCAGATGTGAAAAGAACTATGGACCCGGCATTACATAGAAAACAACCTCGGACGTCAGAACCACTACTCACTATTATCGGAACCAATTGTTGATATCCCTCCGCAACGTCGGTGTTAGACTTATCTACTACCTCGATGATTTATTTGGGAAACGAGTATCGGCTACCAGCAAAGTTAAGCTCTTTGGAATTGGAAAAGAAAAGGTAAAGCTTTTGGATCGTTTCAGGACTAGCCTTCGGCAACATTGGGTGGGATAAACACTACAACTTTGGCCTTTTCTGGTCAACCAATGCGACAAGGGAAAAATTTAATCGGATAACGAAAAAACTAAGGTGAAAGAACACCCGGTTCATCGGATAAGTCATGCACTACGGAGCCAGAACTTCGGCAAACAAAGTCCGATAGGTAAAGCAAATTAACTTCGATGCATCAGCGAAGGTTTTCAGAGGCTTCCGATAGACCACTCAACAAGCCAGATGACTCTGCTTCCGCAACGTCGGAAGGCTAGTCCACTATGTTTCCAATATCGGAAGGATAGTTGACTAATCATCTGATATAGATGAACAAAAAAAACTAAGTATTTTAAGAGAATTTTCTGAACTCAGGGAAAACTTTGGTAGTAATAAAATACTCCTAGGCCACTTTGAAGATAAATAAATAAAAAGCGGGGCCTAAAATTGAAATTTTCTTGGGAAATAGTTGCAGCTGCAACACCACTAAAAGGAAGCACTAACTCCCTGATTGTTTTACCAGCTGTGACTAGAAGGAATCCCCAACTCCCTCTTTCTTTCCACATCCTACCTCCCTTAGAAGTTTTACAAGAACCTACTGGAAGGAATGTTACGGAGAGAAATTCCAATGGCTTGGGGTACCAAAACAAACATCTTGACTCCATAAATCAATCTTTTCCAATATGCAATAGAAAGTAAATGTCTAACACTAAAGGATCAGACCTCGTACCTTATTCCGGACGGTTGAAGTAGATCCCTGTTGAGCTGTCCAACTTCAGCTTGAATTGATAGATTACTTCCTCCACAACAAGTAAACAATACAAGAATTCTATATATCATGGTGTTAGATCTATTCTAGCATATATAATCAACAATGTATAAGCATTTGAAATAATCCCATGGATAATATATTCATTCAAACACACATTATTGGATAGGAAAAGATATTTCTATTAATATAAATCAGATATTACGAGATACAACCTCTGACGACATGTCTGCGAACTGGAGAAACTGAATCCCCCACTTGGGCCTCCACCACCTCAATCCTCCATCTCTCGATAGCAAGCTCACAAGCAAAAGGAAAGCTTGGGAAGAACACACTAGTGCTCCAAGGGACAAAGGGATGCAGACTCAAGCATAAGTTCTGGCAACAATGGACTATAGTTTCTTTGCTCTCAATTCTCTCAAATGCCTTCAATGTATCATAGAGTTCCTTATATAGCTTTTCAAAGGGGTAATGAAAGGTCTAATTTGAGCGATCTCAAGGCATAGGGAAGGCCAAGAGTCAAGTGAGTTGGATCCATGTCAAGGAAAACTTCAAAAGGATTTAGATTTTGTACACATCCCGATGTACGTTGTTTTAGTGGTCAAACCCATGTATATATGCGCTTATAGGTTTAAAAGTCGCGTGTATCATTTTTCACATGTTTTTAGGGATGGTCAAGGAAACATCAAACGACAAAAAATGGTCCATGGGGTCTACGGAGTCTGCAGCGGGATAGGGGAAGGCCATACAAAGTGTGATTCACCTGGAGTGGTAAAATCAGCTATAACAGATGCCCCCTAATGTGTGAGGTTAGAGGGGTCATACAATGGCCGAAATACATTATAAGTCCATCCCAGAAGTGGAGTGATGAAGTATCCCAAATGGAAGACCATCCATCCAATCAACATAGTACAATAATACAACTCTGCACATATAGCAGTCACGGATACATAAGAGTACAATGGCCATGAATATGCATGATACAAGATGTCACATAAGTGGTCATCACCACGTACAATATACATAGATTAGAATCTCCATGATGAATATATACAAAGGACCATGATTTCCATAATGGATGAAAATATATAACAGATTAAGATCTCCATGATGGCTAGAAATGTCTGACATATACTGAAATCAAGTTATGAGAGCTGAAATCTCATGAACACTAGCATGATCAAGGAGGTAGCATATAAGAGATGCCACCAATATGGAAGGTCTTCTACACAAACGACTATGAGTACATGTCCTACTATGCGAATAGAGGTGTTGAGGTCGAACATAGTAGTCCATCGTCTGATTACCGGTCATTAATGTATACCGTTAACAGACGTGAGATCACCCACCGATAATGAAAATGGGAATCAAGGTACTAGAGTGCAAACTAACAAGTGTGAATAAATGTGTTGAGGTCGAACACTTGAGAGGATCCATTGATCAGGGGACATTGATGTATTCCCAAATACTGTCGATGGTGAGAGAACCTACCACTGATGACTGCAAGTCTCAAGGCACTCAAAATGACTCTAGATTTCAATCCCAAAATAAATGATCTGAATTCGATGGGATGAAATCCGCTGGAAGGAGGGCATTAAGGCATACCCCATCATCCAACACAAGGTACTCAGCAAAGCTGTATAATGTGGAAGGACTTGATCATAAGGTGCATGAACCAGTAGTTGTACCGGGAATGTCTGACATGCAAAGTCAAGATAACTGAGGAATGGCCAACGCAGGCTTCAACTTCCTTCGAACAAGAGCATAACGACATATGGTGATTTAATGAAGGCATCATAGACTTGATATACAAACTGGGACATCTCTGCGACACAGGAGGCATTGACAGAGGCTCCATAGGGACTGGAAGCTTAACTAGTCGGTGGAGATTAACTCAGATAAATGAGTACAGCTCCTAAAGTCGAACTATAACCCAACCAATGGATGTGATATATAGTGCTCTGTTCGAAGGCGACACAACTCGACAGCTGCCATAGATAACATCTTTCCTTGTCAGGATTTTTAGTTTTTTTATTTTTTTTTGGACTTTTTCAGTTATTTAAAAAGCTTGAAAAAGAATAAAATGGATTTATAGTTACAGACTAGGAGGAGACAAGTGTCATAAGAGAAAACAAACTAGTTCCAAGCAGTGGAACATACCTATGCTCAATGCAAGGATACATGTGTAGGATATTGACACCCGAGGGAAAATCCCCTCCCGGTAAAAGGGAAACAAGCTGCGAAGGATATAAAAGATGGCTCTGCATGGCTAGACATGAGACAAGCTCGAGCTATATGGCTGAATACGCAATGTCAAAGGAGCCGGCATAAAGCTCAATAAGGCAGGAAAAGATCATGATAATGCATTCACAACTTGACATGAGGGAGTCATGAGGGAAATAGGCCAGCAAAATATCAACAGGAGTATGAGGCTCTTGCGAAATGTCATGGCGGTACTATACAATGGACTCCCACACCCTAAAGGAGAAAACATCACCATGGGCACCAAATGCAAATAAGGTGCTAACTAGGGTACCAATGTAAGGTGGATCTCTACCACTCATATCATGCCACTTCTAAAGTAGCAAGAAGGTTCTATGACATAATAGAGTGGGTTCGTACCTAAGGTCATTATGAAATGGTCATAAGGTCTTGCAAAATGCAAACAGTGATGAAACCTAACCTACATGCCAGTTTAGACATGATACTTGTGATCGGCACGAACGGGTCAATCCAACGGCTGAAATGACACTAAAAAAGGTCCTCTACATCATGAATTATGTCAAAAACGGTCCAAAATGGTTAGAAAATGTCGAAACTATAGGAAAGGGGGTAAAAATTTTCAAATATTTGAAAATTTTCTATAAATAGTAAACAATTCAAAATATTATAAAACATTTGAAACTTTTACCGATTTGAGCTCATATTTTCAACAGCAAATTCCAGGAGATCCAGCCGACAGAATCCACTACCGTTTCTTCCAGGTATTTACCCATGCTCTTCTCTTTTATTCTGATGCAATTTTTATGAAATTCCATGGTCAATTAAGCTTTATAGGCCAACCTAAAATGGGCTCTACGGCCCACGCTCAAATCGAGGGTTTTTCCGCGTATAGGGTTGGATATACGCGGAAAATACCCCCAAACCCGCATACATACGCGGTTGTTTTGAAAATAGTCATGTATGAGGCCGCGCATAAGGTTTTTTCAATAATCTAATGGGAAAATTTACAATTTCTTGTGCAAGATGGTCCTCGAGTGGAGAGAACGTGAACATGGTGAGGTAGAGGAAGCAGTAAGGGTCGATCTAATGGCTCAACAAGCTCTACGTGCATGCGGACTCTACAAGTTTTGGTGTCTTGGTGGTTTGAGGGCCAAACCAAGCCTTATTACAGATGCTAGTGGATGACTGGGATCCAGATTCAGAGTCCTTCCAGATAGATGGGATGTCCCTCCCTATAGAGGTGGAGGACATATACTTTATTACAGGGCTTTCTAGACGAGGGGAAGTAATGAACCTTCGTTCTTGTGGTGGGCCAGGAGGTGGCCTGACTATCGACGAGTACATTGTGGTGTAATACTATTCAGACACAAAGAAGGTGGGGAGTCAGGTCCCTACCAATGCTATACAAGTGCTGGGCGTAAAGGCCATACTATTGACATTAGGCAGGATGGCAAGCTTGGAATCACTCCACTAGGCCTCGTGGCCTCTGATGTTCTATGCAATGGAGTGCATGAGACCCATGAGTTACAATTGGAGCACTACACTACTTAGCAACCTAAAACATCAGCTCAGTGAGTGTAAGGCAGGTAGAGTGCATAAATTCGGGTTTAGCAGTATTTTGAGCATGTTTTTCTTCGAGTGTGTTCCAGGATTGAGCCCCAGAGTGGACGTTCCTCTTTATGGGGCTTGAGATCCGACCTAACAACGTTGGGCAGATGCTATGCACAGATTGGGGAGTATTAGGGTGGCCAACCCATATCCAGCTGACTTCTTTCCATGGTGGCGACGATAGATAGTTGCCATCGATGACTACCCCTATGGAGGGATATATCTCCGGGGGGTGTCGGACATGCTGCTACCACCAGGATTGGCATATGGCGATATAGGTAACAAATCTCGAACCTCTCTTTTTAAAAATTTTTGAGTTATTTAAATTTTTTTGTGTTTTCTTGATTATATAGAATCAAAAAGACATATTTTTGTGTGACAATAGATAGTGACATCTACCATTTATGTGCAGATGTGGGACCACGGCGGCCAGAAGGCTTCCCATGTCATAGACGGAGGGAAAGAGGAGATGATATCATGGGTGTGGATGCAGAGCGGACGCTCCAGAGCATTCATACCAATTTTGTGATACTGACACATAGGGTTCCCATGTTGCAAGTCGAGGACTTGCTTAAGGCTATGCAATGGAAGGTGGTGGGTGTACCACACGCATGGGTGCGATTATTCCGATGGCTAGCTAGAGCCGTAGTGACCTTCCATGATCACAACCCTCCTCCTCCTCCTCCACGGGATTAGACACCTGGGAGTGTATACATTTTGTACTACTGTTTATTATATGTTGGAGGCTTGAGAGCCCCAATTTTGTATCATGACACTATGTATTATCACATTTTGGTTTTTATATATAAAATTTTTATGGTGATTGGTTTATTTATTTACGAGTGTAAAAATTGTGTTTGTGATTATTATTGTGAATGAAACAAATGCCAATCTAACACGTAGTTAGCATATGAGTCAGCAACTTGATTATTATTTCTTGGAATATGTATATATGTTATATTGTCAAATTTCCATTCTAACAATCTCACACGTAATAATCTTCTCAATAACATCGGATCTCTAACATGGTACAAACCATTAAGCTATGACACTACTAACTCCAAATCAAGACATACCTCAAGAGAGAGAATGCCATGTGAAATGGCATCCCGCAGAAGCTCAATGAGAACACTATATTCAACAATATTGTTGGAAGATGGCTGTAGACATATGCCTCATGAAGACAGTACCTGACCCATAGGAGTATAAATCACCCAAGCAGCAGAGGCTGAGTGTTGAGTGTGATGGCTCGCACCATCCACAAATCCTATGTAGGTGGAAGATTCCATTGACATCTGCCAAAAGAAACAGAAACTAATCACAAACCCAATCACGATAAGAAAAATACCTAACTATGCAAAACTATACAATAATATACAATAAGCAGCCTTGGTTGAAGATCATGCATAGTATTTCTTGAGATAGATCCCATTTCTAGGCTCCGCCAAGGCCGTTCCTTCGTAATCCACTAACTCATATGCCCCCTTCTCTAGCACACGCTTGACCACGTAAGGACCCCACCACATAGGATTAAATTTCCCTGCCCCCAAGGGTTCTTTTGGTTGATCCCACAAAAGGACCAAGTCTCCTTCACTAAACCTCCTTGGATGGACAGACTTATTGTACTGGACCTTTACGTGACGTTTATTGACTTCTAGAGCCACCAAGGCATCCCGACACTACTCATCAAGTTGCTCAAGGTGAACCAAACGCTCCTCCAATGGTGAAGTGTTTGGTAAGAGTTCTACAACTAGCTTCAAAGAAGGAATCTTGCATTCAACCGGCAATATCGACTCCACTCCATGTACAAGTTGATATGGAGAAAAACTAGTGGCAGTCTTAACAGCGGTTTGATATGCCCACAAAGCAGGATATAACATGATGTACCAATCATTCTTGCTTTGTGCAATGCTTCATTGGAGAATGGATTTGAGTGATTTATTCACTGTCTCTACCTGTCCATTCGCTTGAGGGTAGTAAGAAGAGGAATGCTCTTGCTTATACGCTAACTTTGATGCCAACTCTTCCATCATACGGTTCTGAAAGAGGGAGCCATGGTTAGTGACAAGCTCTTTCAAAATCCTGAACTAAGTAATAATTTGGTTGAATACGAAGTGAGAGGCTGTCTTGCTATCGTATTTTACTATAGGCATAGCCTCAGCCCATTTTGTGAAGTAATCAACAGCCACTATAATATGATGGTGCCCCCCAGCCGAAACTGGGTTGCAATCCATAAAATCGAGCCCCCACTTAGTGAAGGGACCGGCGGTGATAATGGGATGTAATGGGGCAGGTTTCGAGCACATATTACGTGCAAACACTTGGCAAGGGTGGCACCTCTTGACCGCATCAACACAATCCTTAAAGCTCAACGGCCAGAAATAACTCGCTCTTAAAATATTTTGAGCTGTAGAAAGCCCAGATAAATGACCACCACACACCCCTCCATGGCAATCATTCAACACAACCTCGGCCTCTTCATGAGTTAAACAATGTCGTAAAATGGAATCTACCCCACGGTGGTACAAAGTGTTATCCACTATGAGGTAGTTCTTAGAGACGTGACGTAATCGTCGTCGTTAATCTCGCAAGAGGTGGGTAGGGGTCTTCAATGTTTGTAAATATATTATGATATCCCCATACCATGGGTCTAAAGTTGAGATTAAGAAAATGTGTTCATCGACAAACATATCTTCACAAACCAACTCCTCAGCCTCGCTCGGGAAATCCGATATAATCTCTGCAAAAAGTAAAGACTTCTTTGATTTTGCCGAAACAAATTCGAGATCGAATTATTCCAGAATGACAATCCATTTATTATATTTTTCCCCAATCATCCTTTGGGTGAGGACGAATTGAAATGGATTGACATGGGCTATAACCAAGGTCTGGTGAAGGAGAATATAATGTCTCAACCGCTGAACCGCCTGTACGGTAGCTAAAGCAAGCTTCTCTACATGAGAATAACAAATATCTGCATCAATAAGGTTTTGGATCAAATAATATATGACATGCTCTTGGAGCTCCTCATCCTCTTGAACCAAAACCATACCAATCATCTCTAATGACGTGGCCACATATAATAGAAAATCATGGCTATAGTCTGGGGGACTAATCACCGAGGCCGATGCTAGGGCTTGCTTGAGTGCATTGAAGGACTCCTGGGCTCGCTCATCCCAATAAAAGGGGGTGTCATTTTTTAAGAGACGCATGAAGCCTCTAGTCAAATTGGAAAATTTGACAACAAATCTTCATAAGAAGTTTGCCATTCCTTGCAAACACTGAAGATGATGAATATTCTTTAGGGGAGACAACTGAAGTATTGCCTCAACCTTCAAAGGGTCGACTCTTATACCCTATTTAGAAATGATGAATCCTAACAAACAACCTGACTTCACATAAAAGATGCACTTATGAGGATTTAATCTAACCGAATAATGCCGGCATCTTTCGAATACCAACCTCAAGTGATAGGGATGACACATTCTCATACGATAATGAGCACCAAGGTCATCCAAAAATACTTCGATAATTGACTTGAGATCGTGGAAGATCAAGGTCATTGCCCGCTGAAATGCAGCTCCGACGTTTTTAAGGCCGAAAGGCATTTTTTGATATCCAAACATTCCCCAAGGACAAATAAATGTAGTCTTATGTTGGTCCTCGGGTTTTATCTATATCTGATTATATCCGAAAAATCCATCCATGAAGGAAAAAACCTCGCTACCCACACACTCATCCAAAATATGATCAATAAATGGTGTGGGGAAATTGTCCTTAGGACAGACACAATTCAAATCTTGGAAATTAGTACATATGCGGATCGATCCCTACTTATTATCCACCGGAATAGGGTTTGAAACGCACTCCGTCAAGGGAATGGGATAGATGAAACTGGCTTTCAACAACTTCTCTATCTCTGCCTTAATCGCGGGTGCTTTCCTCGGATTCACCACACGCAACCATTGTCAAACTGGCTTAGCATTGGGGTAAGTATTAATCTCAAGCTTGACAATACGAGGGTCAATACCTGGCATCTCATCGTAAGACCAAGAAAAAATATCACGGAATTCCTTAAATAGCTCGGTGTATTCTAGAATCTCAGCATGGGAACATTGCGCCCCAATATAGACATTCTCTATCGTGCCAGGATTGCAAGAGATGTTGATAGGAATCATTGAAGATATGTTTTCCATGTTTCCATCAGCCATCGGACCAGGAGAGCTTAATAGAACCATAGGACTACCAACTCTCTTACTAAGAACCACCCTAAAATCCTCATGCTCCAAACAGTCAAGCTCAGGAAGAAAGTATGATCTATGATGGAGTTCCTCCCATGGTGGCTCAACTCTCGACATAGCCTGAATAATCACTTCATCTAAAGGGAAAACTGTATCAAGGTAGTCATGTGCATGAGAAGACTGTATTTCCCATGCCGACAGCACATAAGGGTCCTCCTCTTCCATCCACGAAGAGGAAGGACTAGGCTCTGCAACACACTCGAGATTAGCTTGATAAGCTATCATAGTTGTAGGCAACGGCACGTCCGTCACAACGGGCTCACTTGGAGTACTCAATGTAGGAAGAATCCAAAGATATTCCATATGACTCGTGTGAAAAGACACCGATCTCGTAGATTTTGAAGCCTCATCGGACCTAGATCCTATCACAAGTATCGGTGCAGGACAACTAAAGCTTCCCATGAGGGATGGATACATGCCTACACCCACACTCCCAGTTGCCAGCTGAGAGTGTTCAATGATTAGGATCGAAGCTCCCAAAGATGTGGTAACAAACGGATTCTTGAATGTCATTTGATCAATCATTACAATCTTCCCGTTATGTGGAAAGCATGTAATGCAAAACAGGGAAGAAGAAACGGCTTGCATACTGTACATCCAGTTCCTACCCAGCAAGATATTGTAGTCAAGGGGCTCATCAACCACCTCGACCTCTATCGCAACGATCTTCCCTCCCAAACAGACTTTAAGGGAAGGAAGGATGGCGTGCGGCCTAAAATATCTCCCATCGAATGCAGTTAACATGGTCGCTGATTTAGACAGCTCAGGGGAACCCAAACCCTTCCAACAAGATAAAGACATCACAGAAGCAGCAGTGCCTTCGTCAATCACAGTGCACTTGACGATCATTTTAAGACATTCTACGTGAATCAAAAGAGACACATAGTAAGGCAAGCAAGGATGAAGTCCTGCGGTTTCAAATTTGATCAGAGAGGAAGAATCATCATCATTCACACCAAGGGCAGAAGGAAACACCTTCCTTTGCGAAGGAAAACTTGAAGCACTTCCAATGTAGACATCGCACAAGGAGTGTGGCCCAAATCCTCGACAACTGAATAGTTCTAGGCGGCTTGGGAATTTGGATTATGCCCAGAACGCTTAAGGACTCCCTTAGGAATGCAAGGTGTAGCTTCAGGTTTATCCACAGGTTTCTCAATACGCAAAGGGGACCCTGGTGGATCAGGCTCTTTGCCTAGGCTGAGTTGTGACGGACCATAACCTTTCACATGGGTCACAATCTTCGCAGCACGTACCATGTTAATACAACCATGACCATTACCCTCCGGTGGATCTTGATCACCACCAGATTGGTCATGGGACCTCGATTTCATATTTTGATTGTGCGGTAAAAGGTTAGTTAGCACAGCTGGGCCCTGTGCCAAGAATCTAGAGGTTCCTCAATACGAGGGCAGAAGTAAGTTAGGTGATCATCCTTACATGACATGCAAGGGAACTTAACCTTATGTTTAGCTTGCTTTTCCCCCCTAGAATTCTGGCCGTTCTTGTCATTACTATTAACATTCTCATTCTTATTCCCACCCTTAGGATTATTTTTACCCTTTTTTCTATTCCATCTGGGCTACTGGTTACCCTTCTGGTCTGACGATTGCACAGAAAGTACACTCGTCGTTTGGCCGAGTTGAGACGAAGCCGTAGATTGTCCCGAAGTAGATTGGTTGATTGACAATTGACTAACTTTTTTTGCAACCGAATCCATAGGTTTTGCACTTGCACAACACACAATGCCATTGAGATGTGGTCCAGGTTTGACTTTGGGGTCGAAACTGGAACGCGGAGCATTGGAAATAATCTCATATAACAAACCGGACTGAGCATAGATCAAGTCTAGTTCCCGTGCCCTAAAAATCACTTGTTCCTCATTCTGCACTCTGGATGTGGAAACATCCTTCGCTATATATGGAAATAACGACTTGAGGAACCACTCGAGGAGGAACTTCGACAGTATAAAGGCTTTAATCAACCTCTTCCATCTACGCCACTCTTGAATATAATCAGAGATATGTGTAGCTTTATCTTGCCAAAATGTCGACAAGAGTTCAGTACCAACGTCATAACGTACTAGTAGCTAAAAGTGGTTAAGAAAAGTCATCGCAAGGTCGTCGAACAAAGCGAAAGCTCCCCTAGGTAGCTCTATATACCATTTCATGGTAGGCCCTATAAGGGTGCATTGAAATAGCCTCAAACAGATGGAATCCTGATGTAAGGAATTCGAAGAGCACCATAGGTGAAACGTAGTAACGTGTTCGCTCGAATCCTCTCCCGGTTTTCCCTCGAACTTAGGTATGTCTGAAGGAAGCTTGGTAGGGACAATTGGCTAAGCCAGGTCATCAGTTATAGGATCGTTCGTTAATCTTGATAAGTCAGGAAGATTGAGCGTTGTGAGGAAAGGGAGCCTAGGATGATGAGGTCGATGGACCGCTCCCTGATTCATATAGGTCTGATTACCACCATGTCCTTGGCCATAGTGCCCTCCTCCCATATGACCCATATAGGGTGGCGTGGAAACACCATAGTGTGGTGGACCTTGACTAGTAGGAGCTATGAAGCCATAATTAGGAGAGTAAGCAGGTTGTTGATACCCGCCCCCATAAGGTGAAGAACCCTGTCCATACTGCGTCGCATAATAGGGTCCATAAGTCATCGCATGCAATGTCCCATGGGACACTCCATAAGTAGGAACATACGTTTCGGAAGTAGGAATATACATTCCGAAATTAGGAATGTGACCTATAGAAGTATGAGCATGACCTCCCGAAATGATGAGCAGTGCATGAAGCTGACACACAACTAGTCTAGTAACCGCAGTATGGACATAACTCATAGCAACCTTTCAGCCTGAAAGACCACGTGAATAAGGTGGAGGGTGAACATTTGAAGAAGTAGGGACCAAGGACGGAGGGACCTGAGTAATAATGTACGTACTATTCCCTATCGTTACCCGTCTTGGGTCTGGTATCCCAATAGGATCGCTAACCCTAGACCTAGGAGGAATATGTGATGTGACTTCCACCACTGGGATGGAAGGTGCAATGTGACTAGTGATCCCAAACCTCTCCGGAATGAGAGTGCCCCTAGGCATAGTGTTAGGCTTGAACTCAGATTCGACATGTGGGGAAACCAGATGTACCATAACTACCATAGCTAGTGCTTGCGGGTTCAAAACAAGTCTTGGCATCCTCCGGAATTCCATACCGGTAATGCGTCATTGGGGAATCAAGCCTAGAGTGAGTAGGTCTATCATGAAAATTTCCTATCTCGAAAATCAGAGGACCTAACTCAGCCAATTCGGGTGAAGGATCGTAAGTAGGAGTAAACTCCCCATCGTCAACACGAATGGGAGAAGGTGGTTCAAGAATATCCTATGTATGGTCTCCCATGGTGTGTGAATCAATGTGTGAGATAGTCTGCCTAGACTATCTAGGTTTCTCTCCCAAAGGAGGAGGAGAAGTAGAAGGCAGAAGTCCTGCTAAATGATGACAATGGCGAGGAGCTGCACCCGAATCCACAATGACTCAAAAAATAAAAAAGACTCTCTATTTACACAAACCCTAGGCAAACTATCATGCATAGAGCAACCACTAATAAAACCTAAATCCAAATGCAAGCAAACAAGGGCTGGATAAGTGAGCTCCCGAATGAAGCAGGTATGTCTCGCCTAGGAGAGGCTTGATACTCCCATACACAATAAGCGGAGGTACGTAACCAATTATTGTGGCCCTCAGCTTCAACACGTAAAGCGACTGTGCTGTCCGGCCCCAACCTGGCCGAGACACCCGCAGAATAACCCCTGCAAAGTACCCCCTCGATATCCTAGGTAAGGCCACTAAGGTCACCTCAATATAATCAATGCTCATGTGTACATTCGTTGGTGGGATTGACCGTATGGGTAGGTTAGCAAAGCCCAAAACTCTCGAAAGAGTCCCCAGATACGAATACAATCCTAGAAATATCTCTGGTGCTACTCAGTTATGACTAGGGGTCATCCCAATCAATAACTACTCACACTGCCTCGTGCTTAACTCCCTTTTGAGAGGAGGATCCTGAGAAACATTTGTTATACCAAGGATTTCACACACTCACCTGGATAGACACATAGATGTTGTTGTTTAATGGTCTTGGAGAATTTAGTCACAATGAACTATTCCAAGACCCTAAATCCTAAGCTTGTTGGTGCACCCTAGAAAAGAAAAGAGTGTAATTCATTTTAATTTAGCGTTGATTTTAGTTGGCTTTATTACTCAAAATAGGGATATGACCATGCAACTAATGGTGTTATGACACAACATCAAGTAAAATGCACACCTAACAATCAATGCAAATGCATTGTGTCCATGAAAATAGGGTATGCTACTATGTGAAATGCACAATTTTTCTTCAAATGATGAATGCAACCTTTCCTATATGAAGTCCTAACTAGTACTCCAAAGCAAATCTAGTGCAAGTACAATGCAAAATGCAAAATGCAATGCATGATGATAAGCAAATGTTTTTGGATTTCTTGAAATAAAATGAGATACAAAAAGCAAAAGAATGATTCTACGACCCCTAGAATCTGCAAGCACACTCAAACAGCACTCAAGCAAAGCACTAAGGTAAAAGAACTCTAATGCACTAATCCCAAACAAAAAATAAAAAATGCCATGACAAGAACCTTCTTAAAAAAATAAATTAGCCTAAAAAAACATTTCTGGTCAGAAACAGAGGTATAACGGACTCAAGCAGCGCCAAAGGAGACTCAGCAATCATAAAAATTCACCCAGCAACGATTTAACTTCCACAAAAAGGCAAAACTAAGGGCATACACGACTGTTTGCAGTAAACCTACCACTAGTAGAAAATGAGAAATTAATGACTAAAAAAATGACTAAAATCAGGCTATAAACGACTATTTTTGAGTCGGTGACTAATAGTAGCAAATTAC
>LPNX010688729.1:111767-122793 GCA_001517045.1 Pseudotsuga menziesii
AAAACCTATAAGGGCTAAGCATCACTGGTACTCATCCTACTGCAGCTAACATGATATTTATGGATGGTTGAAAAATGCATTACAATTAAATATACATATTACAAATAAAGTTCGAATTATAAGAATAGACAAATCAAAAAGTATCACTGAAACTTATCGGTATACTGTTTCAGTATCTTGTTGTAGAACTGTTGATTCCTCAGTTTGTAGTTAGCTAGTTTCGTTGCTTACACTAGTACAAAATGAGGAATTAGCTACTAGGTGACTAAAAATTCTAGTCACCACAGGTTTTCCAAGTGATTTACTACTAAATATGAGCAATTTTGATTGACCCAACTATAAACGACTAAAATTAACGACTAATTTAGTCACCAGTTAACAAATATGACTAGATAATAAGTGACAGAGTTAAAAATGACTAAAATAAACGACTAATTTAGTCACGGCATAAAAAATGACTAGTTAGAAGAATATGAATTAGGCATTTTTAATTGTGTCATGGAAAATGGCAAATTTGGCAATGAAGTGTAATTTTTGTAAGTTTTCTACCTTCTATTAGTAATATTAGTGCCATGCACCTCGATCTTCAGAGATCCAACAAAGAAATTGCATGAATTTTCTCTTGACCATCTTTATCACTGCTGCATCATTGAAGCAAACCTGGTTAAGCGTGTTCCAAAGAAAAATTATGTTCCTACATCAATTACGAATTAGGTACTAGAACCAATACCATATCGTTACCTAGATAGAAGCATGATAGCCCTACATCCCCTCGAGAACCGACCATTCGAATGCGCCTCCTCCACGTAGACTTACCAAATGCATCCAATGCATGGCCAAAAAAACACGTCAACTTCGTATTTCTGGGCTGAAGGTATTGTTCGACCCCTGTTCCCCTGTTTTTGCACTTGATATCCTATTTTTGCAGACAATAAGTCGGTTCAGGATCTCGCAGTGACCAGTTGGAGCACTTCAAAGGTATGGTTCTTGTCGCTCCGATTGTGTTCATCACTCCAATCAATAACCAATTGTTATGGTTTTTTACAAGTCTCAATGTTGCTGAAGTTACTGCTTCCACTTTACATTTGAAATTATCACCATCTTCAGCCTATGCGCTCATAACCATATGCATTTTGAGCTTTCAACCTGGGAAAAGCATGAGCAGCCTCCTCACACCCTCCTGCAATGCCACTATTTGTAAAGGTCACTGGTTTTTGCACATCGACATTCCTCACACGCTCCAAAGGAAAACTGAAGCAGGCATTAGAAGAAGTGATTAAAATTTGCAAGGAGGTTTACTTGTTTCTTAGATTGTGGCAAGTTTTCTGTAATGGAACAGAGATGTGCCCCAAAAGTTTAAAACATTCGAATCATCCCGGTGTTGGAATTCGATACCATATATGGATTCTTAGATGGGGCTGAGCAAGATGGAAATTGTGGTACTGGCATGATCCTCCGTATACGACTCTCATAGTTTCAAGATAAGGATGGGTGTTGGGAGTGGCACTAATACTTTTTCTGAACTTTTAGCCTTATGGGGGCTTTTATGGTTCGCAAAAAAAAAATTCTCTAGATTTTTATTTTTGGCGAATCAGATGTCATAATTGATTGGGCTAGAGGTCTCACCAATTTGCAGTCACTGAGTTATGATTGTTGGTTGAAAAGGATTGGGCTCATAAAGAATTGTTTTCTTTCTTTATCCTTCAGGCACCTGTACAGGGAGTTCAATTCTGACGCGGAGATCCTATCGAATCTTGTGATAGGAGACTGCCCTAGTATTCTTCACTTATGTAAGTACTCAAACAGAATCATGATTACTGAAGGTCGCTTTACCTTCTTCTAGTTTCTCCATTCTGGTTTTGCCTTGGACTTATTTAGGTTGTATCTGCATGACAACTCTCCGAAGCCCTACTATTTTTTGTCTCACAGTTATTTTGTCTTTTCCACATTTTTGCTTTCTATAGGTTGATGGGTAGAATCCCTCTCATTTATTTTTGGATATTGTAATGTTTTTCCCAGGGCTTCAATATTGTCTTCTATCCTACTTTGAAGGGGATTTTACATGAACAACTATGATGTAATTTTGATTCTTATGAATAACAAATTATATATCTTTTTTACAATGAAAAAAAACCATTAATATAGAAAGATCCCACCATGTTTATTTCTATATTTAGAAAAACAATTTAAAAAGCTATATTTTAACAAAATATATAATCTAAATTTGAATAAATTATAACAAAATATATAATTTATATTTCAATAAATAGAGATTCCATAATTTTTTCATTTACACCTTGGAAAAAACACAATTTCAAACAACCTATTTTGACAAATATATAATATATATTTTTATGTATAAATTTGTTTCCATTTTTCTTGTTTAACCCGTGCTTTAGGTTGTTTCCATTTTAATCTTCAGATTGAATTGCTTTATGTTGTTTCCTTTTAAAACTTTTGTACACTATGGATTGAATAAGGAATGGAGAGAACCAACAATGGCAGGCGGGAAATCACAATCACAATCTTTTCATTTCAGCATTTATGGCATTTCCGCTTCTGCAATTTCCTCTCCTCTTTCAATGGCCATGGAATTTCCACTTGCTGGTCCATGTTCTCATTTTGTGCTTTCAAGATGGATCGTATCTTCTCGTTTGGTGTGATGTGTCTTTCTTGAATCTGGATGTCCGTGTTTGAGTCTCAAGAGTAGGCATCTCTGCCCGCGTCTATTTGTGATAGAGAACGGTGGTCGCCTCGAGGGAAAATGGATTAGGGGGTTGGATATGATTCTTTCTATGATATTTATTTATGGTTGTACGTCCGTTTTCTCCCCATTTGTCTTTTTTTTCATTTTTGATGCTATGTCTGGAGGGAACAACGTACAAGAACATGCTACGATCTATAATGGCTATGATTTAGAGAGGCTCGTTCCCATCATTATAGAACTAGTGGGTTTCTCCTGCAAATATCGCTATTACGTCTCCCCTCCTCACTCACCTCACCTTTTCATTTAAGTCCTCTTCTTCTTCTTCTTCTTCCTCCCGCGGGCTCTCTGATTTACACCCTGAGCACCCTCATAAGGAAGAATTATCTCTGAAAGTCTTTAGAAACCTCAGGAAAACAATACCTAGTTTTCCCTCACCTGCACAGATATATCTATGTTATGTAGAAGCAATTATAAAATGATTTTTTTTGTAATCATGTGAAATACATAAACATGCATTTGCCTACCTCGAGCAAGTTAAACAAACTCAAGAGTGCTGGGATATTGTGGAATTGAGATGGTGTTGCTTCCAATCATCATTCTGTAGAAGGAAACAATTTCACACTCTAATTCCTCATTGTCTTCTACGCTGGGAAACTTGAAGGTTCCACCTTTTTCACAGGTAGGAGCAAGAGAAGCAAAGGTAGAACGTTGGGTAGGCTGGATTGAGCTTCCCTGAACTTAAAGAGATTGGTGAAGTCTCGTGAAAAAAAAACATTATTTTGGGTTTACGAGTATAGGACAGTCGGAGGTTGGGACTCAGACTCTCAACTCTCCAATTCTATGCTTCAGTGTCTCCCTAATTTCTATTTCCTCCAGAAGATTATGCAGAGCTAATCTGTCAACTTGGTTGTCGTGAATTTACAGGTATGTATAGCATTTTAGACTTGTGTAGCATTTTATATGTGGATAAAAGTTAAATGTGTTTCTTGTTGGAGTTCCTTCTAGTTCTATAAATATAAGGGTTTAAAATTTTTCCATCCAAAATGTTGTTTGAAATTTGTAATGTATTATGCGATTACGTTTCCGCCAGACTTAGTCTCAAATACTCAATATAGGTAACCTTAAAAAACCCAGTATTTAAATGAAATCAGAACCAAAATAATGTATACTTTTCATAGTCTAGGTCCACAACTTTGTTTGGGCGGAGGAGCAAGAAGAAAGAGCCTTGTATTTGAGTTCCAAATCTGTCAATGTTATTTATATGTCGTGAATTGTAAACATTAGGTTGAAAGAAAGACCAATATTTGAATATAAGTGTTTGAATTGTTCCAATTTCCTTAATGATATCCAATAGTTGAAAGGATAAAATATTTAACAATCGACACTGTAAATATTGTAGACTCTGACCCCTTCATTTTCCTGTCAGCCTTCTAATAATGGAAACAAGCAGTACAAAGTGTCTACCAATATATCTAAACAAGGGAATCCCTTGACGGACGTTCATGAATGAGGGACTCGGAGTGCAATGATCTAGCGAAGAACATTATTTCAACATCCTCATTGTCGCAAACGTGTGTTTATGATTGGTCTTCCTTGTTGACTTTGGTAGAAACTAGACACTTAACTTGTAGTGATATTTGTTGGAGAATTTAAATTTCTTCCTTATAGTGGAATAATAAATGCTTAGCCTTTTCAATAGGGCTGATAAACTTGATATATATTCGAGGGACTATCCATAATCTACCTAAAATTGGAGATTTTGTTTGATCACTTTGAATTGGGGTATAAACTCGATATACAATATTGGAGGGATTTGGGGTATAAAATCGATATACAATATTGGAGGGATTGTCCATAATCCACCTAAAATTGGGGCCTTTGTTTGATCACTTTGATTTGAGCATGTGGGGAGGACATGATTCAATTCTAAAAATAACTGCTGAATTTAGGGTTAATAAAAAGTTTCTCCATGAAAGCATTAGGTATTACATTATGGGGTTTTTCTTTTAGGTAGGCCCAATCACACTTGACCAATAGAGCCACCATCAAGCTGAATCAATCCTCCATTTGAAGGTCCTTCCAAATTCCAATGCCTTATTTTATCAATGACCTAACAACCGAGTATTTCACCGGCCTGACGAAATTGTCCCTTATCTAAGTTCAATAAACTATATGCTCCAAGGACCAGGAGAGTACATAGTTTACCTCACTAATTCCATGTAAATGTTGAATCACTCTGGATTTTTTCTTATTGCCATTTTTTTTCTATACACTGTTTTTAATAAATAATAAAATTTTGTTGTACATTTAAAGTTTCAAATGAAATGAATGATTTATTTTTACTAGTTCAATTTCTCACAACTCTTCAAAGTGAAATGGGACCCTACCCTTCAAATTTAATCCCTGAAATCCAAACTTAAAACTATCTCTTCGTCACCCCCAACGGATGAGACTCTCTCTTAAAATGCTAGTTTCTTTGGACCAAAGCAAGGACCTATAAATACTATTTTCCCCTCTTTACTGTCCCATTAACACACCTCTACCTCGCCTTAGTATGGCCCGAGAAAGATGAGGGTGATCGTATTCTCTATTCTCTGGAATAATAAATCTATGGAGGATCATAAAGACCTGCCATAGAGGGACATATATCGCTCATAAGGGTAGGCCCATTTGCGTGTGGTATATGAAGTTTAAAGAAACGCATTGGCATGTGGTATATGAAGTTTAAAGAAACAACGCTTCCAGGAAGAAGGGAAAGGACGTTGGTACGCTTCAGAGGAACTACAGGATCAGGACAGTGAAAATATTGAATCCATTTCTCTACAGCGATACAGGAACTTGAGGATCGGACTCTTCCTACGTTTTCTCATCCTGGGAAGAACAAGGCTCCAGGGTTTTAGTGATTTTATCAGGATAGATTGAAAGGGGATAGGATTATGTGTACAGAGGAACCGTGATTACTGGTATAGGGAATAGGATCTCTTTACCCAGTTAAAAGAAGGATAGGATATATAAAGGGATTTATAGGATCATATTTCTTATCTGTAGTGCCCGTCTTCGGTATCAGATTCTGAATACAATGTCTGAATTTCAAGTGGAGGCTGAAGGAGCTCACCCCCTAGGCTTCTTTCTGGATTGAATAAAAAGGTATGTGCCCAACACGAACACTAATATCGATAATGCCAGTATGTTAAAATTATTTTAATTTCACAAAATTCTGAGCTTGCTTCCATCATTTACAAATTATAGAAAACAATAAAATATGACATCTAGACTAGTCTTGAAAACCCACGAATAACAATATGCAATGCCTCTAATGTGAATGAATCGGCAATTCCTAACCCTGCTAAAAAATAATTGGCAATTTGGGCTTTGTGAAAATTAGTCGAATATAAACATAATAACCAAGTCTGCATGGACCTGGGCAGACTCGCTGACCAATTCCTCTCGGCTTCCATCTCTTGGAAAGCTTCCCTGTTAGGAGATTGTATTCCTTGGGCGATAGAGTTCCAATATGCTTAGATACTTGTTTGTTTTGAAAATCTTTTCTTTCTGTGGAAGGAAAGCAACGAAGTTATCTTAACAAGAAAGAACCTCCCCAATATTTCACACGGTATGACAGATTTTGATCTATGTGAGCTTCTCCCTGCAAATTACAATGCACATATATGGAGATGACCCGTCTGAAGCCATTGCTAGAGTTTTAAGTGAGCCCCCCTACAACATGAGCAAGAAACCACCTGGCACTTCACCAACCAGTTAGCACAGTCATGGCGTGGTGATGATAGGCCTCAGTCTCACCACAGGGTTGGCACACATGCTTCTGAAAGGCAGGAATGCAGACACAGTTGGTCTCCTCCTCCTCAGACACAGTTGACCAATTTCCAACATTGGCTTTGGTCATTTCCTAAGTAACCAAACCTCCTAGGCCAACCAATGGAAGCTGGAAGCCAATCATGGTCAAGGATGAGCCACCTGCTACTGGTTGAGGCTCAACCCCAAATGATTGTGATGATCCTCCATCAGATGTTGGATTGGTGCCCACTGCCAAATGCTGCTTAATATTGTGTTTATGGTCAGGCATAATGCCTTATCTTTCTCCGGGCTTTTGCTTATGCTACTTTGCTACGCAGCTGTGAGTCCATGATGGCTGCATGTGCGACCTGCTTTTTTAACATAAAAGCTATGTACATATTATTGATTGGATAGTCAAAAACGCTTCTCCCAAGTGAACTAGCCACAGGAATATATATTTGGCAGCATTCCCTTATTTGGAGCAAAGAGANAGTTAGGGGCCAGCTCGTCCTTCCTTCAGCCACAGGAATATTCAAGTTTTAAGGAGTGCTTGCAACTTCCAAGTCAGGAGCCAGCCCCGTATCTCTCTTTGCTCCAAATATAGATACGGGGTTGGTAACTAACTTGGAAGTTGCAAGCACTCCTTAAAACTTGAATATTCATGTGGCTGGTGGCACACTCCAAAAGAGGAGTTGGCAGGGGCTTGGAAGATATTCACTATGCAAAGAAAACTCTGAAACCATATCCCACGGGCCACATCTTTGTGCCCTGTCATTTTACCCAAGAAGTTTGGACTCTGGAGTGCTGTTGAGAGATTGACAGGCGGGGAAGGGAAATGGGAAGGACATTCTGTTGAAAACTCATCCCTGAGTAGAAGACTAGGGTTGGAAGTAGATGGGAGCATCGTGAAAAAGGAAGTGATTTGCTGAGTGGAAGGTAGTCTAGGATGTGGATGTGACTAGAGGATGAGGGAGTGGAGCCAGAGGACCTCTTGCAAGTACAATGCTAGACATCTTTGGTCAGGGCACTTGAATAAACTGTCTAGAGCAATGTTTTAAAACTCGGACTCGGACTCGGAATCGGCCGAGGGTCAACTCGGACTCGGACTCGGACTCGGCAATGACTCGGGCGGTTTGATTTTAATGACTCGGTTTATTAAAAAACATATAAAATATTTAAATTTTAAAGAAAAAATATATTTTAAAGGAGAAATACACTTGTGAACACATCGATTTCACATCTTGCTCAAATGATAGATCCATAAGATTGAATATTCATTAACCAGAAACACTTTCTGATTGTGAACACAAATACTTGAATGAAACTTATGGAATAGAAGCAATCTCAGTGAATTCTTCACTGCTTAGGAATTTATAGAACATGGATCATTAATGTATCCTACATCAATAATCATTTCATTCCAATAAGAAGAAATAAATATGAACACGTAAAGAGACACAAACTGATACCGAACTCATAGAATCTTCAATAATGAACTGTAGGCATCCATTATGTAGTCCTGAATACAAAGATTAATAGCATAGGACTGCCTCCAAAGCCCAAAACCGAACTCCCTATCCTGTTTCCATCTAGTCTTTTATAGATACAATGATTAATCTTAAAACTGATCTAAGATCCACCAATAAATGGATCGAGTCCTATATGATACATGGGAATAGAAAAATTTGATTTCATATAATATTTATTGATTTAAAACATAAAATCTGTTAACAAATCTTTAGATCCACTTTTTTAGCTTCATCTTTGACTATTCCAAATCTTGGACCTAGATCTTTCCTTGGGCACATGACCAATTTTGGGAAGTAGACAAGCATGCATTTGATGGCCATTCACGATTTTAACATCCTTCTGGACAGGCTAGAAACTCCAAAAATGCAAAACTATGAAAAATTTCCACCTACATAACTTTCGACAGCACTTTCTGATTTTCATGTATGGAGGGCTCTGCCGGAAATTCTGAAGCGCTAGTTTTCCTGTTACTGACAGTTCAATAGTTTGTCTTAATTTCAATCTGAACTGCTTCCGAGATATCCTGTTGTTGCGTTCTGATTGACACTAACTAAGACTGAAATACTTTCCAAGGAGCTCCCGCAAGGCTTAATTACACATGATGTACTACATCTCTGCTAGAATTCTGAGTTTGACCTGTTGAACTAATCCTTTGACTGTTGATCCTTTGCTTTGAGATGTACAACCTTAAACTCATTTGCTCCCATCCGTCATTTAATCTTTGAGCTGCTAGAATTGAAATCTGTGATTACCTGCTAAATTTGGGCTTTTGGATTAATCATCGAGAAGGTTCAAACTTTTCCTCTGCCCCTACTTTGCCAACTATAATCATCAAATAATTAAACTCTGCCTGGGAGTTTATCTTTGACTGCTGATCTTTCTTCAACAAATTTAAGACAAATTGACTAAAATTGATTTGGAAATAAAGTTATGGATAAGTCTCAAGAGGATTTTAGTTTTTAAGAAAATTTGCCATGATTTATCTCCTAAATTGGAGGAATTTGTTGCTGACCCAAAGTCTTTCACGAACTCTGCCATCTTGTAAAATCTCGACCATAAATTTAGAAGATCGGGAGTCCACCGTTATCTTGTTGAGGATATTTCATGCTAAACTTTACTAAGTCTTTCTCACTTTCACCATTTTATCTTCATGCGTTTGATCTTCTTCAAAATTTCCAGGAAAATGATAAATACAATATCCTTATGAATAAATTTCCCAAAATATAAATAATTTCTTCTTTATATCCATAAAACCATTTCTTGTTTTTACCCATGGTTTTGAAAAACAATCCCATGTTTCCATAAATCGTGGAAAACGGTAAACTGTTTCTTGTTTTTGCACATGGTTTTCATAATCAAAGTTTAATAGTTTATAGATAAATAAAATTATCCGCATACCAAAATACTGAGAAAATAAACCCAATTTAGGATTTTCTCAATCTTATTTTTTGTGCATATCTCGATCCATAAAAATCTTCTACATGAATACTTCTCCATAACTGCCTGCAGCGAATGCTTTTGCAAACTGCTGGTTTTGCTGCCAGATTTGAAGATCTTCCCTAAAATATACCAGATTGACTTTGAGATCCGAGAAAAATCGGCGAGTTGGCTTTGACTCGGCCGAGCTGACCGGTTTGGTACTGAACCGGCGGAGTTGATATCAACTCGGCCCGGTTCGGTACCGAACCGGCCACCCGAGCCGGTTTAAAGGCCGGTTTGGCTCGGTGAGGGTTCGACTCGGCCCGAGTCCGAGCTGACTCGGCCGAGTTTAAAAACACTGGTCTAGAGATTGAAGCTCCTTGGAAAGACAGTGGAACTATCCTCAGTCTCAGACTCTCAACCTCCTGAAGATGACACATCTGGCAGAAAGATGGCACACATGGCAGATCCTGTCAGATTGGTTAATTTGGTGATCTGTCTCCACCTTAACTTAATAAGAGCCTGCCTTGAACTGGCACAAGAGAAAACAAAGAGCGTGCACCCAAATTCGTTGTGTGTAATGGGGCCAAACAATAGACCCATACCTTAGATCCATGAAGTGTACGACGTAGAAGGCCATCTTCTTACGTAACACACCAAGAGGGTTGGTCTAGGTGACTTTCACAAACTGTAGATATTATCTCGGATGATCTTGTTCATCTCCTACTTGGTTAGTAAGAGGTGGCTAGGTGCATTGAGGGAGCATCTAGACGAGGAAGCTGATCCATAGCAATACCAATAGACTCCAAAAGATTAAAGACCCCTGCATACTAACAATGAGTGCGGCATGAAGGGTTGTCTGAGGCAATGGGCTCTGATGAACTATAGGCCCAGTATGGATACAAGTATTGTCCCTTTGCTGAGTTAGTGAAGCTCTAAATCCAGTGTAGGAGTGAGACAAGGTGGAATACAGTTTCAAGCCGAAAGGCCTGGTTACCGGACTCCACAAGTATGATGGTATGGGGGACTGTTTGCTTGCATTTGATGATGCAACAAAGGAGGATGATCTGCACTCTCTATGCTGAGGCCCAGTTAGACTCTAGCAAATAGGGCCCCCAAACCTCTAAACCATGGAGAACCGTGGGTCGGACAAGGCTGTCCATGCGGCCAAATGTGAAATTTGTGGATTTTCACCCTGAATTAACTGATATTAATAACCTTTAGGAGCCATCTCACCATTCACCATAATGATTCCCTTTGAGCTGCTGATGCAATGCAGATTAATAATCTCCATCTGTTTTACAAGATTCAAACCTTTGTAAACGGCTGAGTCTTCTGTTGTATTATTTGTAGTTTCACCCAAACCGCAACTTATTCGAGTACTTGTTTTCCTCTCAGGTTGATGGTGAGTCCCCACTACCTCCTCTGCCCAGGTTATGTTTGGTCACCTTGTTCACATATTGTTTATGATCGCACTTTCTTAAATATATATAATATTTCATTCATTCAGGAGATGTATCAAGTCTTCCCTCATTTGTTCTTTGCATGTCTTTGATTCCCATTGACTGCTATTGG
>LPNX010688756.1:0-178682 GCA_001517045.1 Pseudotsuga menziesii
CAGCTCCATATTCAGTCTCCATTGTTGATAATTTGCATGATCAATTGTTAATTGCTGTGAGTGAAATTAATCTACTGCAGGCCTGAATTTCTACACAGTCCCTTACAAATCTATAGAATTATTTTCATTTAAAAGGCAAATTGACATTTCATTTCGACCAATATTTCTAGTGGTCCAATTTCTATTCTCTTTTTAGTATTTATCAAAATGGCATTTTGACATTTGAGATTTAATGTGGTTTCATCCAATGGATTAGGAAAGTTGTGTATTAAGATGGAAATTCTAATTCTGATTTTGATATGTTTTGTTAAAAATGCTAGCTTCTTTCTGTGTACCTCAATGAAGGATTGATTGTGTTCATATGTTGTATTTTCAGATTGTATTTTATTCATTTAATTGCTTGTTATGAACAATTTATTCTCAATAGTGTTGATTTCCTACTTCCAATACAGAGACAAGATTAATAAATCCGGTGCTACTGAAGTCATTGGTGACAAATTATACTCAACTATTTCAGTCATTTTTGTGTACCTATGTCTTAGCCTTTAGGATACTCTCTTGTGGAACGTTTCTTCACAAATGGTTCAGGAATAGTGAAAGTGTTCTCCATTCTACCCGGTCACATATTCACTTCATTTTGCAAAGCAGGAGACTGTATTGTACTGCTCAGAGGATTTATGAAGCCTATCATCTTGTAATGATGTTTTTACCAAAGGAAGTTGTGTATAGTCCTGTATGTAACAAATATGTGGGACTTCGAAATTTTTTTGAAGCGGTGTTTTGAGTGTGGAATGGATCCATTTGGATCCTTTCACATGTTTTATTTGTGACATTATATATCATTTTTATTTTTTATATTATGTAATTGGAAGTGAAAAGACTAAAGTACAATGTAATAAAGCTATAATCCGAATTTATACTACACAAGATTACTTGCATTATGATCAAACCTAAGAAGTAATGAATCTACATTGGAGCAGTACATATATAAAAATAGACACCAGTAATTTTTTTTTTGATGTTCTCATAAGGGTACTAATGGATCTTGTGTGGGACCATCTTGATTATTGAGTAGAATGTGCAGAAACAAGAGTACTATGAATGATGACCCTACCAATGGACCATGGTCTGATTGGTTTTCTTGTTAGGCTATGTTTGTGAGGGATTCAACACACATGATTGAGTGTGGCACCACAAAAATTATTCAATATCAGAAAATTGAAACCATGATTGGAAAACTAAATTGAAGCATACTGGTTGGTTGAATGGTAAGCAAGCAATGGGTAAAATGGAGATGCTTGACATTATAGGATCCAAACCTTGTAAATAATTCTTTCTTGTTAACACATGTATGATTTATTTACCAAATTGTTACTGTAAATAAATCTTTGAAAAAAAACCCAGGTTTAAACACCAAGTTATAATGATAAAGGCCAACGATGGAGGTGGTTATGATATGGGTAGAATTCCTAGTATCCAAGTTTTAAATGCATGGGGGTATTGTTGTGGGTCCATGTTCAATTCGTAGTGTACTCTCATTTGGTGGGTGTGTGCACCGCGTATGTCTGCACCTCACATTGCTTCAGTTCTATGGAGAGATCCTAGTGCATCCTAATTTGGTTGGTGTATGCATCTTGTATATGTACCTTTCCCTCCTTTAGTTGTACCTAGCTACCTACATTAGAGGAAATTTCAACTCAAAATGGGCCTTTTAACTTTAACTCAAATTCCATGTCATCATGTGTTAGCCAATGAAATTGATTTAAATTTGAAATACCGTATAGGTCTTAAGCACTTTTTTAATATAAATTTGGGGATAGGTATCATAAAAAAAACTACTTTTTTGTTTGTATTTTCGACATATCTCCCTCTGTTTTTACTCAAATTTTGATCGGGAGAGCTCATTGGATGTGGAATTAAATTCCGCATCCAACGACTACCCACTCGGCATACTTTTGATGGGCCCTGCTACCCCAAAAACAAGAAATACCTGAAAAAACGTGATGATGACCCCGCTACACCTAAAACAAGAAATGCCCGAAAAAACATGATGATGATGTCATCATCACATTTTTTCAACTATTTCTTGTTTTGGTGGTAGCGGGGCCCATCAAAATTATGCCGAGTTGGTACTTTTTGGATGTGGAATTTAATTCCGCATCCAACGAGCTCTCTCAATCGAAATTTGAGTAAAACCAAGGGGAGATATGTCAAAAATACAAACAAAAAAGTAGTTTTTTTCTTTTCTTCCTCCAAAATTAATAAATATTATTTTATTATTTTTTTTAGGAGGCCCATTTTGAGTTGAAATTTCCTCTAATGGGGATCCATTAAGTAGTGTGCTCCAGAAGTATGATCCAAACATTTTCTTAGTCTATGAATTTCTTCATTTACATATTTTCATGTTTATACATTTCCATTCCATTAATAAATGTTCTCTTTTTCAAGCATTTTATTTTCTAGTTATTGTCTAGGGAAGCTATCGTACAAATGCCTTAGTTAATAGATGTTGTATATCAAATTTGGAGGCTTACACTTTCATATGCACTATGCCCCCATATACACCAAGCATATAGGATGCTTAGATTCCTATTGTGAGGCTTATGCCTCCATATACACCAATATCTGGGATGCTAGGTTTTAGGATGCTTGGACAACCATTTAGTTTCAGTTGTATGTATTTAATTCCAAGTATCCTCTATCTTTATGATGAAAATGTACTTGGAATGGGTTACTGTTTTATTTATTTCATTTCCTTATCATGGAGGTGAGTTGTCCATGACATCTGTTAGATGCTCTTGGTTTTGTTTTATTTGTGGAGTATCAGTTGTAAGTGGGTACATTTTATCCTATGCACTCTCAGTTAACTTAATGGTTGTTGTATCTAGAGTAATTCATTTTTTTGTGCAGAAATGGTCACCAAGTATTTTGGAAGAAGTTGGGGGTAGTTTCCTAGCTTCAAGAATTGGAGGATTAAATTTCCCTATTTCAATATCTGTTTGATTGACTTTCTCATGCAAAAGGTCTTTGTCAAGTCGCCACCATGAAGGAGGTGGTACAATGTATTAGATGCATTTTCATGGATCACACAAGTGAGTTAAATATTCCAAGTAATGCAACCTCTAGTTAAGTTGATGTCTCTTTGAAATCTACCCAATGGATAGCATCTCCCCTGCAAAATGTATTGTGTTTAAGTTGTCAACTCTTTAGTCATTTTGTGGGAGACGTTCATGAACTCGAAAAAATTGTGGTTATTCGTTATTTAATTTGAAAAATACAAAACCATTTTTCTTTTTCTTTCCCGGTTTGAATTTTTTTTTTCCATGGGTACTCGTGTCTTCGGTTGATATAGGTATTGCTTATTAGTTCTTTAAGTTTGTGTAGGAAATGGATTTTTTTGGGGGGAAATATCAAACTCGTTTCCTTTTTCTCACACATTTGTCTTCCCTAAATGCTATAAACAATAGGTTTCCATCTATAGTTAACAAAACCATTTTCAGATGTATGGAAGTCTATGTTTTGTTTAATTATATTGATAAGTTGTGCATTATAAATCACGACTCATCGTACTGTGGCAAGCTTAGCTTTCAAATTATTTTTGGATGAATTAAGTCAGGATTTGGCCTTCAGGGTTGTAAATTTATATCCTTTCCAGGGATGCTCAGGAAGATCTAGACTACTTATATCCTTGCCTTTATTATTAAATTATCCATGAATTGGTGTCAACATTCATTTTTTTATTTATATTTGTCGATGGTAGGTACATATGATCCCATGTACATCGAAAGTATTATAACTGCAAGTTAATTATAGTTGTACGTGGAGTCATTCGTTCTTTTTGTGCAGGTTGTGTTTTGGGTGCATGATGTGATATACAAAGCTTGGCATGGATATTAATTCAATTACCATAAGTATTACCCTCTGGCTATCTTCCTTTTTCTTACGTTGAATGCACTATGGTGTCGAGTCACCACATAGGTAGGAATTGGCTTTTTCCAAGATCAATTTGAAAGTGCAACAACCATGAGATAGATTGGATAGAGAACAATATTGATCTACAGGTCATCATGCAACAATTATTTCCATTAATATTTCTTGAGTTTTGTTCAACATTCCTAGAAAAGGTTTATGTATTTCATAACCTGCTTGATCATATATTGTGAACTTATACAATATATCATCTATTTCTAACCATTAGATACTCAAAGTTGTGTATTGATCTTTTTTACCATTATAGAGGACTCTGTAAGTTAGGTTCCCAAATTCTTAAAGGGTGCTAACTCAATGGAAGAGAGTTTGCCTTACAAGTAGGAGGTTGGTGGTTTGATTCCTCCATACCATAATGATATTATAATATCGGTTAAAAACAACTAAATTAGTATCCATAAAATAAGAGATAAGTGACCAAACAAAATGACCAAAATTCGTATATAAAATTACTAAAAACGACTAAATTAGTGACCAAAAAATTAGAGATACGAAACTAGGCATTAAAAAGGATGCAACACGTGGCGCTAATGATGAAGCCAAACATGGCATTGATATGGTAGAAAAATAAGATGTTACTTTGGCTACAAAACATGACGCTAAATAGGAAGAAAAATATGGTGCAACAAAAGAAGAAATATTTGGTGTCATTTTGGTAGCAAAACACGATGCATAAAAGGAAGCAAAAATTGGTGCAAATTTAGAAGCCAAAATTGGCGCATATTTGGAAGTCATGGTGCAAAATGGGATGCTAAAGTGGTAGAAAAAATGGATGCAATATTGGATACTAACATGGTGCTATTAAGGATGCAAATATGGCGCTTACAGGGATGTCATTTAAGAAAAAAAAGTGGACACTTGCTAGGAAGAAAAGTAGGACGTTATTTAAGAAGCAAACCTCCACGTTGTTTAGGAAGGAAAGTTGGACGCTATTCTGGAAGCAAAAAAATAGACGCTATTTTGGACATCATAAAGGATGCTATATAGGAAGAAAAAAAGAAAATTTTTGAGATGCTTTAAGTTTTTTCCATGATGCGTCCCATTTAGCGTCTAGTTTGACCACTAAATGTAAAAAAAAGTTACACTAAAAAGGGACGCTAATTCCAGGATTTGTTGTAGTGATTTGATGATGCATGGCATCAATTTTTTCTTAAACTATTTCCAAATGATGGTATTTATCTACCACTTTTCTTGCCAATGTGATAACCAAGTCCCTATCTTAAATATTTACTTTTATTATTTCATGTTCTATCAAACTGTTCAAAAAAATGATTGCATTATGAGCAGTGTCTATGGGTATTTTATTTAAGACATTTTTTACCATCAAGACATTTTATCTAGCACCTTGTATAACAATCTCCTTGTCTAGGATAAAATCCAAATAAGGTTGAACTTGGTTGCTTATGTTATCAGTACATCCCAGATGAGATGATTTTCCCCTTATAAGGCTGACTGTCATGTCACTTGTTTTTTCAATTTATTATTCTTATCAACCAGTTCCTTGCATTTGTATTCCAATTTTTTCTTTCGAGTTCTCTGTTTTCAGCTATGCCTTCCAAATTTTTATTTCGTTTCTTCAAACCAGTGATTTATAAATTTTTTGGACTCACCTAAGACATAGCTTGGGAGAGGGAATCTGTACCTGATTGTATAGAAGATGAAATAAATTGCACTTGTTGCTCCTTATTCTTCTCCTTTAGTTCCTTTTCCATCTCTTCTTGTTTTGTTTCAAAATCCTTTTCCTTTTCATCCCAAATTCCTACATCTTTCTCCCACTGTTTTTCTCTTTCCTCAAATTTTAGCAACCTTTCCTTACAATCAATTAGTTCAGTATTCAAAGGATATTTTTCTTTTTCAAACTCTGTTGGCTTAGAAGTCTGTATAAGCTTAGCAGATGGAATATTCAGCTTCTCTTTTAACAATTGAATTGTATTTTCTTTCACTTTCAACAAATTTTGAGTGGCTTCTCTCTTGTCAGTTTGACTATTAGCCACCAATAGTTATGTTTGTACCTTTTTAATCTGTGTCTGGTGGGATTTTTTCTCCACCTTCTCCTTTATGAGTAAATATTCAACTCTTTTCTTACTTGATTATATCTTTGACACCTGCAATGTTTCTTTTAACAAGTCAGTATAAATGATATCACCTGTCTCCCTGTTTAGGTGTATCATATCAGTAGTAGGGATATTCTTTAAGTTCACCCTCATTTCAACCTCTCTATTTCCTACAGTCACTGTCAAATTCAATGTGCTTTTATATTGATCCCTAACAGTCACTAGAGATACATCTTGACTAGACAATTTTCTCACTTCATCGTACAGCTTCAATTTTCCATCAAAATTGTTTTCACTCGCATATTTATATATGTCTAGCAATTCAGTCTTGGACTTGTACTTATCTGTAGATCCTTCAAGAATTTTCTCAAAGGTATATTCCTGGATTTCAAAGGTTGGGCCTTTAATCTTCATCTATTTATTTTTTCCTTTAGCCTTTGTGGCATGTACAATTTGTCCTACCTTTTCAATATTTTGTTTCTTGGGTGTTCTGGCAGTGTCTTCTTCATCAATATCCATGGTGTCTGAGAGGTCCCTCTTATTTGTTTTCTCAAAAAAACTAGCCAATTGTGTAACATGAGTGGCTGTTGCAACTATGCTTGAAAGATCATGCTGAGGAGAAGTGTTTCCTGGTGTAGATGAAAGTGAATATCCATGCACATTGTCGCCATTATTAATACACGGGGGCTTCACTTGTTGACCAATATCTTATCACGTTATTTCATATTGTGGGTTTTAAAATTATCAAAAAATGATCCAATATATTGCAGGTATTGGGGGGGATGAGGGGTTTAAGGTGAGGGTGGGTAGGGTGGTTTATAAGGATTGAGGTATAAAAAGGGGTGGGGAGGAGGTTTTGAGTATTGGGAGGGGGTTTCAACAAAAAGAGTTTGGGTCAATATCCCACGATCGAACGTGCTATGTGAGAGGTTCAGTAAGTGAAGTCCCCGTGTATTAATATCCTTGGGGTAATTCATCCAATTTGTTGCTTCATACAGTCCTTCCACCTCATAATACTCAAATGGTTTAGTTTTATTTTCTTTTCTCCTATTTGAGATAACATGGTGAGGGTCATAATTAACAACAACTTCCACTAAAAATCCCATTTATCTAAGCATGCTTTCAATCATTTGAAGAGCTGACTTACTCTTGGTAATAAAAGGGCCTACTATCCATGGAAACTTAATTTCTAAAGGATTCTTATAGCTTAGGAAATTTTCATCTTCAACTATTAACCTTTGTCTAATTAGCTCTAGTGCAAACACTCTCACTATCAAAAATGTTGGTGTTAGCACTCAAAATATACCCAAGGTTTTGAAAGGTAATCTTAAGGTAACAACAAAAACCACTTTATAAAGAAACTGGCTTTTCTTTCTAGAGAGGGATCTCTTAGATATAAATTTAACAAGGCCAGAATATTAGAGTTAACAATTTAAGTTATGCAGATGGTTGAAACAACACATATAACCATCGGGAAATGGAGTCAAAACAGATAAAGATAATGCAAAGCTTCATACACAGAATTTCAACAAAGGCAAGATGATCATTCAGTTATAGCCATTCATTGATTTTCAGGCGATAAGAGAGAAACATGAACAGTCCATTAATATAGAGCATCACACGATGAATTCCATATCAACTTTAAAGGAAATATTTGTGAATATCTAAAACAATAGCCAAAGCATAACATGTATGAATTCTAAAACTATTAAACACTATGTCCAGATATGAAAGAAAATAGAATGGAAGGTAAACACTTAGAAAAAAATCACAGGGAAAGAAGGCACAGACTGTAACATAAACGACACATGAATATTTGAATATCAACTAGCATTCAACTCTGTAATTTCATTCAAAAATCACAAGTTCTCAAAAACATCGGTCCAAGCTTATGGCTTCCAACCTTTACCAATTTTTATCTATCCCTTTATCATTTCTCAATCACATTTCCTCCTCAATTTTTCAACATAGGGGGTTTTAACAACTAGCTCCAACTGGGGATGATATCCTCCCTGTGAGGTATCAAAGAAATCATAGACCAGGTGCCTATCTCTAACTTTTGTATCCAAATCTCTAAACTTTTTACTTTTTCTCTGATACATATTTTCTAAATAAATAAAAATGGCTATCCTCCTAAATATTAGGGCCTTCACTCCGGGATTCAAAAATATTCGATTCACCATATGTACTGCTTTCAAGAAAATAAATATTTACAAACTATGGTACAAATTTTACCCTCCACCTTAGGACATGTAATGCTTCAAAAATCTTCCATTAACAGGGTTACTCTCCAATGAAACCCCATTTGGATATTCCACAATAAATGCATTTTTCCCTCTGTGACCTGCAATAACATAAGGACCTACCCACATGTGGTCAAAATTTCCATGCTTATCTTCCTTAGGAGCATCCATTTTAACACCAGGTCATCAATTTGGAACTATTCTTCTTTCACCTTTCTATCAAAAATATTTTTCATTTTTTCTTGGTGTACCTACACTTTATCATAAGATTTATTCCTTTGCTCCTCTAATTTGATAATTTGGTTTATCCTTCTCTGCATGTGGTTTGGCTCAACTTGTTGTTCCTGAAAATATTTCATAATTGGAACACCCAATGATGCTGGAAAAATGACTTCAGTTCCATATACCAATTGAAAAGGAGACATTCCAATTGCCCTTTTAGTGCTAATTCTATCATCCCACAAAGCATACTTAAGCTTGGTGTTCCAACCTCTCTTGTTATCTTCTAACAGCTTCTTAATGATTCTTACCTGACTCTTATTAGAAGACTCGGCCAATTTGTTTCCCTGTGGGTAGTAAGCAGTTCAATGATTTAAACTGATATGATACTTATGACAAAAATTAATCATCTTTTTGGATTTAAAAGATGTTGCATTATCAGTCACTATTCTTCTAGGACACCCAAACCTAGACAATATATTTTCTTCAAGAAAATCCATAATTACTATCTCAGTAGCTCTCCTGGTAGGTATTGCTTCAATCCACTTTGTGAAATAGTCTGTGGCTATCAGAATCCATTTATGTTGTCCTGAAGAATTTGGGTTTGTTTCTCCAATGAAATCCAAATCCCACTACTGAAAAGGAGCTTCTACTGTTATTAGATTAAGAGGGAGTGGAATTACCTTTCTCTTACCATAAAAATTCTGGCATTGATGACATGTGTTAGTTTCTTTGTACACATTCGAAAACAATGATGGCCAATAAAATCGTGTTCTCAAAATTTTGTTTTCTGTCACCTTCCAAGAATGATGTCCTCCACAATCTCCTTTATGAAATTCTTTCACTATGTGCTAGGATTCATTTTTTTAAAGGAAATTAAGTAACACACCTCCAGGATCCTTCCAATAAAGGTGCTGATTTAAAATACAAAATTTAGCATCTTTCAACTTCACAAATCTTGCTCTTGTTTTACTTAATCCCATAGGATCTTGTAAATTTTGAAGAAAATGAACAATATCAAAATACCATGGAGATGTAGTGAAATCAATCATTACCTCCACCCCTGTGTCCAATTGATGAGATTGACTAGATAAGAAATTAAGCTGTAAAGATTTACAGTTTGAATTTGTCAACATTTTTGCTAGTCCCTACCCTTTAATCAACTTGGTAGGTATTTTCTATATCATACTCCAATAATGTTTCTATCCATTTCTCTCTTCTTCCTTCTGGGTCAGGCTGTGTGAGAATCCCTTTTACTGCACTGGTTGGAACATGAGAAATTATATGTGAATGAAGAATATACAACCTGAAATATTTCAAGGCTTTAACCAAATCGTATGCTTTATTTTCCATAATATCATATTTTAATTCCCCATCTCTCAACATCTTACTAAAAAAGGCTATAGGTTGCTCCATGTTCTCATTATTCTTCTGTAACAAAACTGCAGCAATAGTATGTTCTGAAGCATATGAAAATATTAAGAAATCTTTAGTGAAGTCTGGACTCACCAACAAAGGAGCTTCTGAAATGGCTCGTTTTATTTCTTTAAAATATTTCTTAGCCTCTGCTATCCATTTTATTTCATGGCCCTTTTTCAGCATATTTGTGATATTCATTAATATTTCAACAAAACTGGGATTGAACCTTCTCAAAAAATTTACCTATCCGAGGAATGATTGTATTTCTTTTTTGTTTCTTGGTTCTCCCACCTTCAAAATTGCACTGAATCTTTCAGGATCATTCTTTATTCCATCCTTTGAAATTATGTGGCCCAACAACTTTCCCTCTTCTAATGCGAAATTTGATTTTTTTGGATTCAATGATATACCAAATTTTCTGCATTTAATAAAAACTTTTTCCAAATGGTGAATATTCTCTCTATCAGATTTTGAATATACTGTGATGTCATCCATATAAATTACCACAAATTTTCCTATTTCTCCTGCAAATGCAATATCCATGACATGCTGGAAGGTGGCCCCTGCATTCATCAAACCAAAAGGAATCTTTGCATACATAAAAGTGCCCCATGGTGTGGTGAAAGCAGTCTTTTCTTGATCTTTAGGTAACACCTTAATCTGATTGTACCCTGGAAAACCATCCATCATTGAAATTCTTTCATCTCCAACCACTTTCTGCAAAATATGATCCATCTTTGCCAAAAGATAATTATCTTTCATTGAGACTTTATTCAAATTCCTGAAATCTATGCAAAGCCTTATTTCTCCATTTTTCTTTCTTACAGGAACCAAATTAGCAACCCGCCTTGAGAATCTTAAAGTCACAATAATTTTGGCATCAAACAATTTTTTGATTTCGTTCTCAATAATTGGTAACAGCTTTGGATTTATTCTTCTCAATTTCTGTCTGAAAGGTTTTTCTCCAGGTTTGATTGGAATAGTATGTTTTATTATTGAAGTATCATATTCCTTAAGGTCTTCATAACTCCAGGAAAGTACATGTGTATACTTTTTCATCAATTTCACATATTCTTCTTTTTCTTTGGCAAGAAAGTTTTTAAACAGCTTCACAATATTTGGATTCTCTTTAGTACCAATATTTCTATCTTCAATAGCATTATTAGTAGGTTTCACTTTTAGATCTTTAGCAACATCATTTTGATCAAAAAGTTTCTCTAAGGGGATGAAACCTCTTGGTATAAAATTACTTTTTAATTGAATGATATCCTTTCCTCCTAAAGTTCCCTTCAATTTTTCAGTACTAATCTTTTCTTCTTCGCTTTCTTCAGCATCTTGGAAATTTTCACAATTATCATTTTCACCATCAATATGAGTATTAACAAACTCCCCAGATAATTCCAAAAATATTTTTATCTGCATATCATCCTCAAATACCGGCAATATTTAGAATTATCAGGTATGGATGGTTTATTTATAATATCCACTTGATATTCGCTTTGACCAGCACTTGGAGTTTTAAATTAACCAGCAGCAACTGCCAAAGAATCAGCTACCCTATTCTCATATCTAGGAACCACCTTAATTGTATGTTCTCTAAAATAGTTACCAAACATATCCCATACTTCATTTCTATAAGCTCTCATTCAGGGATGTCTAGTTTTATAACTGTCATTCACCTGGTTTATTACAAGCTCTGAATCTCCCAAAACTCTTATCCTTTGTGCTCCCAGATCTTTCAATGCATGCAACCCAAGTAACAAAGCTTCATATTCAGCCACATTATTCGTGCATTCAAATGTTAATTTATATGATAAATCTTTAAAATCCTTGATAGGAGAAATTATATATACACCAGCACCAACACCAACCTTTGCCACAAACCCATTAAAATACATAGTCCACAATCCATCTATTTTCTGTTTCTTTTGCAAAACATTTTGTTCCTTTACTCCCTCTTTATTCTTTTCAGAGTTAATTTGTAATGTAGATTCCAAATCACATGGGATAGTATCATTCAAGAAAATTGAAGATCCCAAATCAGTATCGACAGCATATATATGATGAATATCAGGTCTATCTTGACTTCTTACTACATAAGGAGTTCATTTCTCAATGTACAACCTCCTACTTCCATCTTAGACAGGAATAGTAGCGCATGACATGTCCATTTGTAAAATACCTTTTAACTTTGAAGTCCAATACCTTGATAACAATATTCCAAATTTTGGTGGAATGTCTGCCACTACAACATCCATTACTATTATTTTGGCTGGTAATTTATTTAAAGTCACCACCATATATTTAATTAGACCAAGATACTTCACCCTCTTAGAATCAAAGGAATACAAATATTTATATGGTCTCGTAACTTCTAGTCCCAAACTTTCAACTACTCCTTTAGGAATTAAATTATGTGATGCACCTGAATCTAACATGGCATTATGTACAACCATATCATGCACATTCAAACTTAAATAAAATGGAGGAGCCTATTTATCATCTATACTTTCAACCTTTGGCCCAAATGAAATAGTAGGATTATCATCTGTCAACTCTAAAATGTTTGATTGAAACTCTCCTTGACCTTTAACCATCCTTGTTATCATATCCCTGTACTGATTATTCCTCAACAACTCATTAAAAGGAATAGAGGTTTTTAGCTTGGAAAGTTCATTCTGCAGATTGAAGATAGAAGTAACTTTCTCTACATCTACTGGTGCCATTTGTTTTGTTCCTTTTGTTTTTTCTATTTTATTCTCAGCTTCTTTATTCACAATAGGATCTTTTTGTATTTCCTTTCCTTTTTCTGTATTTAATGAACTAGTAGAAGGCTAGTTTGAATTTGGACTCCCTTTATTTACAACAACTTCTCTGTTTCTCAACTTGATCTTCCTTTGTACATCATCCATAACATGTAAATAACCCCTCTGATACTACTATGATTCCTTTTCAAAATCCTCATTTCCACCTTCCTGTGCAAACATGTGATGTTCTTCTTCAGTAAGGTATATCTTTGAATCTAATTCCCCAAAAATATTATTTTCATTCTCAGCGGGGTCTTCTTCATCTGCAACATAATTCTCAGGGAAAGGTGGTCGAATCTATTGTTCTTATTGATTCCTTGGGTTTCTCATATCTCTTTGCCTATTTTGTGGAGGCATTAGAGGATTTGGCCTTCTAAAATTCAGATTTCTGATTTGAGGATCAGCTTGTTCTCTATTAAATGATCTTTTGTCCATAGTCAATATATCCATTAACTTCTCCATTGTTTTCAACATAATTTGAAATTTAATATCAATAGCAGAAGAAGAAGTAGAAGGTGTATTTTCTTCTCTTATTTTCCTCCTATCAATGTCTCGTTGTTTCATTTTTCCACTCGCCATCATATTTTCTTCCACTTCTAAAGCATCTGTGAACATAGCAGCGAGACTCACTGACTTTCTCTCCCTTAATGAAAATGCAAATTAATTATCAAAGGCCTCATCATAATGAAGTTTAGCCGTAGCCGCAAAAGGTTTATACCTTCTGGAATGGAATTATAAACTCTCATAAATCTGCTTGAAAATTCATGAACATATTCAAAACCCCCTTTCTTCAGACTATTGTATTGGGACAAAAGCTATAAAGGGATTTGTTTATCATCCCACCATTTTAGAAATGCATTTTGAAAATCTTGAAAGGTCAAGATAGATTGCAGTTGGAAAATCTTTAGACCATTTCTTCACTTCCTTGATAAGCTTTGAGCAAACAACCGCATTTTAACATCCACATAATCAACTTCCTCCAAGTCAACAAAATCTTCAAATTTTGCCACATGTTTCTTTGTTGTTATACCTCCCTCTCCATCAAATAAAGAAATTCTCTGGGAATAATTTTGGGGAAGATCATGCAATACAACAGGTAAACGTAAAGGGGCAAATCTTTCTGCCATTTACCTAGGTGGATTTGGAGGGACTGAGGAATTTTGAATGATTTGAAAAATAGGTCTTTCTTCAACCTTCGCAGACTATTGAAGATCTCTCCAAAGGGAATCAAGTAAATAATATTCTAATCTACGAGGGTTGAATTCAACATTTTTAAGATCAGATTTAGATTTATATTTCAACAAACCCTTTTCAACATTAATTTCCCATTCTTGATCAAGGATGCTATGAAAATCTTGAGAAGATAATGCACCAAACAGAGAAATATCTATTTTTTCTTTGTCTTTTTTCTTAAATAATTTTTCTGGATTCTCCAAAATTCATAAAACTTGAGTATCAAAATTACCTAGTGTATGTCTTTTCGAAGCCAGGATGTCTTTTGAAATTTTGAAATAATTTTAAACTAGAATCGCCAGGGAAAATGTACAACCTTTTTTACTAAAAAAAATTCATGTTTTCCCACAGAAATATTTTCTTGGTCTTTATAAACTTTGTCATTCCTCCCAGGGCTAATTTGCACCTTCGTTCCCCAGCAATGGCACAAATTTGTTAGCACTCAAAATATACCCAAAGGTTGTGAAAGGTAATCTTAAGGTAACAACAAAAACCACTTTAGAAAGAAATTGGCTTTTCTTTCCAGAGAGGGATCTTTTAGATATAAATTTAACAAGGCCAGAATATTAGAGTCAACAATTTAAGTTATGCAGATGGTTGAAACAACACATATAACCATTGGGAAATGGAGTCAAAACAGATAAAGATAATGTTAAGCTTCATACACATAATTTCAACAAAGGAAGGATAATCATTCAGTTACAATCATTCATTGATTTTCATGTGATAAGAGAGAAACATGAATCGTCTATTAATATAGAGCATCACAAGATGAATTCCATATCAACTTTAGAGGAAACATTTGTGAATATCTGAAACAATAGCCAAAGCATAACAAGTATGAATTCTAAAACTATTAAACACTACATTTAGATATGAAATAAAATAGAATGGAAGGTAAACACTTATAAAACAATCACAGGGAAAGAAGGCATAGACTGTAACATAAATGACACATGGATATTTGAAGATCAACTAGCATTCAACTATATAATCTCATTCAAATATCATAAGTTCTCTAAAACATCGGTCCAAGCTTATGGGTTCCAACCTTTACCAATTTTTATGTATCCCTTTATCATTTCTCGATCACATTTCCTCCTCAATTGTTCAACATAGGGGGTGTTAACAGCTGGTAGGAGATAGGGTTGATGAACAAACCCATATACCCTAATCGCTATACTATGTTTAGAGAGGAACCAATCCCCTACTCTTCTTTCAGGTGAAAACTGTAATAATTATTTCATCTCCGGTAGTACTCTAGTTAATCTATCTTGAAAGAAAACATTGTATATTGGTGTTGTTATCACTAAAAGATGCACCTTGACTGCATAAGGAGCATGGTTAGTGAACCTTTAAAATTGGTTTAATGGGTAACTAAGTTGATAGAGTGATGTAGGTATAACAGTACAAAGATCAGGCTGGGGTTTAATAATCAAACAGCAGGAAATGTATCATTGTAAAATACAGTAATAGGAAAGACTACAAGCATGAATTTATAAATAATGAATCTGGTTCTGCAACAGGACATTTAAAGGTAATTGCACATCATTATAATAATCTTGTAATGGATTATCAATACCACACACAAGATAAAATAATAACTAGATACAATTCATGTATAAAGGAAAAACAGGCTCCTGATTATAATCATTTCAAAGTAGCCATCCTACATAAAGAAAAATAAAGTGCATACATGCCCTGCCAATACCATCTCAGCCCTAGACTGGAACTCCTCTCCTTTAGAAATTCATTTTCTGTTCATTATATAAACAATAATATGTAATAGAAATCGAACTATGCCTGCGTATTTTAGCTGGAATCTTCATGTAATATTTGACCAAATAATCTTCATTCAATCATAGCCCTGGAGATCTGGAAATAGTTGAATTGTTACCTTCAACTTCGGAATGCACTGCCATCTATACATTCCATCTGACAACTTTCAAGTCATATTTGAAATTAGCCAAGTCATATTTAAAATTGGCCAAGTTCGTGGAGATTGGTGTTTTCTGTTTGATGATGTGATGATGCAACGAGCATATAGATTATCATTCTTATGTTGGCAAGAAGATCTGTAAAATGGGCAATCAATTCCTAGCAATCTGGTGTGATCTGATTCCTCAATTTTGGTGAGATTTTATTGTATTGACAGACACATAGAAATTCATCCAAACAAATTTGAATAGCTTATTAACTTTGGCGTGATTCCTTCCTTCATAATCTACATTTTTAATAAATGTCACAATCTAGATACATTATTGTTGGCGATATCAAAAGCTCTATTACAGGTAAATCTTTATATAAATCCCAAGAGATTAGGCAAAGATTGAGCACTTATCCTGGCACTTTTTCACCACTGAATGCTTTTGGAACTAAATAGCTAGACCTTGATCAACACTTGGGATATTTCAAACCTTCTTCATGCTCCATATAGTTGCTACGTTGATGTTTTACAATGACATTCCTGATAACCACGTTGGAACTAGAACTCGAGCCAAGTGATTTCTTATTTTCTTATTTTCATTTGCATAGCATTTGTACCACATGGAATAAAATAATAAGTATTGATGTCTTATATTATGAGACATCTTGATTTTCGGTTAATGTGTGGTGTAAAGACTAAATGCTTCAATCGGATTCACGATACTGTGAGTGGTTGGTTTGACTTGGGAAAAAAATCAACAATAACATGGTTTGGAAAAACATAAACCTTTTACCCATAGCTAGAACCATAAACATGTATGTGGCTTTATATTAAGCATAAACCAATAACTTTGTACCAAAATGTTTATATAGATTGGTAACATGGAAAGTTTAAGGTAAAACAAATGATTTTATAAAAACTATTATTTTGATTAAAAATATAAAAGTTTTTCTTTTTTCTTTTTAAAATAATAATAATTTATAAAATCATATTTCTCAAGTAATCAAAAAGAAATATTGACACATTCGAATAGGATTTGAGAAAATGGAAGTTTAACACTTTGACCAAAATTTTGGATAGGATGGGAACACATCAATCCATAAGGCACATTGCAATATTCATGAGACCGAGTTTAAGAAGATGAGAAGATTTGGGATAAGAATAACTGACCAGGACGACTGAAATATTTATGAATTTTTTCCATTCCGGCAGAGAGAACTGAGATCCCTCTCTACCTGCACGCTTCCAGGATCCAAATTTTTGTAATATAGATCTGGTACCAACATCTGGCTTCATCTAGGGATGGCATGCTCCCTGTGAGCTTCCAAGAACAAGTATACTTTGTGCCTTACATCCATTCCATTGGGCTAGAGTCTTCACCCCAAATCTCTGCTACTTATTGAAAAACTTGAAAACACACTGTTGGCTGAATGCTACACTTTAAACTACTCTACAAACTGAAACCAATGCTCAGAAACTGCACTTATTTATATACATCTTTTTACACTAATAAGTTTAAGTAAGTCATCATGTAATATGAAATTTCCATCATAACCATTCTAAAATATTTTTGATTGACTGTAATCTTGATCTGGGCTGAAAAACTGAAATAATCCAATGCACAGAAAATGCAATTGATAGCGGAGACAACATTCTCTAAGCATGAATTGTTTGATGTTTATTTTTCTCATAGATTCCAAATAATCAGCAACAGGATCATGAAAGAAAAAAATTACCTCTTCTTGACATTGTTCTAGCTTGAGATCAAATTCTTTATGCATATTATCTTTTACATGACCGCTGCCAATTTCATTTGTCTGCAAATCTGAAAATTGTTGCGGGCTGCCTTTACCGATTTCACTATTTTTTGTAACTTGTTTAATATTTGCTACAGATCCAAATTCAGGTATGGAAAAAGCAAGCTTTCCTATATCTGGAAATATTTGGTCTGTTTCTATTTGAAAAAGAAACACTGGTGGCTGATCCAATAACTTCTCTTCATCATCCTATTTTTCACTAAAGTTGGATTCATAATTATCGAAGATAGGATCATTGCTTCTCAAATCAATGGAAGTTAATGTGAAAATATCATCTTCATCATCTAAATACTTATCAAAAATAGGTTGATCATAAATTAATTAATTATGAAGAAATTCCACATGTGCTGTGATAAATATTTCCTCCTCATTATCGAGATATCCATCAAGATTAGGTTGATCTTCAACAACTAACTTATCATAACAAACAAAGCTATAAACATTTGATACAATGTCAAATGTGTCTTTAACATGATTTCCATCAATAACTTGGATATCATAATGAGCGTGAAATTCTTCATTATCCAGCACATTCTAAAACCATAACTTCTTCATTATCCAGTTCTAGTTAAAGTTTATGGGAAAACACATCATCACAAAGATCATTAGAGAGCCGATGAACATTGTGAGGAAAAATTTATTTTCTATTGATATCTTCAATCTCATCATGCAATTCATATTCCTCTCAACAATTTTCAAATAAAAACTCATCTAAGAATTACCTTTTACAATACTCATGGAATAATGTGTGGAAATTCTTCAAGGATGAAATGTTGGAAGGAGGTAATGAGAAATACCATTCATGTGCATCACCATCCAATGAATACATGAACATCTTCATACAAACATCCTTGTGTTGCAGATCTAGAATATTCATGCATTCATGGAACTTGATCAGATGATTTGCAAGCTTATCTTCTTTCGTTTCTCTGAAGATAGGCATAAAATATCCCCATTCTATCATAGTTGGTACTAGATGTGGGAAACCAGGAACTATTGAAAAATTGAAAGGTGCAAACCTCCGAGCCATAATGGCTTCCATGGTCTTCGGCATCTTGTACCTTGACATCTTGAACCAACGGAGTCGCCAATATATTTTTCTGTAATGAATCTGGAGTCACCAAGTAGAAAACTGCAGTCAATCTAATATCCTTCTCTTGTCTACCATCAAAATCTGGATTTCATCATTGTTGTTCTTCCCGAAGAAGATACCCTCGTTCCTCCATCCCCGGCAACGGCGCCAAAAGATGTTATCATTAAAAGATGCACCTTGACTGCATAAGGAGCATGGCTAGTGAACCTTTAAAATTGGTTTAATGGGTAACTGAGTTGATAGATTGGTGGAGGTATAACAATACAAATATTAGGCTAAGGTTTAAACATCAAACAATAGGAAATGTATCATTGTAAAATACAGTAATAGGAAAGACTACAAGCATGAATTTATAAAGAATGAATTTGGTTCTGCAACATGACATTTAAAGGTAATTGCAAATTATTATAAGAATCTTGTAATGGATTATCAAGACCACACACAAGATAAAATCATAACTAGATACAATTCATGTATAAAAGAAAAAGAGGCTCATGATTATAATCATTTCAAAGCAGCCATCCTACATAAAGAAAAATAGAGTGCATGCATGCCATGCAAATACCATCTCAGCCCTTGGCTGGAACTCCTCTCCTTTAGAAATTCATTTTTTGTTCATTATATAAATAGTAAGATGTAACAAAAATCAAACTATGCCTGTGTATTTTAGTTGGAAACTTCATGTAATCTTTGACCATATAATATTCAATCTATCATAGGGCCTGGAGATCTGGAAATAGTTGAATTGTTACCTTCAACTTTGGAATGCACTACCATCTATACATTCCATCTGACAACTTTCAAGTCATATTTGAAATTAGCCAAGTCATATTTAAAATTGGTCGAGTTCGTGGAGATTGGCATTTTCTGTTTGATGATGTGATGATGCAACGAGCATATAGATTATCATTCTTATGTTGGCAAGAAGATCTGTAAAATGGGCAATCGATTCCCAACAATCTAATGTGATCTAATTCCTAAATATTGGTGAGATTTTATTGTATTGACAGACACATAGAAATTCATCCAAACAAATTTGAGCAGATTAATAACTTTGGCATGATTCCTTCCTTCATAATTTGTGTTCTTAATAAATGTCACAATCTGGATACATTACTATTGGTGATATCAGAGGCTCTATTACATGTAACTCTTTCTATAAATCCCAAGAGATTAGGCAAATATTGAGCACTTATCCTAGCACTTGTTCACCCCTAAATGCTTTTGGCACTAAATATCTAGACATTGATCAACACCTGGGCTATTTCGAACCTTCTTCACGCTCCATATAGTTGCTTCATTAATGTTTTACAATGGCATTCCTGATAACCACGCTGGAACTGGAACTCGATCCAAGTGCTTTCTTATTTTCTTATTTTCATTTGCATAGCATTTATCCCACATGCAATAAAATAATAAGTATTTATGTCTTATATTATGAGACATCTTGATTTTCAGGTAATGTGTGGTGTAAAGACTAAATGCTTGGATCGGATTCACAATAGTGTGAGTGGTTGGTTTGACTTGGGAAAAACATAAAAAAGAACATGGTTTGGAAAACCATAAACCTTTTACCAATATCTAGAACCATAAACATGTACGTGGATTTATATTAAGCATAAACCAATAACATTTTACCAAAATGCTTTTATAGCTTGGTAACATGGAAAGTTTAAGGTAAAACAAATGATTTTATAAAAACTATTATCTTGATTAAAAAGATAAAAGTTTTTCTTTTTTCTTTTTAAAATAATAATAATTTATAAAATCATATTTCTCAAATAATCAAAAAGAAATATTGACACATTAAAATAGGATTTGAGAAAATGGAAGGTTTACACTTTGACCAAAATTTTGGATAGGAGGGGAACACATCAATGCATAAGGCACATTACTATATTCATGACACTGAGTTTAAGAAGATGAGAAGATTTGGGATAATAATAACTGACTAGGACAACTAAAATATTTATGGCTTTTTTCCATTATGGCAGAGAGAACCGAGATCCCTCTCTACTTGCACACTGCCAGAATCCAAATTTTTTAATACAGATCTAGTACCAACAGGTGCCATGAGAAAATTGATAAATTTACAATGATCCCTACTCATTTCATTTGTTATAACCATCTCCAGGAGTTGTAAATTGTCTTCGTTGAATGTTAAGGACATCTTAAATAGGAAAGATTGAAACCTGAAAGTTCTTGTCCTCTGGAATTTTATTAGTTGAGAATGGATGTTATCAACTAAAAACTCATCAAATTTAAGGCATGATGAGGGAATTGACCGACTCAATTGCTCAGACCCTACTTGACCAGTACTAAGGGTGAAAATTAGACTCAGCAAGGGTTCTGTGATGTAATTATTCGTATCTAACTCCAAAAATTGGCATGCCAAGGTTATCAGAGATTGGGTTTCTTCATTAAACAAGTTGTAATCAAAGGGAAAAGGGTGATTTAACAACTGACTATCAGGTTTTGAGCAGGTTTTGAGGAAAGTTTCTTTTTGTTCGATGAAGGACTCTTGGATTTGCTGGACTAGGTTTTCTTCTTTGTAATCTTTACATATTTGGGAGAAATCGACAAGGATTAACAGAGAATTTCGAATGACACAGGAATTTACTGGACATAAAATCTTAAACCTAGATCCATCCATAATTACTCCTTTAGAAGGAGAATAATTACTAGCACACCACTCAATGAACTCTAAACAGTTTAGGGTTTGTTCTACAGAAAAATAAAAGAAAAATGAACTGAACACTCCACGCGTATCAATTCCTTGATCTTTGAGGATTTTCAAATTATTTTTGGTGGTCTCTACTGTATCACTTAACAAGATAGTGTCGAATATTTCAGAATCTTTATCCTCAAAAAATTCATCAACCTTCTGATACTCAATATTCTGAACCTCTAAATCCTCCATTTCATCCATGAAATACTAGTTCAGTAGAGGAATGAACCTACCTGGTTAGTTGAAAGATGGTTCAAAAGTTTGTCCACAGTGGTGCTTTCAGCACAACTGGAGTTCTCATTTTCCAATGATTCAGAAAAAACAAAACATTTGAATCCACGTGCTTGCCCTTATATTATTTTATTCTTCATATTGGCTGTGCATATTTTTCATTGAAATCAAATCTCACCCATAGATATGGTATTCTTTAATCTGATCCCTTGATTTTTTTACTATTGTTTCATCCCACTATCTTATTCCCACTTCTTTCACCCCTCTTTACTCCTCAAGCAACTTTGAAACCCAGAACAAATTTCCATCCTTGATCTATAATTTCCCCTAATCTAATCCATCCATATGGATTTGTCTCAAGCCTTGGTTTCGAATATTATCACCCTCTCTATTCTCCATAAAACTTCTATGCCCGGATTTATTTACAACCATAGATTCATCGTAGCTTAAATATGTACCCTTGATCACCCTCAACACTTTACATTTTCTGCACTCTCACCAAGAACGTCCTTCCTCGCACTTTGGATTACTGGAACCATTTCAAACTGTTGATCTAAATTGAATTTTCATATGAACCATCGAAATGTGTGGATCATATTCAATTCCGCAAGTTTCAATTTTGACCTTTCTCTGTGCAACTCTAATTTGCGGAATTGATCTAAGCCCTCGATCAAAAGCCAACTTTAATCTTTATTTTTCAAGTTTAATGGGACTACCATATTCCGCAAATTCCAACTTGGTGTTTCATCTATGCATATTCAATCATCAAAATCATTCCCCACCATTGATTCATCCCCAACTTGATCTCCACCGTTGAAACATGCACTCCTTTTAAACCATTTTGCAGATTTGAAATGCAATTTTCCATGAGCACTTAGATCAGTGGAATTCACCTCTGTCATTGATCTAAACCATATTTGATCCCTACCATTGAAACCTGTAGGTGTTTAACCGATTTCAAAAATACAAAAAGTACTTTCATCGTGCAACTTAGATTTGTGGAAGATATTTTCACCATCGATTTGTTCTATATGTTGATCACCGCCATTGAAAAACAAACCTCTTTACACCATTTTGTTTATTCAAGAACTCTATTAAACCCTGCATGTTGAAACACTGAAACAAGTTATGACCATAGATATACATGTACTCCTTATCCAATGAAAACTTGTATCTGCAAGTTAATCTGCTCTCGCTTATACTAAAATTCCTAAACCCTTTCATTTAAATCATTCATTTACTAGAACTATATAACTTGGAACAAATTTTCTTATCCTCATACATTTTCAAATCTCAAAAACTTGAATTCTTCAATTATTATTTAATCTTAGCTTAGAAAGGACCTTTGAAATACCCACAGAAACTTATTAATATCCTCCATGGTCATATGATATAAAAATAGACAAACCTTATTTATCCTTACACGGTTTTATACCTCTCCAACTACTTAACACAAAAACACTTCTAACACGCGGCTCTTACAATTTCCTCTTTTGTCACAACTTCTTATTATGTCATGGATTCTTCCCTTCACTCCTTCCTTCTTGTATTCCTCTGTTGCACCTCATTCTCCTTTTCCTCTGTCTACTCTTCCTTCCTTCCTTATGTCGTTGCTTCTATCACAAATTCTTTCTCTTGTTCTAACTTAGCTACTTTCCATACTTGAGAATACTTCTAAGTGAATTATGCTTACCTCTCTTTACGCCCAAGAGGCCCCCAACACTCACATGTGTCTTGCCCCAAGCCACTCGAAGCTATTCTTGCATCTCTTTAGTTGTTCTGACTCTAGTGTGAAAATATTCCAAGAGTTTCACTACTCTCTCTGCCTCTAGTCGCACTTCTTCCTCCATCTTCTCCAATTTCTCCACAAGGTTGGAAATGACATGTTCTATGATTTCCTTTTCTACTGATGTAACTACACCTTGCACCTTTTGATGTACGAGATGAATTATGGCTATAAATATTTTAGCTTCGGCAAGTAGTTCTTAAACCTTATTTGCATGGTGTTTTTGTTGTGTGTGCAACATTGTTACTTGCTACTGTAACTTTTTCATCTCTGTTTCCTTTGCAATTTTTGTTAATAAGGGAAATTTCTTCATTTCATCCCTTATCCGGTTTGCATATGCTTCAACTTTGCACAACTCTTATGAGACTTTTTTAACTCTTCATCATCGATAAGTGATACCCAAACCTGAGATACTTGGTCAACGGCTTTAGCACACACTTCTTCTACTTGTTCTATATTCCTCAAATATTCCATGGTTGTTTTCCTTCATTCTTCTAGCATGTTAGGGAGTGTTCTTGGTCTAACCTGTGCCTCCATCTCTGTGAATTTCCTGTGGATGTATTCTGTTATTTTCCGCAATCAAGCGACCTTGGATTCTAGTGCCATTTCATCTATTATTCCCTTGTCTGCGAATTTTGTACAAGCCAAAGTGACTTCCTTTCCCATCCTCTGTCAATTTTCTTCCCATGTACTTGTATTCTGCTCGGCCTCTTGTAATATAGTTTCATATCCTTAGCATTTTTGTTTGTGGTCTTCGCCTGCTTAGCTAGCGCACCTTCTCGCACTTTTATCTCTTCCATTTCTGCACTCTATATTGCATATACTTCATTCATTTCTATTAATGAGAAGTATATCATTATTCGTCCTATGTCCTGAGAAACATCATTAATCTTTGAGATTCCTAAATCAAGAACTCCTTCAAATAAGTCCATTCTTAAGGGCATAACTAGAACTGTTATTCCAGTTGGTGGTAGTTCTAAAGCCTCTGGTGGATCCTGTGACTCGGTGTTTGGGGCTGAACAATCTACAACAACTTTAACATCTTCAACCCCTTTACACAAATCTTTGATCAAATCAGTAACCGTACCTTAAATCTCTTCTTGTCACTCTTCTATTGTTTTGAACATTGCCTGTGTAGCTTCAACTATTGCTTCAGTAATTAGTTTCACATATTCATTGTTAAGGATGATGGTATTTTCATTTTTATCAACCTTTGTCTTATTCTTGTTTCTTTTGGGCTCTATTTGTTCGATCTGAGGTTCTTTCCCTTTCTTCTCTATTTTTAGGTATGCCGGATTTGAGCTAGAAGGACTCCCTATTGAGTCCAAATCCTCCTTTCAATTTCCTTCTTTATTTTCATTATTTGGCAGTGGTGTATTCTATCATCATAGTTGTTCTTCTTCTTGGATGAGTTAATCCTCTGGAATCGTGATGTGCCATTCATCTAGCCATTCCTCAACAATTTCTTCAACCTCTTTCTCTGTTACTATAAATTGCATCAGTAAGCATTGACTCTATGGGTCTTGGCACGACTACATGTTAACATGGTGCACTCCAATATCAAACCTAACTACTTGACGAAAGCGTTGAAGAATGGATTCATCCAAGCTATAGATTTTCTTTACCCATTGTCTTATTATTGGTAGGAAATTTTGATGAAGATAATTTGTGCATCACCAAGGGTGATGCGCAAGATCAAAGATGATGCGCAAGACCAAGGATGGCGCGCAAGGAAGAAAACTTGACAAAGGGTTAGCTTGGTCATGATTTTGTAGTAATTGGTCAAAGTTTTGTAGTTTTTGGTCCGAATTAGTTTGGAAGTTTATCAAAGTGGAACATTTTGTAAAAGGCACAAACATATAAATAGAGATAGGAATGTAATGTTGAGATATCATATATGATCGAATCCTATGCTAGATATGTTTACTAAATCAAGAGATGAATGATGAATTGTGCTCTGTGGAAGGTTGATCTTTGTTTTATTGCAATTATGAAGATGTTTTCTCAAAAACCTGGTTTTATTCAAAAGTAATATGACATAATGGAGGTTGATGGAAACATTATGTTTTACATCTTTCAACTTTTCTTGTGTTGAATGATGAAATTTGAATGAATTAATGTCGCATTATTTCTGTTGTTTCTGAACAATGAGATGTTTTTGTGTTTTGAATCACGTTATCATGATTGATCTATTTATGAGTAACTATATTGCTGCAATCTAAATATGTTTATGTGATGTGATGGTTTATGATATGAATCAATGATAATAGAACCTTGTTTGGATATCTGAATTAATGTTGTGATAGCTAGAAATTATATGCACAAACCCTCCTTCTTACTGTGGAAACATGGTTCCGACAGTTGTTTCTCGAACATCTCAATTGAGACTTCATCTACTTCATAGGTGTTGTTGGACAGGGTAAAACGTGTATGGGCTGGTGCTCAAGGAGATCGCTGATTTAAGGGCATCGACAGAGTGTGAACCCTTGTCAATGGATCTGTGTCAACAAATGGTTCTGTTTCTAGGATCATATTGCAAGGATAAGGAGGATATGTTGTGGCATCCGACAAGACTAGAAATCCAAGATTGGTTCGATCAAAAGGCTCAATAATTTGCAGTGGAAGAGAATCAAAATTTGAAACTGATGATAGAAGAGTGGATGGGAAGGTATATCTATTATGATATCCACAAGTCTTTCTTCTCTGAGTTTCTAATCATTTTGTATGATTTGTTAGCATGGTTAACCTATTAGAAGACAAATTTTCAAGGAGGTGAACCTACTTGTTGGGCCTTGAAGTTGATCCAACAACTGAAAGAGGTAGAAAACAGAGCATTGAGGGCTATCAAAGTGTGGCTCGATAGCATCTTGGAAGGGTACATCACTGATTTTGCGGTCAACACAGTCAAGTATTATAAAAATGTGGAAAGGGAATTCTTCAAAGGACCAAGTGGTAGGTTCCTTCTATCTTTACAATTGTTGATTAAAATGCTCATTTGTGAAAAGGGTATATTGAAGATGAACTCTGAAGAGTAGAGCCCTAATGTGCATAGGTTGTAGGTACCATAGAGGAGGGGCTTGGATGGAATGATATAGGGTAGATGGATGGGAGTTACGATGAGACCTATGAGGGAAGTCGAGGAAGAACATGGTCTTCTGCAAAGTGGGGTAAGGTTTTGACAAGAGAAGAGGTTGAGGACTGAGAAGAGTCATGATATAACATGAACAAGAATCTACGGGATAATATCACATGGGACTAAGGAACCCTATAGTGATGAAGGAGATGACCAGGCTACGCCCAAACCTAAGGAAATACTAACCCATAGAAACAATGTGCCCACACCTCTGTGCACTGCGCTACACTCAGGAAGAAATACTATCTCAACACCAAATTGTATGAAGTGTCATCAACACACTAATAGTAGTGGATTAGCGAACTTAGGAAGAAGGCCTAGGATGGTGGGTGATGATGTAAAGTTACTTTTTTTCATGGGAATGGGACTGAGGGTCCCGAATAGTATTGGTTTCTATGCGAAGAAGTCTGGACTATCAAGCAAGTCCTAGATGAGGATATGAAGAAGGGTCAATTGGTGAAAACCTTTCAAGGTCGTGCATTGGACTGACACATGAATTTTATGTAGGTTCCCACACAAAACACAGCGAAGACTCTTGCAGAGATCAAAAATAGATTGATCAAAGAATTCAGGAAGGCCAAGTGTGAGTTGCAATACATCATGGAAATGAAAGAGGTCAAGCAATATCTAAATGAATCAGTTTGGGATTTTGATCAACGATTCAAGACGTTGATGTCGAAATTTATTTTTGGAATGAGTGATAAGCAAAAAAAGGATTGATTCATTGTGGCATTAGCAGCACATATCAGGATGCCATTGATGTAGAAAAATATTGCGACACAAAGTGAGGCTCTGGAGATCGTAATGAAGCTGGACACTTCACCTGTTGGAAAAACTGGAGTTGGCATGAATCAGATCCAATAGCAACTGGTGAACCTGATGATCCAATTGCAATATATCAAGAAGGGACAAGAGAATCATGAGGAAATATGGTCTACTCAATGTCACGTAGAGGGACATCATAAGGATCAATTCCTATATTTTTAAAATTATTTGTTTTCCGGAGCTCCAAATCCATTAAGTCAAGATGGATTTCCATGGTGTCGCATTTTCCAATTTCATGGACATCGACACGAAGACTGTATATATCTTCAGAAGATGGTATCCAAGCCTACGAATTGGTATTGTATGTTTTGTCGATCTGTTGTTCATGGAGACAAGAACTATCAAGCATATGACTTTCTCCAGGACATGACGATGGATGTGTATTACATGAAAGGAGAAGAACATCGATCGACTGAGAGACCACCACTGTAGTAGGCACTGCATGTGGTACAGCCACAGCCGCAGTTTGTACCATAGAGACAACTGTAGTTTGTATCGCAACCACAGTTTTCTCCAACACAACCACATTATAACCAAATGCATTACAATCTGTAGTAGTCGCACTATACTGAACTGCAATATGTCCAACCATAGTTGAATCCCCCACAACAACAACAATAGTTTAATCATTCACAGTATCAACAACAAGGGGGCTTTCACAGAGGATTATAAGGAGGAAAAGGTGAAGGTTTTGGTCGAGGACCTATGCAATGTTGCAATTGCAGATTATTGGGGCATTACTAGAGAGATTGTCCAAACCTATAGTTGTAATTCACTTACTATACCTTTGGAGACCACAAAGTTGAAGATTGTTCGTAGCTAATTCAAAGTGGCAAATGAAGAATGTTTCACCACCACAAAACTAGAATTAGAATCTGAATCAGAATGCAAACCAAATAGTGAATCCGCCACCAAACCAGAATCAAGGACCAATAGTTGGGAATATTTCAGCAGAACCCAGAGCTTAGTCCGGTGATGTTGTTGTCATTACTTGTGGAGGTGCGTTAATAGAATAACATTGCTCATTCCTACAAGTTCAATTGGTTGGACAAAAAAAGGTGCAATTTGATGTCGACACTAAAAGGGATACATTCTTTGAAGTACATGACACCATGAGAGGAGATCTACGTAAGTTTCCTATTTTTGAAATGCCACGTGTTTTTTATTGAACTCTAGTAGCAAGACCATCGCGGCAGCATGGTACCTTGAAAAATTTATTTGAATGTTTTATGTCATTAGAAAAATATCCTGATGTGCTTGTCGAGATGGTGAGTTTGTTGCATCAACTAGAGAAGGGTCGAAAGGAGTCTACTATGAACTCCCTGTATAAGAATAAAACTGGAAAGGAAATGAGAATGAATATCTAGATTGGGGATTATGATATAGATTCATTTATTTTGGATCTGGGCTCAGATGTCAACATTTTGACAAAACAAACATGGGAGAATATGGGGAAGCCAAATTGGGTCTGGTCCCCTATGCAACTGTGGCTTCCTAATCAAGCCAAGGTGTCGCAAATTGGGCGAGTTCTACACCTAATGGTGGAAGTCAAAGGAATGAGGACATATGTAGATTTCAATGTTATTGAGATTGTTGATGAAGGAAGCTAATATTCTACACTATTGGGGATCATATGGGATAACAACAGCTTGGCGGTGTGTTGGGATTATAATCCTCCCTTGTCCAATTTGGTAAAATTATGTCTAAATTAGGAGTCTTTTTAGTCTATATTTAGTCACTAGCATCATTGGGTCCACATGGCCTAATTGGGCCACATATAGTAGTTACTAGAGTGTGGGGAACACTAACTGAGGATAAATTCCACTGAATCCACTTGCATGCATCGGTTCAGGAGAATCCTAGACCAATCCCTACAATTTAGGAGCCACTAGGAGTGTCAGAACCAACCTCCTTTAGTTGAGTTCAATTAGTGACTAGTTAAGCCTAGTTAGGAGTCAATTACATTTAGTTACATTCAGTTAGCACCAATCATTGATTGATTACATGTGGGAAGGTGCAAATACTCACCTACCACATTCAGTTATACTAGTTAACTAATTCTAATTGACTGGTGCACTGATTTAGACAAATGGACCTCACTAGTTGGGCTCCAATAGTGATTTAGACATGTCTAGTTATCCATGCATTTACGTAGAGTCAATCAATTCAAATTCCTCTCTCACGCATTCAAATTGACCGGTTATTAATACCAATGTGTTACATTATAATTAACTATCCAATTACTTTGATTAATGAAAGCATTACACAGCTACAAGGCATTTTTTGCACTATTTCATTCTTCAATTCCTGAGTAAAATGGTCGTATCTATTTTGTGAGTTGTGTGTTGATCCACAGATCTATGTGCTCAATTTTATATGGTGATCAAAATCAAGAATCATGTGATGAATTTCGAGAACCATGATATCAGAGTCATAGCCCCGATGGATCCAAGCGAAGGAAGAAGGTATGTTGAACCAGTTAAGGAAGAATTTGTAGGAGGATGGAACCATGCATACAACATTTTAGAAGATTATGTCCATCCTACTGCATACGAAGATCTAGGATGGAAAATATCTAGCTCCACACCATTGGATTCTGACGATGCACTGGAAAATTGGAAAAATTGGATCCATGAGGTATCGATTCAAAAGTGTGGAAGAATCACTCAGTTGCTTTCTCGACTTGTGACAGAGGTTGTCCAATTACTGACATATGAAGGATTGCCTAACCTAATTGAATTTCTTGCTGAATTTGAAGACAGTGTTTCAAAACCACAAAGTTTATTAGCATTGGATGAATCATTGAAGGCCACTCTAGCACGTTGGTGGGAGACACATAAGAAACCGATCAATGAATGGTCGTTGTGTCACAGGTTGATGGAAGTTTGCTTCAGTGACATAGAGCAGTATCAAGTCGATAAGTATGATGGGAGGAATGATCCTAATGAGAATTTGATTTCATGTTAGACAATGTGGGTGTCGCAACTGAAGAATGAGTGAGTACATGATTTTGTATACACATTGGGTGAAATGCCACAACCTAAGAATGAGTGGGTACATTCTTTTGTACACACATTCGGTGAAATTTTGTGACAGTGGTATGTATCAGTCGAGCTTAGAAGAGAGATCACAACATGGGAGGATTTTTCAATTTGTTTCAGTTACACCTTCAGTTTTTTGGATGCTGATCTAGTGATTCATAGTGCACACAACATCACATCCACGATGTTGTGTTGGAGGTAGTTCCAATTGCATACCCTGCAGACTCGCATGAAGTACCAATGATGCAGACGATGATGGAGTGTTATAATGTAATAGGAGGACATGATGATGGAGATGACCCAAGGAATATTAATCTTCTAGAATATAAAGGAAGTCAAAATATCGCGTCACCAGAGATGTTGACAGACAAAATTAACCAACCATTGAATATTCAGAAGGTCAACATTGGATAGAGGAGGAACCTAAGTTCGCCAATATCGGAAATTATTGGGATGAAGAAACTATGGAGAAGATCACTGATCTGTTTCATGAGTTTCAAGACTTGTTTCCGACAAAATTTTCTGAAATGAAAGGAATCTTAGGATATTTGGGAGAAATGAAAATCCCAATGAAGGCGGATGTGAAGCCTGTGAAGCAGCATTCATATCGCTTGAATCTGTGATACAAGGAAAGAGTAAAGGTTGAACTCAACATAATGTTGGATGTAGGAATCATAGAACCAATTAAAGAATCAGAGTGGATCAGTCCTATGGTCATGTAAGATAAGAAGATAGGGGAGGTCCATATCTGTGTCAATATTAGGAAGCTCAACGATGCATTCCTTCATGATCCATTCCTAACACCATTTACTAATGAAGTTTTGGAAGGAGTAGGTGGTTAGTAGATATATTAATTCACTGATTGATTTTCTGGATATCATCAGATCAATATTGTGAAAGAGGATCAATAGAAAACAACCTTTGTGAATGAATGGGTATGATTTCAGTACATAGTTATTCCATTTGGGATCAAGAATTCACCTACGATATTCTCTAGGATCGTAGTCTCTACGTTCAAGGAATTTATCCAGAAGTTTTTGGAGATATATATGGATGATTAGACGGTGTATGGAGTGGTAAAGCATCATCTGGAGAATCTGCAACTGATGTTCGAGAGGTGTTGACCACATCATATTGCACTAAATTCGAAGAAATGCATATTTTGTGCACCATTTTAGATTTTGTTGGGGCATGTTGTATTGTGCTCATTATTAACTTGCCTCCATCGATGAATGTGAAGTATCTCAGAGCGAAATTAGGCCATATAGGGTATTATCTAAAGTTCATAAGAGTATACATTGTGATCACAATGCCCATGGAAAATTCATTGAAGAAATATGCACAGTTTGAATAGAGTCATGAATGCCAAGGTAGTATCGACACTTTGAAGAAGAAGATAGCCACAACACCAATATTGGTCTTTTCAGAATGGATGAAGGAATTTCGTGTCCATGTTGATGCATCCTTAATTGCATTAGGAGTGGTGTTGGTGCAACCAGGAAAAGGAGATATTGATTATCTGATTGCATTTTCCAGTCAAAATTTATCATCTGTGGAGAAGAATTATACCAAAACTAAGAGAGAAGGGTTGGAAATGGTTTATGCATTGCAGAAGTTTTGACAACATCTGTTGGGAGAAAATTTCAAGATGTTCACTAATCATTCTATGTTGAATTGTTTGGTGAATAATCCTGTGTTAGGGGGGAATATATGTCGTTGGCTACTCCTCTTCCAAGAGTTTGATTTTGAAATCATTGTGAAGCTAAGTCACTTGAATGCAGGACCTGGCCATTTTTCGCAAATCAAGATAGGTGAAGAACCGATGAACATCAAGGATGGGTTACCTGATGCACAGTTATTCAGGGTTGGAATTTTTGATAACTACGATGAGAAAATAGTTCATTTTTTAGTCAAAGGAATGGCACCGAAGAAATTCACCACAAACCATAAGAAGCATTTGGTTGTTTGGCCAACATATTTTCACTTGATTGTCAAAAAGCTCTATAAGATGGAACCTAATGAGATATTATGTCGATGTGTCCTACCACATGAGCATGAAAGGGTATTGGTGGAAACACATGTGGGAGTTGCAGGTGGACACTACAAAGGTCGTGCAAATTCCATAAAGGTACTTCACACAGGAGTATGGTGGACGACTCTCAATGGTGATGCGACAAACTATGCGAGGACTTGTGATGTTTTCCAAAGAAATGGGAAATCGTCACGAAGGGATGATATGCCCTTAGTACCATAGGTAACACTACAACCATTTGATAAATGATAAATGGATTTCATGGGACCAATCAACCCACTAAGAAAATGAACTAGTGCACAATATATTATCACAATGACATATTACTTAACAAGGTCGATGGAAGCCACACCATTGGAAGATTGCACAATTGCGACTGCAACAAGGTTTCTATTTGAAAATGTTGTCACCCGCTTTGGTTGTCCAAATATCTTAATGAGTAATTAGGGAATCCATTTCATCAATTGCACCATCAGTGCATTGATACAGGAGTTCGAGATTTATCACAAGAAGAGCACCCCTTATCATCCGCAAGCTAATGAGATAGTTGAACCATTCAATAAGGTGTTGTAGAATGCACTTACAAAGGTCTGCAATGCAAACTGCAAAGATTGGGATTTAAATATTCTAGAAATATTATGGGCTTATTGCATTACTTGCAAACAGTTGATAGGGAAGACACCATTCAAGTTGGTGTATGGGAAGGAAGCAGTGATTCCAATGGAATATATTGTTCCAAGTCTACACATTGCAACAGCAACATGGATGGACAATGAAGGAGCATTGGAAGAGCACCTCTCTTAGTTGGTGTATCTAGAAGAAGACCGATTCATAATAGGATTTCATCAGTGTGTCGAAAAGGATTGACAGAAAGCATGGTATGATCGACACATTAAGAAAAAGCACTTTCATTAAAGAGACCCGGTGCTATTATATGATAGTAAGTTCACAAAACATCCATGTAAGTTGCAAATGCATTGGTTAGGTACATAATTTCATTACTGAAGGAGGTGCAGTACAGTTGCAACAAATAAATGGTGCGATGTTACCTAAGTTAGTAAATGGAAGTCATATCAAGACCTAGTGGGAGGGCTTGGTGCGACGTGGTGCTTGAGGCGTTACGCAGAAAATTTTTTTTGCATGAGGTGGTAATGAGGAGGATGGCGCACTGAAAGAAAGTGGCATCAGAAGCAAAAGTGTCGAAGTCACATCTAGGAAGTAGTGTGGTGACATCCATAGGGACATGATAGAGTCAAATCAAGAATTTAATGCAGCAATTAAACCCATTAAATGGTGGAGTCAGTCGATGAGATGCACATTTATAGCGAATATGATCGTTAGATCAGAAGGATCTGTAGTGGATTTGGGTGATGAATGGTGGATTATATTGTGATGATTAAGAAATATTTCACCACAGTGATACCATGCTATAAGAAATAGAGGGGTGTGGTTTGGAGGCACCATTTTGATTATTGAGTTGCATATTTGAGTGATATTAAAGAGCATAGTCAAAAGTTTGCTGAGAAATTACGAGTAATGTAGAGTGCAGTAATGCCACAAGAGATTTTGAGTGGGAGTCTTGGGGATTCACTAGTAATTGGAATTCCAATTGAAGAAGAGACAGCCAACATGCCAGTAGGATCGACACCAAGCATATGAAAGAAGAGAAGGGCCAATCAGCCAAAATCACCAAAGCAGAAGAAGAGGAACACGCAAACTTCGGCTAGAGTGAAAGAAAAAGCCGCAGAGTAGGTGGGGCCGTTGACAAATAGAGTTGAGGGTTCCACATTGAGGACTAGGGTAACCACTTCAAATACCCCTGGCATTGTTCCACCATGTAATCCTTGAACAAAGAAACAAAAGTTGATAAAGAACCAGAAGCATCCAATTCGGATGCTGGCATTGTCGATGGGAATGAAGTGCACCTTCAGCATTATGTCGTGCTTAACAAGGATGAAATACGAAGACCATGATCTGTTGGCATATACTGAGTGCATAGAAGATCCATTCGAGGTGAAGACTAGGCAGGAGAGCGACCCAAGGTTGCACACCCCACAGCAGTGGGCGGTGGGATTGCAGCAGTCAAGGATTTTAGGACTCATCCATATGCTCACTTTGGTAGGTTGGTGGAAGCCAATGCATGTGCCAAACAATGGTTGTCCTACTTTCATGGTAGTTATTTCTGGCTGGACTAGTCGGTGCCAGCCACTGTCAAGTTGATATCACATATTACGAGGTTTTCCATGTAGGGTCATGATTCATCGCAGTACTTCCATGATAAAGAAAATGACAAGAGGTTGGCCGCCAAGCTAAATAAGAATTATGGTTTAGATAATGACAAATGTGCATACATCGCGGATATGATCAATGACAAGGATGTTCGCGTGGAAGAAAAAATTATTCCCATTAGAGTGGTGTGAAAGAATCATCCAAAACAATGTACTTTGGGGGTGCAAAGCTATGCATTGAGGGCGTATGAATGAATTGGTCTTTATTTCTGCTCAACTAGTTGACTGAAGATGCAATGTTTGTACAGGAGGGGAAGTGAGAATTTACTTATAGTTGGATGATAATTTGGATTTCCTTAGTCGCATGGATGGAGCCCAAGGATTATTAAGGCATGGACGCCACAGTCGCCCAAGTCTGCAAGGGCAAGAGGTATCAAAATATTTGGCATCTCAGTGAGACTAAATGACTTAAGGATTGCGTAATACAATTTTAGTTGTGTTGGGATGCGCTACATGTCACCGTGGTAAAGATTCTACCCTTATTTGAAGAAGCAACAAAAAATTACAAATGAGTCGTGAGATTCGCAATGGACCTGCATGAAATCCATGTGCAAGAAAGAAGGGACCCAAAAAAATAGTGGTTAGCCACTTAGTATAAGATGACTGATGAAGAGTTGAACGTGGTAGTGGAAAATTGTCCTATTGAGTGCAGAAGAAGTATCAGATGCTGCGATGGGTCCTCCACTTGACGCCTTGGTGGATTAAGCACTAGTCCACGAAAGATATCAAGAGTCATGGGAGGCATCATTAAGGACTCTGATGTATTCATAGGAAGAGCGAAAATATGAGGAGACAAGAACAAAGTGGATACAATAACGAGGTGAGGAAAGTAGTACAATGCCAATGGCAGATGAACAAGTGAATTGTATCATCGCAGTAATCACAACTGCAAGTGAGACTCAACTGAGGCAGCAGGTGACTGAGGGATTTTAAGAGGTAAAGTCACAACTGCAATATTTAATTAATGCAATGTTGGAAAGGATTCCCAAAAGCCAACATGTTGCAGCGGATGGGTGATATCTGTACATGGAAGCGGGTCAAGATCATGTTGATTCCTCCACGTGCATTAGAAACCCAGAGTGAGGATGTTGATGCCTCTCTGTAGCAATTTGAAACAATTACAATGTATGTGAAATATTTATGAATGCACACATTGGTGTGGCTACAAAATTTGGAAGCTCAGGAGTTGGTCAACCATGAGAAGATTATGGATGATCGCCTATTAAAATCACAAGAGAGAGAAGAGGCAGTGAAACAAGAGATTGAGAACTTGAAGAAGGATTGGGAAAGGGTAATCATCAAGAAGGCGCAGTTATGGGATGACAGAGAATGGTTGGAAAAGACAGTTTTTTATGCATGTCAGGAAGTCCCAAATATACTAGAGGACATAGATACGAAAATAAAAGCATGCAATCTAGGACAAGTCATTGCTGACTTCAAAAGAGACCTTGAAGACTTGCAAGCACTAGTGAACCCAGGCACACCTCCAAAGAAATTTGTTGAGCGCAAAGGCACCATTGAAAATGTAGGGACATGGCTTGAGGAGAGTGAAAAAGAGGCCAAGTTGATTAAATATGCTACCACATAGCTTTGGGGTAGCATGGTCTAGGACGATCAGTTGGAACAACTGAATACACAACTGCAGGAAGTGGAAGCATAGTTAGCTGCACTGCGAACATCAATCCGAGCGATGCCCCTCATTTTCCAAGTCATGAAGGCAATGAATTTAAAGTCTTTGCAACAACTCTTAGCCAAGCCATGGGAGCATTAGCAGGGTAACATAACTCATCTTGAATAATTCTAGGATATTGGTGAGCAGTTGTCATTGAAAGAAGTAACTGCACTTCAAGCAATGTAGGAAATTTGAAGAGAGGTGACCACAAAGATTGTCAAACATCCACTTGAATAGGATTTCGCAGAATGCATGGATACCATTGACAAGATGAAGGTGCAAGTAGAAGAAATCAAATAGCAGTATGAGGACTTCAAAATCAAAATAAATGACTATATTATTTATAGTTGACGTGGCTCGAGGGTGAGCCACAAGATTGTGTTGGGGGCCTCTTGGCAGACAGTTTTGATGAATATAAGCTGCATAGCACCAAGGGTGATGTGAAAGACCAAATGTGATGTGTAATACCAAGGATGGTGCGCAAGGAGGAAAATTCAACAAAGAGTCATATTTGTTCATAGTTTTCTAGTTTTGGGGCCGAATTAATTAGAAAGTTTATCAAAGTGGACCATTTTATAAAAGGTGCAAGCTTATAAATAGAGATAGGAATCTAATGTTGATATATCATATCTAATCGAATCCTATGCTAGATATGTTTAGTGAATCAAGAGATGAATGTTGAATTGTGCTCTGCAGAAGACTGATATATGTTTACTCACAATTGTGAAGATGCTTTTTGAAAACTTGGTTTGATGTGGAAGTAATATGACATGAGGAAGGTTGATGGAAACAATTTGTTTTACATCTTTCTTCTTTTCTTGTGTTGAATAATGCAATTTGAATAAATCAATGACGCAGTATGTCTTTTGTTTCAGTATGATGCGATGTTTATGTGTTTTGAATCACGTTATGGTGATCGATATATTTATGAGTAACTGTATTGTTACAATATGAATATGTTGATGTGGTCTAATGGTTTATGATATGAATCCATGATAATAAACACTTGTTTGGATCTATGAAGTAATGTTGAGATAGCTAGACAGTAGATGCGCAAAACCTCCTTCTCAGTACGGAAATGTGGTTCCGACAATTCTCCCTCGAACATCTTAGGTGAGACTTCATCTACTTCACAGGTGTTACTAGACAAGGTAAAACCTTTCTAGGTTGGTGCTCAGGGATATTGTTGAGTTAAGGGTGTCAACAGAGTGTGAACCCCTATTGAAGGATCTGTGTCAACACTTCTAGCTTCACCATGCATAAATAATTCAATGTTATTGTCTATCTTTAATGCCCTTCTATCATTTTCAAACCAGAGGTTTTCGTATCATGCTCCTCTGCAATTGACCAGCATATCTACCCCTTATTAGTTGGGTGGGTCAAACCATGCAACAAATGAAATTAAAATTATCAACGAGGAGTAGTGAAATGGCCTACCCTCCTCCTATGACTCAATAACATCTTGAAATATTTCATTCACCAAGAACTGACACCAATTGATCTGAACCCCCTCCGCACATAGTTCATCCAACACATTTTCTCATGCAGTGCATTGGTTTGGACGCATCTTGCATAGAAAATTTGAGGCCAATACCTCCATAGCAAATTGAACGGTATAATCATTAATGGAGGTGATATGAAATCCTCTATTATCTCTTACGATGGCATACTTCTCCTTCATCCACATAGCTATCATCGCTTCTTTATCCTTCCAGAGAAGTGGCGTTGGGCACATTCCTGTGAATGGTAGGCATGTTATGATTGCAATAAGTTCAACATCTACAGCTATGGGTTTTCCAATCCATAGGACCCCGACATGAAAGAATACCAAAAATTTCTTAACATAGGTGTTTATTGGTCTTTCACAGCCAAAATGTGGCATATATAATAGGGACAATATGCCATATTGTTCCAATCCTCTAGTCCACTCCTTTGTGACTAATCATATGGCCATGTCTGGTGTGTCCTAGATAGTATTAATATATTTTTTGTGATTTAGGTATTCATGCTTCTTTGTTTCATGGTCAGCAAAATATAGATTCTACAATATTGGCATAATATACATCAACACATTCACTCCTTTTGGCACCAATGGTGTTACCAGTGTGGCCCCTACTTTATTTGGGATGTTGAATTTTGGTGTGCCACTCCATCTAGGTGGAATGTAAGGTGGCATAAAGTTTATTGTTTCATAATATTCATCCTATGGTGGGGGTGGCATTGGAGTTGTTAATTTTTTTTCCTTCCTCTTTCGGTTACCAGTGTGCTTTCCCCATGTGGTTTCAGACAGACCTAGTCTATCTTCCTGCACTTTTCCATTTATCCTAATAGGGTTCAGCTCCACTACTGGAGAGTTCTATGCAGCAACTGGTGGTACCTCCTCCTATGGTAGGATATAACCAACAGTATCCTCCATGACTATCGTGGGTGATGCAGGCTCAAATTCAATTATACTTGTGTTGAAGATGGAAATGACCATGATATGAACAACTCACTTTGGCTCTCAAGGTCACAGAAACAATAGTTATTATCTCTTGTATGTAGAATTAAAGGAGTATTTGGCATGAAATCTGATAGTGGGAAAATGTTTTCCCTATCCATTCTTCACATGCACGAGCAATTACTTAGAAAGGAATCCATCCTTTTAGTCGCATGGGCATATCATCCAATTTATTTATGGAAATTTTATGTACACTACCAATTAACCATCACCTCAAATGGTATTTATTTCTGTAAATTCGAACGTGACCAAAAAGGACTCCATATTCTCTCAATTTTTTCAAATTAATGACAGGTAGCTTTCATGTCAGTAATCTTCTTCATTCTTACACCACTTTCTCATCACTTACAACTGGTTTTTTTTTATGCGACCATGTCTCAAATATCATGATATGGTTTTAGTTGAATTTCACAGACCAGTCCTCCATTATTGTTGTATATCCTCTCTGAGTTGTCATGTGGACGGTTCCAACTGACCCATCCCCTTAGGATACTTCTGTCATAATAGGCGGGAAGTCGCTACGATTCTGCAACTTTTGCTTCAATTTCCACTAAAAAAGGGGCAAGGTTAGGTAAAAATTCATATGTAGGTATCTCTCTTTCCTAGGATCCTACCCACAGCACAGATATTGTAATCCTTGTGCATCTTCACATGGAAACCTCATGCAACTGATTCTACCAATTTTCTAGTGCATCTCCTTGATTGAATGTGCAAGAGATAACAATCCACTAACTCATCTTTCCATCAGTTGTAGGATTTATATAGTCATATTCAAATCATGATATTATATAGTTGATCCAGGTAATTACCTTGGCCTTCATTATTCACTAGACCGACATATATCTTCCCTTTGAGCGGATCAATTGGTGCAACTACCCTAATCTATGAATATTCAAATGAAAAGATTCTTCTATTAAAATTGATTATAGTGTGATTATCTATGGCCCAATCAAACCCCAAAAGTGTGGGATATGGGCTCGTATCATTGACAATGTTGATAACTTCAAAGTATGCATATTTCCTCATACCTTCTACTTCAACAGGTTCTTGTGTAAGTCGACCAATGGGTAGAACCTTCCATTTATTCACTATTCTTAACTTAATGGGAGACCGATCTAGTCATGGATTGTTCATGTGTTCCCATGTCTTCCTTGTCAATATATTGACATTAGAGACAAATCTAAAATGATACTATCCATATAATAATATCCTATCTGTGCATTCATTCATATTTCTCGGATAGTTTTTAATCTTTTCCTGATATGGTTAACTCTTTTTTGGGGTCACAAGTTGTCTAGGGTTTATTCTATGAGTGTTTTCAATTATTCGACATCATCTCTATCATGGATTAGTGCTAAACAACTTTTGAAAAAATTATTTTATCTTATTAACCTTTTTCATTGGATACTTACTAAGTATTTGTTCAAATATTTCTAGCATCACCTTTAATTGTCCCGATGTCGACGATTGACCGGTATCAACAAATTTAGGTCGGACATCAAGGAATATTTCTTTTTCCTTCTGCACATACAAGGGTTCTTTCCTTTTCACCATAGGTTGCACCTACGGTTGTCCATGTTGTGTATTTTGGTATTCTCTCATTGCAGTACCTCCTCTTGTAACAAAATCAATGTCTGGTTATCTCAGCTTAGCAGAAATCATTTGAATGTTTTGGTTGGGGTTCAGAATCTGATTTTGTGCAGGTTTTGGATTTCCCACAGTTTGAGCCTGCCATTTCACGATCAATTGTGGACACTAGTCGACAGTGTGGTCAAACGATTTAAAATATGTACACATCTTCATTGGACTTTGTAAATATCGAGAAAAGTGCCCTAGCTGTCCACAGTTATAGCATATGACTTGGCCTCTTCCTTGAAAAAATCCTCCTCCTCCTTGTTGTTATCCTCAACCTCGAAAATTTCCATTGCCCCTTAGCTAAGTGTCACGTCCCCATGCCTCCGACTGGCGTAGAGGACGTGACTACGAGCTTTATCAGACTGGGCTAAGAGCCCCATGAACATGTACAGGCATAAATAAAATGTTGAAATGCTAAAAAAAAATGCCGAGAAGAATGCATGACAGTGTAACATGCACAAATTCAATTGTTCATCATACACAGCTTAATTAATTCGTCTTGCACAGCGGAAACAACATGCATTCACACGATCATTATTTCAACATGTTCATTTCATTTTCATTATCAATAAATATAGAATTGCAGAGGTAGAATACACAAGATCACTTATCTTATGATGAAATCGATCCGCAACCAGCTACGTCACTACAATGTTCCACCCAACCATAGGCCAGCGTGCTCCTTAATCTCTCAGCAGCGCTGCCACCCCCAAGCTGGGCATGATTCTCCAAGGAATAAGGGAACTAGCAGGCTTACAGATAGCCAGGATACATAAAATGCATAGCCAATCCAACAAAGTTGGGTTTATCAGGCCATTAAGGAGCTGATGAAGGCGATTTGCTAAGCTGGTGAGCTCATTACAGAACCAAGAACACCTACACCAGAACTAGCTTGACCTCTAGGACACCCATCCACACCCAACACAAGGAATCAGTCCCTTCTCTGCTACACAGTCCCTCAGGCCCTGCATTCCCTTCCAGTGCTATTCAGGGGTGATGGAGAAGAAGACCAGCCCTCTAGTTCTGTCTGTGTGGTTTCTAACACCAGGTTTATCAAGAAACCAAGCCAACACCCTTAATCCTCACACAGTCCAAAGACCAACAATTGCACTTAGGCAATCAATTTAGCTATTACAGCTTAAACAGGAGAAACGAATTTACACAGCCCCAAATGTAATGGCAAAATAGCTCACAACATGGGGGAAAACACACAGTCCTGAATCTTATCCGTGAGCACAACTCACAACAGGGGAAAACGCCTCAAATAGTTTGTGCGTGAGACCAACAGTCAGTGAGATAGCCAAAAACATGAATGGCCCTTCACATCCATGGTAAAAACACGTGAAACTTCCAAAAACGTGAATGGAAAATGCACCAGCAGCTCCAAAAATGTGAGGAAGACAACCCAATTCCCAGCACTACAAAAATGACCTCCCATCCATGGGAAAAATGAAGCCAACAGCCAAAAATGTGAAAGGAAAAACACAGGAAAAATTCCAGCTGCTCCCAAAATCCCCAACGTGAAGGAGAATGGTGAGGAAAATGGAAAAACGTGGATGTATGGTAGAATGGCCTACGTTTTTGGGCATTTTCCTTGCCAAGGAAGTCAGAACACGTTTTTCCAAAAATGGGTCTCTGCCCAATTCGAATTTATTTTCCCATACTCTTCCCATTCCATGCAATAACTAACTCAACCACAATCTAGCAGAAATAAATGATTGGAGAAAAAGACAAGAAAGGTAGTTGACAGCTTGATGGGTCTTCTCATAGACATTTGGCTTTTCCCCATTGACCCATAGGTTAAATATTTCACCCCCCCACTTATCCTTATGAAATCATGCCCCATTCGATTTAGTTGCCGTGACCGTAGCTGGTTGTGTCCATTAATTAATTATGATGCATATTTACATGATGGCCAACATATTATATGCCGCATGCCCCGATAGACCTTCGGTGACAATTAAATCCAAAACATAGCAATACCGATCAATGGCGGGGCCTTGGCCTTTAGATCCACACCATGATCATTACAATATATACATCATATACATCTAATGTAATGGGGTCAAAACCGGGGCATTACATTCCCCTCCCCCTTCATTAGCACTGTCCTCGGTGCTTACAAAATTGAACAAAATGCTACACTGGCATCGCCTCAGTGTTCCGTCGAATTGAACAAAAATGGATGTGCCAATCGCATGGCATCCTCCAGCTCCCATGTAGCCTCTTCAGGTCCGAAGTGCTCCCATTGCACCTTTACCTGACCTATGGCTCGGTTCTGGAGCATTGTGACCTTCCTGTCGAGGATGCGCATTGGCTCAATTCGGAACTCTCCCTCGGGTTCCACCTGAATCACATCCCAATTTATCACATGGTTAGGATCATGTACATATCTCTTAAGCAACGAAACATGAAAAACATTATGAGCCCTAGTGCTAGCAGGCAATGCAAGTCTATATGCAACTGGCCCTATTCTTTCAAGCACTTCAAATGGCCCACAATATCTCGGCGACAACTTGGCACAACTTCCAAGCTTCAAGGAACTCTTCCTTGCCCTCACTCTGAGGTAAACATGATCCCCAACACTAAACTCTTTGTTCACCCTATGCTTATCTACATAGATTTTCTGTCTGTCCTGTGCTGCTTTCAGCTTCTGCCTAATCTTTACAATCTCTTGCTCCATCTCCTTGAGCAATTCCGGCCCAAGCACAATCCTGTTCATTGGATTATCCCAAGTCACTGGTGTCCTACACCTTCTCCCATACAAAGCTTCATACGGACTCATCCCCAAGGATGCATGCTGCCCATTGTTATAAGCAAACTCTACCAAGTGTAGGTAATCTTCCCACTTGGTTGGTTTGTCCATCACATACATGCGAAGCGTATCTTCCAGCACTCGATTAACTCTCTCGGTCTGACCATCTGTCTGAGGATGGTATGCAGTGTTGAAGTTTAGCTTTGTACCCAAATCTGTAAACAACCCCTTCCAAAAGTTGGAAGAGAACTTGACATCTCGGTCAGATACTATTTCCTTCGGCAATCCATGCAATTTGAATATCTCCTTCATGAAGATCTTTGCAATGTCACCAGCCTCATATGTAGACTTCACTGGTATAAAATGTGCTGCCTTAGTCAACTTGTCTACCACAACCATGATAGAATCATGTTGTCTCCAAGTCATCGGCAATCCTGTAATAAAATCCATGGAAATAACTTCCCATTTCCATTCTGGAACTGGCAAAGGCTGCAACAAACTTCTTGGATGTTGATGCTCAACCTTTACCTGTTGACATTTCATGCATCTTGAAATGTACTTAGCCATGTCCTTTTTCATACCTGGCCAAAAGAACTGCTTCCTAGCTATAGCAATTGTCTTCTGATATCCTGGGAGTCCAGAATACGGAGCTTGATGGATTTCATCCATGACAACTCTCCTCAAATCTGCTACATTCGGAATATAAATTATGCCTTTATAAGTGAGGAGCCCATCATTTTCCAATTTATATCCCTCATACCTCTTCTCAAGGCTTTGCTGCTGCAATTTGTCTTTTACCTGCTCATACAATTCATCTCCAGCAACATGATTAACAATCTGCTGCCTCAAATCTGATTGGCAAATACTAAGAGATGCCACATGCATTTCCTGCATCTTCCTGCTGAGTGCATCAGCTACCTTATTCTCCTTTCCTTTTATGTGTTTGATCTCAAAATCAAACTCACATAAAAATTCCAGCCATCTTGCTTGCCTAGCATTCAGAATACGCTGATCAAACAAATACTTCAGTCCACAGTGATCTGTTCTGAGCTCAAATCTCCTGCCCATCAAGTAATGTCTCCACATCTTGAGAGCATGTACTATGGCTGCAAGCTCTAGATCATGAGTGGCATAGTTCTTCTCATGTTCCTTCAGCTTTCTTGACTCACAACATATCACATGGTTGTCCTGCATAAGAACTCCTCCAATCCCTTGTCCGCATGCATCAGTACATACCACAAAATCTTTCTCTGGATCTGCAACCTTCAATACTGGTGCACTGGTGAGAATATTCTTCAACTGCTGAAAGCTTTCTTCACACCTTGATGTCCATTCGAACTTCATCCCCTTCTTTTGCAAAGAAGTGATGGCATGTGCAACTTTGGAGAATCCCTCAATGAATCTCTGATAGTATCCTGCAAGTCCCATGAAAGATCTTACATCTGTCATATTTCTTGGAGTAGGCCAATTCATAATGGCTTCTATCTTTTCAGGGTCCACAGATATACCCTCCTCTGAGATAATGTGACCCAAATACTGAATTCTATCTCTATAGAAATCACACTTGCTTAGCTTTGCATACAATTGATGCTCCCTAAGCACTTGCAATGTCAGCCTCAAATGCTCTTCATGCTCTTTCTCATTCTTAGAATAAACAAGAATGTCATCAAGGAAAACAAGAACAAACTTGTCCAAATACCTGCTGAAAACACTATTCATAAGGCACATAAATGTAGCTGGCGCATTTGTGAGACCAAATGGTACCACTACAAACTCATAATGCCCATACCTTGTCCTAAAGGTTGTCTTATGAATGTATTCATCCTTGATTCTCACCTGATGGTAACCAGATCTCAAGTCAATCTTGGAAAATACCTTTGCTCCTCTCATTTGGTCAAAGAGGTCATCAATCCTAGGCAAAGGATACTTATTCTTCACAGTAACCTTGTTCAACTGTCTGTAATCAATACATAACCTGAGCGTACCATCTTTCTTCTTCACAAATAGAACTGGTGCTCCCCAAGGAGATACACTCGGTTGGATATACTTCTTTTCCAACAACTCTTGCAGTTGCATCTTCAATTCCAGCATCTCCGGTGTACTCATCCTGTAGGGTGCCTTGGATACTGGTGCTGCTCCTGGCACAAGTTCAATAGTGAAATCAATGTCCCTCTTTGGAGGAAGCCCTAGAATCTCATCAGGAAACACATCCTTGAATTCCTGTAACACCTGATAGTCCTCCAACCTAGGAGTTTCATCTCTCGTTTCCTCGAAAATCTGAGCTGCATACAACTGGAAACCCTTCCTACAGAACTTCTTCAATTGCATTGCTGAAACCTGCCATACTAAAATCACCTTTGGAATGCCTTTCACAACTACTAGGTTCCCTTCTTCATTCATGCATTCGAAAGTCTTATTATAACAGTCAAGCTTCACCCTGTGAGCTTCTAACCAATCCATTCCAATGAGAACATCATAGGAACCAAGCGGTAGAACATTCAGATCTACACAAGTGACCAATCCATTCATGACCAATGGACATTTATCTACCACTTCACTAACCTTTCTCTTAGTTCCAGTGGCTAGCTGAACTAACCAATACTTCCTATGCCTTACTTTCTTAAAAGAACAAATATCCACTACTCTAGGAGTGATGTAACTATGTGTAGAACCAGGGTCAATCAAAATAGAAACAGATTTCTCAGCAATCTTACCTGCTACTTCAACCACAGCTGACTGGTGATCTTCCTGACAGTCCTCCAGTGCTGCATAGATCCTAGGAACTGCCCTTGCTACTTGACCCACTGTTTCTGCTTCTTGAACGTTGTAAGTTGGCCTTACACTCTCATTCTCGAGTGGACAGTTTCTACGCATGTGGGGTCCTCCACATTTCCAACATTGAAGTGGCCCTCTAATCTGTTGTGGATCTTTAGGCTTTTCTCCCGTCACTCCAACTGGCTTAATCGCAGCTTGAGATGGCTGATTTTGCTGATTCCTAAAGTTAGAAGGTTTGAAACCTTTCTTCCTTTGGTCAAATTTCTCGTTCTTCTTGTCCTTCCATGCCTTATGGTAATTAGGTTTACCCTTACTTTGCTCATAGCAATACTTAGCCTTTCTTATTGCTTCTTCAAGAGTTCTAGGCTCATAAAACTCAATTCTATCTTTGTAAGACTAAGGTAATCCACTCAGAAAACGCTGGACCTTCACTTTTTCATCTCTGATGTATCGGACATACCTCAACAGCTCCAAAAACTTATTTGCATACTCTTCCATGGTCTGCTGTCCCAATCTCAGCTCATGGAACTCCTTGATCTTGTCATCATAATACCTGTCAGATAGATATTTCTGCTTAAAATACTTCTTGAACTGCTTCCACTTAAATCTCCTTTCACTGATCCTCTTCACTTGCTTGAAGTGTTCCCACCAAATGGATGCTCTTCCATTCAGATTGAATATGGCAACTCTTGCCTTCATGTTTCCTGAATAATCATGCACTTGAAAGTACTTTTTAATACCAAGAAGCCAAGCTTCAACCTCTTGTCCAGTCCTTATCTCGCCATCAAATGTAGGAGGTTTTGCCTTTTTAAATTCATCTCAAGTGCGATCCCTATGGTATCTCTTCCTTTTCCTTTTATGAGAAGAAGAACTCGAATCCCCAGTGGATTCTTCAGAATCAGATGATCCACTAGAAGTTCTTCTCCTTCTCCCGGCACTACTCTTACTTCCTTCTAGTCTTGTGGCACCTCGGCCAGAGTCTATCTTTCTCTGCAAGTCTATCAAACTCTGCAACATTGCAGCATTCAACTGGTGCTGCTCTTCCTGGGCTTTAATCAAGCTTCTCATAGTAGCTGCAACATCTAACGGGGTCTCTTGGAATCTCCTTCCATTAGACTCAATGTCATCATTCCTATTACAGACATTTTCTCCTATGGCATCTCGGGCATGCTCATCAGAATCCCAAGCATCATACCCGTCATGGGTCCTCATACTGAACCACCTCTAGTTTATCAACTACACTACCTGGAACACTTCCCTGGAAGGTGACTATGACTCTGCAGACATGTTAATGACAACACAATTGTTAGATGCATTCATTGATACAAATCAACATTACTTACCTTCTCTTGGAATAATCATAAAATAATAGTTTGCCCAAACACACAAAACTTTCTTCATTAAGAATGTCTATCTAAGGGGGACGACGGGGGTCAAGGGGGCTTTCCCCCTTGTGGCTTCCACCACTGCAGGGCGGGTCGAGGGCAGCGCCCTCGTTTTTTATTTATTTATTTATTTGTAAATTATTGTTTTCACGCAATTTGGCGCATTAGATCGCTGCCAATTTCTCTTTTTCGACCCTGAAAATTCTCTGAAAAACAGTCAAAAATCCCACTGGAAAACAGTTAAAATCTGCTGGAAAAATCTCATAGAAAAACTCAAAATTTTCCCTGTGCAAATCAGGTGTCGGATGACTCTCTGATCGGCTGTCGGAAGCCTTTCACATCGGGTGGTCTAGCCATTCAAGCAGCCGCAACGGCGGCTCCCCCGGAATTTCCAACCTTCCGCAACGTCGGACTCTCCTTCCCTTTCCTCTTCCGATCGGTGTACTTTCTCTTGTGGCGTCGGCAGTCTTCTTAATCGGCCGGCAAATGCCTCCAGCTTCCGCAACGGCGGACGCTCGAAAGCTCCAAACCTTCCGCAACGGCGGCTCTCAAAAGCTCCAAACCTTCCGACTTGGCACTTACGTCGGACATCGGCTGACTTTTGGATCGGAATTCGGATGACTTTTCCTTCCTCTGAATCGGCTCCCAAACCATTCTTCCTTCCGCAACGTCGGACAAAAAACTTCTCCAATTCATTCGCAACGGTGAACACCCACTTCACCATCTCTTCCGATCGGTGCTTATAATCACATCGGACATCGGCGGACTCTCAAAACATCGGATGTCAGCGGACTCTCGAAACATCAGACGTCGGACCACTCTCCCTTCCGACGAACGCGAAAACACTTAGAAAAATTTTCAATCTTTCTTTTACTATGTCGGCTGTCGGCGGCCTTTCCAATCGGAATCCAAATCGATTCGCCATCCGCAACGATGGGAGGGAGACTTCACCAATCTGTCCGCAACGGCAGATGGGAAGATTGTGAAACCTTCCGCAACGGCGGAATTTCACTTCCCCCAATGGCCCGACCGTTCCATACTTAGCCGAATTTTCAACTTTTCTGTGGCATCGGCGGTCGGGTGAATTTTGGGTCGGAAGCATGATTGCTTCGACATCCACAACGGCGGATGGGAAGATCGTGAAACCTTCCGCAACATCGGACAGGGACTTCACGAAACCTTCCAAAACAGCAAACATGAACTTCTCCAGTTCTTCCGACTGTTCACACTTAAACAGAAATTTCCCAATTTCAAATTTTTCACAGTCTTCCACTGATTCGGCTAGGCAGAATGAAATACACCTCTGTCAGTTGGTTCTTCTTGGCCCATAGAGGCCCACTGCTGCAACTCAGGAGCTCTGATACCATGCTGTCACGTCCCCAAACGTAACAGCAAAAATGGCTCACAACATGGGGGAAAACACATAGTCCTGAAGCTTATCCGTGAGCACAACTCACAGCAGGGGAAAACACCTCAAATAGTCTGTGCGTGAGACCAACAGTCAGTGAGATAGCCAAAAACGTGAATGGCCCTTCACCTCCATGGTAAAAACACATGAAACTTCCAAAAACATGAATGGAAAATGCACCAGCAGCTCCAAAAACGTGAGGAAGACAACCCAATTCCCAGCACTACAAAAACGACCTCCCATCCATGGGAAAAATGAAGCCAACAGCAAAAAACGTGAAAGGAAAAACACAGGAAAAATTCCAGCTACTCCCAAAAGCCCCAACGTGAAGGAGAATGGTGAGGAAAATGGAAAAACGTGGATGTATGGCAAAATGGCCTATGTTTTTGGGCATTTTCCTTGCCAAGGAAGTCAGAACACATTTTTCCAAAAATGGGTCTCTGCCCAATTCGAATTTCTTTGCCCATACTCTTCCCATTCCATGCAATAACTAACTAAACCACAATCTGGGAGAAATAAATGATTGGAGAAAAAGACAAGAAAGGTAGTTGACAGCTTGATGGGTCTTCTCATAGACATTTGGCTTTTCCCCATTGACCCATAGGTTAAATATTTCACCCCCCCCCCCTTATCCTTAGGAAATCATGCCCCATTCGATTTAGTTGCCGTGGCCGTAGCTGGTTGTGTCCGTTAATTAATTATGATGCATATTTACATGATGGCCAACATATTATATGCCGCATGCCCCGATAGACCTTCGGTGACAATTAAATCCAAAACATAGCATTACCGATCAATGGCGGGGCCTTGGCCTTTAGCTCCACACCATGATCATTACAATATATACATCATATACATCTAATGTAATGGGGTCAAAACTGGGGCATTACACTAAGGGTATTTTTTGTGTGGAGGATAATGATTCTATTAGTATTGTGGCTGAGGATATTGTGGTTGTTGAATTTGTGTTGGTGAATCTTGAGTAGGTTGATACTGATAATTCTCTCGTTCAATTTGCATCTTCTCATCACTCTTCATCAAGTAGGTATCCACTATTTTTTCTTGCGGCAACTGAAGTGCTCTACAATATTTCTCATTGTATCCTACTGATTTGCAAAAATTACAGTATAGACAAGATGGTGTACTTACAATATTCTATAGGTACAAACATTATTCTGACTTATGGCCTCTAATATGACATATTCTACACCAATGAAAATCTTGTTTTTTTATCGGGTTCGACGCTCCTATTGCGACATAGTTCATGAGTGTTGGGAAATTATATTTATGGTGTTCATCTATTCTACATATTGTACACCATAATTCTTATTGAGCTTCCTTTCCTTTATTGATATCCTAGAGATGCACCGTAACATTGGACAGTTGCGACTGGATATGCATCATTCCTACATTGGTTTCTCCAATCGGTAAGGATTCTAGCTTCATTTTATCTTGAGAGATTCTATTTATGACACAATCTTCTATTGCATCAATGGAATCTAGTTGTATAGTAGAAATACCACAATGAAAAATTCCTTTTGTTGCATGTCTAACATTTGGAAACTCACTATGGCCATTAATGTCTTCAATCTCTAGTTGAAGTCCCAAACAGACTCTCTAGGTAGTTTCTTTATTTATTTGATCTTAGTAATGCATTGTGACTCATACTTCATATTTCTAAACTCATCTATCATTCTAGTCAAATGTGTTTGACTATTTTCTAGGAAACTCCTACTGGAACTATAGAAAATTTCATGTACCAATCTAGCACACAACCTCACAGAATTGTGATCATTTGTTCTTTCTTACATTTTCATCTTTGATCTGTCGCAAAATCTATATGTCTTCACAGAGAAACCAATGTTTCTTTGGGTCTTCCACCCCATTTCCATTGAATATTAGAAACTTAATGTCGGTCCCAGCCATTGTGTTCGTTGTTGGTACATTGGAACAAAACGTTTGGCTATCTAGACTCCGTTTTCTACTATTTACAACATTAGTACTACTTGTATTTACAAATACACTTGGAGATAAGTCTCTATATCTTACCTTTGGCAATGCGTGTGGTTTTGTAGGCATGTCATATCCATGTTCTATATCTGGAGATTTACTTTATTCTTCTAATTCTTCTTATCCTTCGAATATTAGTTGATATTCTTCTTCTTCTTCATAAGACTCTTCATCCAAGTATGACACAATCTCGTAGTCTTCTTCATCTTTGGTTGTGTTGTAACTCCCTTTTTCTATCATATTATTTATTCACTTTCCTGAATGAAATATTCTTCCACTTCTAGGAAACCAACCTCTATCTCAATTCCATTATCTCTAGGGAACATCTCAACTTAGTTTGTGCCATTTTTCACAGAGTTCTTCTGTGACATACCCACCTTTATGTGCACAATTTCCGACTGTCACATCTGTAGTATAGCTTTTTCACATGCAATAATTTTTATCCATGTCTTTAAATATGACACATATCTTCCATGAGGTCATTGGAAAAATTATTGCTTCGCCTCACTATATGAGGTTATTATGCCAACAACAAACTAAGTAACATATCCCTTTAAATTACTACTTATCTAGAAATATAAATCCCTCGACACAGGGGGTTCACACTCCTTAATCGCTAAATCATTTGAGAATTATGCTCTATTGGTTCTCCTCCTTGGAATTTTCTTTGTTGGATTTCCAACTTAGAAAACCACTCATGCAAGAAAATGGGAAATTTGAAAAAGAAAATATCATGAATATCTGTGTAGAGGTATCGGCCCAACAACTCTATTGGGTTCCACCGATATCCTTTACTCTCTTTTCGTGCAAACTCTAATGCTTTGGAATCCACCCAATCTTGGAATTTAGACTTCATATATTTCCACAACATATCCCTCACCAAAATGATTCGGGTCCTGACAACAGAACCATTTGTTGGATTTTCCTTTCCCTTTGACCCATTTTTAGTCCCTTTTTCTTAGAGCAACAAAGCCCAAGATATCGACCTGACATAGAAAATCCCAGTCAACAACACCTACAATGTAGATGTTGTCTCACCTAAGGTATATTTCCTTTACGTAACTGCTAGAACTAGGTTTCCGCAATTGGGTGGGCGGTTTCTTCTCCCTTTTCTATACACCCAGGTGCTCGACGAAGGCTGATGGGTGGGTTTTTGACACTTAATCTACACATTCAAGATGCGACATAATTCCTCATTTTGCAAGTGGTATATCACAACTCAATGCAACACAAGAACATTTTCACATTCAAAATAACAATGCAAATAACATCAATATGCTCTTGATTAACAAATACATACACATTTACTCAAAGAAAAATTTATACATATAAATCAAGAACATTCAACATTCACGCATATACAAATAATATAATGTGGAAACCCATCTCGAAAAAACCATAAAGGTGTTCTTCATCTGGCATGATGAAAATATGGCACCTTTGGTCTGCGCATTAAGTTGCAGACTATGTTCTAGATATTATTATTTATCTACACACACCCTTTCTTCCTCTCATTTTCTCTAATCTTATCTTCGTCCTTCCCCCTACTTAACTCTACTAATGATCCACACACAACTTGGATCAAATCAACTTCACCTACACTTCTGCGCACTCAGATATAGACTCTGCAACTCAATGCACTTAGAAAAACTAACAAAAACCTATTACAGAGAACTAATAGTAGAGAAACTAATGGAATTCTACCAACAACCAGGAGCTAACCCATGTGCAACATGGGTTCCTCCATTTATATACTCTTTATAGACTCTTTACTTGTCATTATCTTAGCTAAATTCCTATACTTAAACAACAGGTTGTCTTTCCTATTCTAGTGACACATGACAGTAGGAACTACCGGACTGACTTACAAAGATACCTTCACACATGTGGCTTTTGTCAGCTCTAGCCGACCACATACCCACGATATTTATGGCCTATCATTTTTTTCCATTTCTCCCTACTATCTTTTCCCAGTTGTTATTCCAGATGCATGCCTTCTGGTAATGTCATTCAGTCATGCCTTTCCTTGTTGCATTATTCCTTTCTAATGCACATCATCTTCGATCACTACTCTCGTGGTTTCCTCTTCTGGCATGGCTTCTTCCCTTCACTCGTTCCTCTTTGTGTGCCTCTTCACACCTCATTCTCCTTTTTCTGTATCTTTTCTTCCTTCCTTCCTTTTATCGTTGCTTCTGACGTAACTTCTTTTTCTTCTTCTGTCTTAGCTCCTTTCCATACTTGAGCAGAATTCTAAGTGAATTCTAGTTACCTCTCCTTAGTCCCAACAACCGCCTTGTCCATATATATGTATGATATTATATGTACCTCATCCATTTTTTAGAATTAATACAAACCAAAATCCATTGTAGTTCGATGAGGAAACTTTGTCTTCTCCATGGGTACCTCTGGTTTCTCCACCATTTTCACCATTTCTCCCTTGATCATATGATGTCTATCGGCCATACGATGAGCTCATGCCCTCACATATCATAGGGAAATCTGTTAACACCAAAAATTGTTCACTTGCCTCTCTATGTTCCAAACGATAATTATACATCATAATCCCACCATTATTTCCTCCATTTTGACCTTCACAACTAAAATTCCACCAAAAATGGTCCAAAACATTATTATTCCCTCCCCCATAAATATAGGGAAGTTGAGCATTTATTGTGACATAACCCCACTCTCTCCAAAAAGGACAAAAAAACCCTAAAATGAGAATGGGTCAAAAAACATGGATAAATACCATGCACAATAAAATACCACGGGTCAGAAAACCTTGGATCATCCTATAAATACATTGTGAATTTCTCCCCAAAAACACATTTTGTCAACTTTAGATACCTAAACCTTTTATCACTCCTCATTTTAGGAACCTTTTTTTCGATCATATCCTTTAGCCACACTATCCCACGTTGCATGTTGAGTTATCTCTGTGCAACCCTTAATCCCTTTCCTGGTGACAAACCTTTGTTGGAGAACACATAGAGACCAAGATTGTGGGAATCCTACGGACCAGTTCCTCAAATGGTTGCGGTGGCCCATTCTAAAGCCATTTTTTGTCTTTTTATTGCACTAGTTAGATTAGATATTGTATTTGTTGTTATTTCTTATTTCTGCAAGTCGAGGTTGATAAATCCCTCGGACCATGAACTATACCCTATGGTCTGACTAATCTAAGGTAGGTGCTTTTTCACATAGTAGTGGATAACTCCCCACTACACCTGTCGAGGTTCATACTTTTTGAAGTCGATGTTGAACTTGTCGAAGTCGAAAAACATGCCAAATATTGGGTTGATAATTTGTTGATAAATTATTGAATCTGTTTATGAATCTCTTCATTCTCGACAATGGACCCTATGTAAACAGATTTGTCAAGTAATGAAGAACCAAGAACAAGTTCAATGGAGTGTTTTACCTGGAAATGTAGATGTACTCTTTCTAGCTCTTGAAATACATTCTAATAATCATCAAGAATATTGTTGATCTGCTATTGTTGTTGGGAGTTGAACTAGTGGGTGAGTCGACTAGTTGCTGCAGTCCTCCTAGGATGTTGACGATTAATCATGATCAATGTGAATATCTGAGCATGATTAATGAGCTTCTTTGTTTGTTTGGAAGATACTTGAAACCCTCAGTGTAGGAAATCTCTTTGGTATTACATACCATTGGTTCCATATTTTGACAATGACCCTCTGAGGCTGTGAATGATAACTCCCATGTTGATCCCATAAATAATGTTTCCCAAATAAGGTGTCGCCTATTGAAAGCAATGCCATGTCACAGGGTACTTCATCTTTAAAAGGCATAATTAAGTAGGTGAGACTGCATTTTTGGGTGATCCTTAGTTCCTATCCATCCTTCATCCAGCCAATATTATAAGGAGTAGGATGTGGAGTGATTACAATTTGGAAATTGAACCCAGTGTTAGAACAATTACACTCACAACAATTGCCAATTACACATGCAAAATTACTCACAAAAGAGACTGAATATGGAGCTGAACACTAAAATATATTGAATAAGTGTACAATATCCAACCCTATGAAGTAATAGGCTGCCACAATAAATAATTACATGATGGATTCAAATGCATGAAGATGCCATTCGAATCTAGTCAAAAGCAGGATTACTAAATCTAAGCAATCCCCCATAGGTGCATAAAGCAGTTTCCAAAACTGTCTAGGAGCTCACAAATTGGAAAAATAAATTAGGCAAGATAATAGTGGATGGAAGGACAACTCATACATGTTTTTCATAGGAGAAAAGAGTGGAGGATGTGGAGGACAAAAAACAAGTTAACTTCACCTAGTCAAGCTTTCCCATTTTCCATAAAACACTGAAAAAGCAGGCAATAAAGCAGAAAAAGTAGACATGCGCTAGGGAGGCTAGGAATAAAGTAGATTTTATTCCAAGAGGTTTCCCAAGTGCTCCATGACTCAGAATTAGCAAGTTTGACCACTATGGATGTGTAGATGACAACTTGCATAAGGTGGAATATGGAAACTAGGCAAATAAGACAAAAATGGATTAATTAATGTCTAAAGTAGCTAATTATGGGTTGATTATTCTAACACCCCCCCTTAAGCCTGAATTATGAGTAAAATATCAGAAAATTATAGGGCCTAGCAACAAGTCTTAGTCACCCTTTACATACTGCATGTCCATTTAACCAAGGAAAGAGGAAAAAACCCAGTGGGAAAATCCTCCCTTAAACATGGACTGTAAAACAAAATTTGGAAATCTTCTCATCACTCATGCTTCACAGCATGATCAACAATCCCTAGCAGTGATTTGAGATTACTGAATGTCTTCTCACAAAATGCTTTGGTGAAGATATCAACTACTTGTTCTAAAGATGAACATAAGAGTAGGTGAATGGTGCCATCATGCACAAGTTGTTTGATGTAGTGCATATGGATCTCAATGTGTTTGGTTCTTTGCTTCTGAACTGGATCATTGCAGATTTGAATGGTACTCTGATTATCATAATATATAGTATTTTAGTATTTTGATTCGAAGCCACACTCTCCAAGTAACCCCTGCAACCATAAACATTGATTTGTTGCATTTACAACTCCTCTGTACTCTGTTTCTGTAGATGAGAGTGCAATGGCACTCTGTTTCTTGCTTGACCAGCTGATTGGCCCTTATGTAAGCATGAACACATATCTTGATGTTGAATTTTGATTGTGTTGTCACCTGCCCAATCACTGTCAGTAAACCCAATCAAATCAAGATCAGATTTTTCTTTATAGAAGATCCCATGTGTCCTTGTTCCCTGAACAAAGTTAAGGATCCTTTTGGATGCTTTCCAATGGATCTCATGAGGCTGATCCATGTATCTAGAAGCCACACTTACTGAATAAGAAATATCAGGTCTAGTATGTGTAAGATACAACAAACATCCAATCAATTGCCTATACAGTGTATTGTTTACCATAGGTGAAGAATCAGCTTCTTCAAGCTTCACTCCTGAAAGGAAAGGAGTCCTGGTTGGCTTGCAATCCTTCATTCTGAATTTGTTCAGCAAATCCAAGGCATACTTGGACTGATGCACCTTGATTCCATATTTGGTTTGAGAAATCTCGAGCCCCAAGAATTGGCTCAATAGCCCCAAATCTGTCATGGAGAAGGCTTGGTTCATTGCACCCTTCAAGGAAGAAATTTCATCCTTTGAGCTTCTTGTAATGAGAAGGTCATAAACATATAAAACAATTATCATTAATGAACCATTAATAAGCTTCAAATAGACATTTGGATATTATTTGCATCAAACAAAATTCAGTGATAGCAGAAAGCTATCAATCTTGGCATACCAAGCCCTGGGGGCTTGCTTAAGCCCATACAATGACTTCTTTAGCCTACACACGAGAGATGGGTTAGTAGAAAATCCTTGAGGCTGCTGCATGTATATCTCTTTAGTGAGATCTCCATTCAGGAAAGCACACTTCACATCCATGTGATGTACTTCCCATTGCTTTGAAGCTGCAATGGCTAAGGCTATCCTGATGGAGTCCATCTTTGCCACTGGTGCAAAGGTCTCATTGTAGTCTATACCATGAACCTATGAGTAGCCCTTGGCTACCAATATGGCCTTGTACTTCAGAGGTGAACCATCAGCAGCAAATTTGGTCTTGTACACCCACTTACACTGAACTAGCTTCCTCCCTGGGGGAAGATCAACCAACTCCCAAGTGTTGCTCTTCTGGAGTGAGCTGAACTCTTCCTTCATGGTTGCTTGCCATATTGGATATTTTTCTGAATCTTCATATGTCTAAGGATCTGATTCAATCATCAAATAGCATTTCTCAGAAAACATAGGATATTTCATGCATAGAGCACTCTCAAATTGAGATCTAGTCCTCCTAGGGTCATTAGGATTTCCTGCTAGTTCTCTAGCTGCATGAATGGTCTTGGCTTTCCATTTTGGCATTGTAGGGATGTTAGGATATGCAATAAAATAATCACTATCAGACATATCAGAATCAGCATGTTCAACTATCTCTTCACTTACATTCAGAGGTTCTGGTGGTGAAGAGGATTCTCCAACTTCCACTGCTGCTAGGGGTTCTTCTTGAAACTGAACACACCTTTCAATGAAGGCTTTGTTTGTGCTCAAATTGATCAGCTTGTACCCTTTTGAATATTCATAGTACCCAACAAATAGACACTCTTGGCTTTGGGGCTGCAAATCCTTTCTCTTTTCTGTTGGAATTCTAGCCCAAGCCCTTGAGCCAAAAATCCTGAAATGGGTCACATCTGGCTTGTGCCCACTCCATGATTTGAAAGGAGTCATAACATAAAGATGTTTATGAGGCACCCTATTTTAGATATAGGATACACAGTTTATAGCTTCGGCCCAGTACTTTGGTGGCAAATTCTTAGCCTCCATCATGCAGGTTGCCATCTCTTTCAGTGATCTGTTCTTCCTCTCACTAACACCATTCTGTTGTGGTGTGTAAGGTATAGAATGCTGCATCTTAATACCTACATTTGCAGAATATTGAATAAACTCAGACTTGACATACTCACAACCATTGTCAGATATGAGGACCTTGAGTCTCCTCCCAGACTGGTTTTCAACCAAAGCCTTAAAGACTTTGAAGAGGCCAAAAACTTTAGACTTGTGTTTCAGGAAGTAAACCTAGCAATACCTGGAAAATTCATCTATGAAATTCAATGCATATTTGGCCTGACTAATGGACATATGAGGGAATGGGCCAGCAACATCACTGTGGATCAACTCAAGAGGTGCAGAGGTTCTCTCATGACTAGCTCTCTCAAATTTATGCTCTGGGTGTTTTCCTAGGATGCAACCTTGACAGACTCCTTTGGAAAATTTTATCTTTGGTAACCCTATGACCATTTATTTTTCACTAAGATCAGAAAGATACTTGTAATTTAGGTGGCCAAATATTTCATGCCAAAGCTTGCTTGCCTCATTAGCATGAATCAGAAGAGCAGAGGGGTTTGAGTAGGGTAGGAAGTGTGAGAACATGTATACCTTCGAAGTATGATTTGCAACTCCTTTTGCAATGACTTTACCACTTGAGATCTCTATGATTTCAACTTCATTAGGGGAGAATATGACCTTCTTTGGAGACTCTGTGTGGGTCATCTGATACACTAATAAGAGGTTAGAGGCAAGACCTGGAACATACAACACATTGTTGAACTTACCATGGTCAATATCAATCCTCCCTTTGCCCAAACTTTTAGTGAGAGAGTCATCTCCCAGTACTATTGGTGGACCTTTCGACATGTCAAGTGAGGTGAATGCCTCCTTGGTAGAAACCATATGTCTTGAAGCTCCATAATCAATGATGAAACTAGGTGAGCTTGATGTGCGAGCAACCAATGCATGAACTCTCTCTCTGTCTTCTGAACTTGATCCTCCTTCCCTCTTCTTTGAGCTATCTGGAAGGGAGATGCCATTCTTCTCTAGGAGTTGGGTCAGCATGTATATTTTCTTCTTCATGCAGGATCTCTTAGAATGATTTCCCTTACTACAGTATGCACACTTGCTCATTTATCCTTTGTTCTTCTTCTTCTGGTAGTTCTTCTTGGAACCTTAAGGCTCCTCCAGAGACTTGTTCTTGTCTCTCTTTTGCTCAGGTGGATTTTTAGCTTTATTTTTTCTTTTTGAATCCACCCTCGAATCTCCAGCAACCAGAGCTTGGTCTTTGGATGGTTTGATGGTGCCCATAATCACCAATTTATCTTGTTCTTGTGTGAGAGATTCCATGAAATATGCAAGGCTAGGCATCTTCCAGGCTCGAGCTGTCAACTTTGTGGCATAGAAGGTTGAAACAAACACTGAATAGTTAGGGCCAAGCTTCAAGAGTATGGCCAAGACCAGCTGATCATCCTTCTTTTCGATCCCACATTGTTTTAGCTGCAAAACAAGTGCTTTGAACTTGGAAAAATAGAGTTGCAGGGATTCAAAGCTATTGGGACTCAAGGAGATCAATTCATTTTCAATTTGATGTCCCCTCATCTCATCTGTCTTTCCAAAAATATAAACAAGTTTCTCCCATACTTCATTCCGTGATTTCAATCCATCAAGATGGAAAAGGAGGTCTCTAGATATACTTAGACATAGGAGACCATAGGCCTCATCTTTCCGGTTGTGCCATTTTATCTTCTCTGCAGCTGCATTGGGCTCTGCTTCTGTTTCCATAGTCACTCTATAGAGGCATTTCGCTCTCAACAGTATCTCCATCTTTTCTTTCCATTCAAAGAAATTAAATGGAGTCAAGATGATCTTTTGAGATTGATCCATAGCTCAGAAATTGTCCCATCAGTCAGCAGAATGCTCCTAGTCAATGATGTCAAACCTACAAAACAAATTGGAAGGATAGAAATCGATCTACAAAGGCTATGATACCATGTGGAAATTGAACCTAGTGTTATGAAAATTACACTCACAACAATTTCCAATTACACATGCAAAATTACTCACAAAAGAGACTGAATATGGAGCTGAACACTAAACTGTATTGAATAAGTGTACAATAGGAAAGCCTATGAAGTCATAGGCTTCCACAATAAATAATTACATGAGGGATTTGAATGCATGAATATTCCATTCGAATCTAGTCAAAAGCAGGCTTACTAAATCTAAGCAAATCCCCCATAGGTGCATAAAGCAGTTTCCAAAACTGTCTAGGAGCTCACGAATTGGAAAAATAAATTAGGCAAGCTAATAGTTGATGGAAGGATAACTCATACATGCTTTTAATAGGATAAAAGAGTGGAGGATGTTGAGGAAAAAAAACAATTTAACTTCACCTAGTCAAGCTTTCCCATTTGCCTTAAAACACTGAAAAAGCAGGCAATAAAGCAGAAAAAGTAGACATGTGTTAGGGAGGCTAGGAATAAAGTAGATTTGATTCTAGGAGGTTTTTCAAGTGCTCCATGACTCAGAATTATCAAGTTTAACCACTATGGATGTGTAGATGACAACTTGCATAAGGTGGAATATGGAAACTAGGCAAATAAGACAAAAATGGATTAATTAATGTCTAAGGTAGCTAACTATGGGTTGATTATTATAACATACAAGACCTAGTTTCTTCACGAGATATTCAAAAACAAAGTTCTTGTGGCTACCATTATCAACAATCAGATGTAATGGATTGTTTTGAACCCATCTTTGTGTATGTAATAGGCACTCATGTTCCTCCTCATTGACAGTAGTCGAAGCTATTAGATTGGTCGATTTGATGTCAAAAGGGTCGATGCTTCTAGGTTAGATTCTACCAAGGATTTGTCAGACAAGTCGGAGGTCGAAAATTTTGCCAAAAAATGTCTTCTGAGCCTTGCATTCAAACATATCATGCCATGATGAATTGTGGTAATTATACCATTTCTTGGTAAGGGGTTTTGTTCTATATTCCATTTTGTATTTCTGAGAGTGATATTTTTCATGGTATTTCTTTGGTGGGGTTTGCTAAGAAGGGTTTCTTGACCTGTCAGATTCAGATGGTGACTTCTTGGTGGATGTTCAACTTGTCGTCTTGGTCGCAAAACATGATTTTACTTTTTATTTAGCTTCAATATTAATGGCATAGTGGAATGTATCAACAAGCATACTAATAGTCATAAAATTGATCTCTTATTGAATGTACAAGGACAATCCGCTGACGTACTTCAAAACAAGAAATTTCCCTTCTTCTTAGATGCCAATTCCCACCATGAGTTGATAGAACTTGTCAGTGTAACTCTGAATGGATTGGTATTTCCATTTCCTTAGTTGTTTCCACTTATTATACTGATTTTCAATGTATTTGGGAAGGTATAACTCCTTCTGAGTGTACTCAGCAAATTTATCCCATGTATCTATGGGGTCTTGTTAACACTAAAAAATAATCACCTAGCTCTCCATGGTCTAAACCATAGTCATACATCATATTCCCACCATTATTTCTTCCATTTTGACCTTCACAACTAAATTTCCACTAAATATGGTCCAAAACATTATTATTCCTTCCCCATAATTTAGTGGAAGTTGATCATTTATTGTGATTTATCCCCACTCTCTCCAAAAAGGACCAAAAAACCCTAAAAATGAGAATGGGTCAAAATACCATAGATAAATACCATGGGTCAAAAAAAATTGGACCATCCTATAAATACGTTGTGACGGTCTCCCTAAAACACTTTTTTTCATCTATTCATTCTCTCTTTATACTTTCTCCACTATCCTCATATTTTTCCACGCCATTTCTCATGGTGTATGTTGAGCTTGCTCCATACCCATTTGGATCCATTCCCCCTACCTGAAAACCACTAGTGGAGTAGACTCGAGACCAAAACCGTGGAGCTGTGGGACCATTTCCTCAGAGGATATGGTGAACCAACTTCAAAAGAAAGGTTTGTTTATTTTTGTTTCTTGTTATTATTTAGATATAAAATAAAAATCATAAAAAATGTTATTGTCTATTTCCAGTTATTATTGTTGAACTCTACCCTATAATCTATACATTCTAGGGTAGGTGATTTTGCATGTAGTAGGGGATAAATCCCCACTATAGTTATGGTGACTCCACTCGGTCGATCCTTTTGGATCTTTCCTTTTCCAGGTGTTCCTATTGGTTTGTACCTTCAACCATCATAGATCTACCCCCTCATGGCAGCTGAACCAACATTGCCTAAGTTCCTTCCCCTTGGCCCAAACCAGCAGTGTTTTTACAAAAAAAATTAGTTTTGACTGAGTTGTACTTATTCAGCCAAAATTTGTGACCCAGACACACTTTTTTTCCTGATAAGTGCGACCTAGGTCATGCATTTTTCCCTGATAAGTGTGACTTGGACCAAAAATACAGATCGTGCTTGTCTCGGCTTTCGAAGCAACCTTGGTCGCTACTGTGACTCAGTTTTGTGTGACCTATCATGCTTAATCCTTTGTTTTGTGCGACCTGAGTCTTTTGATTGTTTTTGTACCTTGATCATGATTGTTTCCCTGTTCTGTGCGACTCCGATCACACCTGTTTCATCGACAGGTGTGAGCTACAATTTTTTAGTCCTTTTTTTTGTTTGAGATCCTTGTTCTAGACCCCTTGTCAATGTTTTACCCATTCATGACCTATTTCTCTCCAAATCTGATCCATTACATCCACTTGGTTCATTTTGTGGTCCTCTTTTCCTTTTATGTGAGCCCATTGAGTTGATCTTTGTAGTTGAGACCCCTTATGTGTTTCCTACACCCTGGTCAGTTCCTTATGTGCTCATTTACTTTTGTTTTTTTTATGTTCTCGAAGAATTAGTTGTGATTTTTCATGATATTTATTGTCATTTAATGTTATTTAATTTCCCTTTTTATGTATCGGCTATGAGATCACTAGGGTTTATACACATCATTTGCACACATCTCGCACCCTAAAAGAAAAATGCTTAGTTCATGACCCCAAGCTAGCCTAAAAATTAACTTAATACAACCAACATTGTAACCTCATTTGAGGAAAAAACAATCACGTAGCTAAGTTAGGACATTGGGGATATGCATCCAATTAACACCCCTTTGTCACATACATTTGAGACATAGATTTTGTCCATTAGGGGACCAAAATCGTCTTGTACTTTTTGACACAGTCGCGACCAGTTTATCGAGGTCCCCCCTACTCTGCGGGAGTAATCCACAACGAAGGGGTTCTAGAAGTCAGGGTGAAATACTGAACTCCATTCTTTACCAAAGACTAAACCTTGATAGTCCTCCTTTTGCATGTCGAGGATCATATCGAGTGTCGAGGGAAAAAGGGATGAAGTGTCAGGAAACCATTCCAAATATGGCATGAACGAGGTAGACTAGTTTCCATTCTTTCTAGGTCTCTTTTACCCACAGGTCCTTCTCGACAGTGGGATTCTCTTAGCCTATTTTTCTTCAATTTCATATTGTTTGACTGGGATTTCATCACCCTACAGAGGATATGATTTGTCAGGGGATTATAGCTTGTAGCTAGGATTTTGCTTGCACTCATACCCCATAGGTTAGTGAATCATTTTATTTCTAGGTTGTTTTATTTCTAGCTACTTTGTTATAAACTCTCCTATTGTAACACATTGTTGCAGTTTTTTTTAGAGCTTACTTTTTGTCCTATGAGCCACCATTTGTACACTCTCCTTTTGCACACTCATTTGTAGTTGGGTATTTAGGCCTTTTTTTTACACTCGTATTCCTACATTCATTTTATAGAACACCACCATGACATCATAGCTCCACCACGCTACTCGCATAGGATTAGGGGGAATACCCCCCAGTTCGGTTCCATGAACCATCACCATCAGATCCACATTCGACATCGGTATCCACCTTCATATCCATATACAACCTATGATTTTGATTCCGATTTATATCAATCCAAACCTACCTTGTTCACCACCCAATATAGCCCCATGGTTGGTGTAGCTCCTAACCCCTTTTAGGGGGGATGGTTGATAGTGGGCATGTTTCCGTTCCACCCATCATTCTAGGTATCCTTTTCGTTGGACCTATAGGTCCCATTCCTAGTGGGCCCTTTTCCACCGCACACACTACTGTTGTTCCGCTACCCACTAGTGGTGGCCCCACTCCAGCCACCATTTTTCCTACCATACTAGCACTCATACATGGGAGTAGTGGCTCTTCTACTTCCATTCTAGTTATTCCTACCATCCCAGTGGCTACTCCTATTTTCAGAATTCAACCTTACCCACCCCCATTTACCCATGGGAACTACAGGGCCTGTAGGCACTGGCACCATTGCTGGCCCTTCCTGATCTACTCTTAGATCTAGTCTATATTTCTTGGTTAGTCTCAATCTGTCTGATTTGGAAAGGTTGACCATTGACCCCATTCGTCATAACCCATTATGGCCTCCTTTGTTGAATCAATAGGATTTCCACCTTCACGACCAAAGGACCATTGTATTATGCTCCTTCCTAGAATAATCCCTCCCAACATCAGGCCCTATCAGTACCCATTTCAACAAAATACAGATATTGAGATACTCGTTTGGGACTTACTGAAGCAAGGTATTATTCTCCCTAGTACCAGTTCCTTTTCTTCACCAGTTCTTATTGTCCGAAAAAAAGATGGGGCATGGCTCCTGTGCATTGAATTTTGAGCACTTAGTCACATCACAATCAAGGATAAATTTCCAATTCATGTTGTTGATGAGATTATTGATGAGCTTCATGGTGCTCATTTTTTCTCCAATTTGGATATTCGTTCTGGGTATCACCAAATTTGGGTTCATGAGGATGATATCGCTAAAATGGATTTTCACTCACATGGTGGCCACTATGAGTTTTTGGTCATGCCCTTTGGCCTCACTAATTATCCTTCCACATTCCAGGAATTGAAGAGTAACATGTTCCAACCCTACTTGTGGAACTTCATTATGGTATTCTTTGATGATATCCTCATCTATAGGAAAATATGGGCTGAGCATCCCCAACATCTGGATCTTGTACTGCAACTTTTATGTGGTCATAATATCCCTACAAAATAGTCCAAATGTGTTTTTAGGAAGGACAAATTAGAGTATCTTAGGCATACAGTTTAAGCACAAGGGGTTCGTGTGGATCCTACCAAAATAAATGCCATAAAAAATTGGCCACATCCTCAAAGACTCAAGAGCCTTCATGTTTTTTGGGATTGAATGGATACTACCACAAGTTTCTCAAGGATTATAGGAATATTTCAGCTCCATTAACAATTCTATTGAAAAAGGATGCTTTTAAATGGACACATCCTGCTAAGTGTGCATTTGACAAACTGAATCAAGCTATGTGTACCACACCTCTTCTAGTTATGCTCGATTTTTCCAATCCCTTCACTATTGAGAGTGATGCTCAGTGACAATGGACTTGGTTTTGTTCTCCTTCAATATCAACATCCCATTGTAGTCACCAACAAATCCATTTCTGGTAAAAATTTAGCCACCTCTACATATGAGAAGGAAATTATAGTTATTTTGCATGTAGTACAGAAGTGGAGGCCATACCTGTTACGAAGAAAACTTCCTATGGCTTGGGGTGTACCACAACAGATTGAGAAACCACAAAAATCAATCCCTTCCCAGTATACAAGAGAAATAAAACATCTAACACTAAAATATCTCGAAACATACCTTGTTCCAGACGGTTGATGTAGATCCCCGTTGAGCTTTTTCCAATCCCGCTCGTGTTAGAAATTTGCTCTCTCAACAACAACAAACAAGACAAGCATTCTATGTAATGGTGTTAGACCTACTCTAGAATATATAATCAATAATTTATAAGAAATTAAAAGCATCCATGGATTCAATATTCAGTTAAATGCACATCATTGGATAGAAAAAGATATTTCTATTAATATAAATCAGAGATTACATGAGTGACAATCTCTATCGACACGTTTGCGAACCGGAGAAATTGAGTCCTCCACCTAGGCCTCCACCACCTCAATCCTCCATCTCTCAATAGCAAGCTCACCAAACAAAGGCAAGCTTGGGAAGAACACAAAGTGCTCCAAGGGAAAAAGGTATGCAGACTCAAGTATAAGCAAGCTACGGCAACAATGGACTATAGTTTTATTTCTCTTTAATTCATCCCTCCTTCAATGTATCCAAAGGGTTCCTTATATAGTGCTTCAATGGGGTTATGGAAGGTGAAATCCGAGTGATATAGAGGAATATGGAAGGCCAAGAGACAAGTGGCTTAGATCCACATCAAGGAAAACTCCAAAAATATTTGTCCTTTTGCACACATCCCAATGTATGTGGGTTTAAGGGTAATATCCGTGTGTATACACGGAAAAGGGATTAAAAGTCACATACAGCAAATAACAGGTGTTTTTATGGATGATCTTGTAAACATAAAAGGCACAAAAATAGTCCATGGGGTCTAAGGAGTCTGTAGAGGGACGGGGAAGGCCATATATATGTGATTTACCATGTGTGGTAAAATCAGCTATAACAGATGCCCCCTAATGTGTGAGGTCAGAGGGGTAATACAAATACTGAAATACATTATAAGTCCATCCCAGAAGTGGAGTGATGAAGAACCGGGTGGAAGAACTAGCCATCCATCAGTATAGTACAATAATCAAACTTTGCACATGACTGCAAATACATATATCAGTCGCAGATACATAAGAGTACAATGGCCACGTACAATATACAATAGATCAGAATCTTCATGATGAAGATATACAAAGGACCAAGATCTCCATGAAAGCTGAAGATATACCATGGATCAAGATCTCCATAATGGATGAAGATATCTGGCATACACTGGAATCAAGTCACGAGAGCTGAAATCTCATGAACACTGGCACAATCAAGGAGGTAGCATATAAGAAATGCCACCAATCTGGAAAGTCTTCTACACAAACTGCTATGATTACATGTCCTACTATGTGAATAAAGGTGTCGAGGTCGAACATAGTAGTCCATTGTCTGATTACCAGTCATTGATGTATACCGTTAACAGACGCGATATCACCCATCGATAATGAAAATGGGAATCAAGGTACTAGAGTGCAATCTCACAAGTGCGAATAAATGTGTTGAGGTCGAACACTTGGAAGAATCCATCGATCAGGGGACATTGATGTATTCCCAAAAATAACAATGGTGAGAGAACCTACCATGGATGACTGTAAGTCTCAAGGCACTCAAATGAATCTAGAATCCTATCCCAGAATAAATGATCTCAAGTCGATGGAATGGAATCTGCTAGAAGGAGGGAATTAAGCCATCCCCCATCAACCAACATGAGGTACTCAGCAACACTATATAACGTGGAAGGAATCGAATGAGATGTGCAAAAACCAGTAATAGTACCGAGAATGGGTGACATGCAAATTCAAGACAACTGAGGAATGGCCAACTCAGGTTTCAACTTCCTTTGAACAAGAGAATAAAGGGGAATGGTGACTGAATGGAGGCAGCATAGACTCGATATATAAAACTAGGACATCTCTGTGACACAAGAGGCATCAACAGAGGCTCCATAGGGACTGGAAGCTTAACCAGTCGATGGAGATACACTCAAATAAATGAGTACAACTCATAAATTCAAACTACTAACCCAACCAATGGATGTGATATACAGTTCTCTGTTCGAAGGAGACACGACTCGACTGCTGCCAAAGATAACATCTCTTCCTGTCCGGCTTTTTGGTTTTTTGATTTTTTTGGAATTTTTCAGATATTTTGAAAAGCTTGAAGAAAGAATAAAAGTGCTTTATAGTTACAAATCTAGGAGGAGACGAGTGTCAAGAGGAAAACAAACTAGTTCCAAGCAACGGAACATACCTATGCACAATGCAAGGGAACATGTGCAGGATAACGACACTCAGGAGAAAGTCCCCTCCCAGTAAAAAATGGGGAATCAAGCTATAAAAGATATATGAAAAGGCTCTGCTTGGCTAGACATGAGACAAGCTCAAGCTATATGGCTGATAATCAAAGTCAGGGAATCCGGAATAAGGCTCAATAAGGCAAGAAAAACTCATGATAATGCAATTACAACTTGACATATACAAAGGAGTCCAGGGGAAATGGCCAGTATAAAGGTCAAGAGGAGTATGAAGCTCTTGTTCAAAGTCATGGCGGTACTAAAAGGGACTCCTAGATCTAAGAGAGGACTCATAGCATGGGTACCAAATGCAAAAGGGAGCTAACTAGGACACCCATGTATAGGAAGGATATACCATTCACATAGTACCACTTCTAACAATAGCATGAAGGTTCTGTGATACCAGGGAATGGGTTCATACCTAAGGTTGAAATGAAATAGTCATAAGGTCATGCAAAATGTAGGCAGATGTGAAATCCTAACCTATATGCTAGTTTAGACATAATACCTGTGATAGGCACGAATGGGTCAAATACCTCGAAGAGAGTGTGCAAAAACATGGACCCTACATGACAAAAATATTAGTCCAAAACAACCCAAAATAGTCAATAAAGAATCCAAACTATAGGATACAAGGAGGAATGATCTTGACAATTTCACCGAAAGGAAACAATGTGGTGAACAATGGGACATACAAAGGAATGTAAGGTGTAGACCCAATGTTCACACATCCACTACCACCCCTGTGAAGGTGACTACCGATGTAAATACCGAGAGAAGGGAGTCAACATCCTCCACAAATGGAGTAGATGGCGAAATGTGACCACTCCCAAATCTATGAGCATGGTAAGGGGTTGTGATGCCCCCAAGTTTGACACCAGGGTCTGTACGAGGACCAAGGACGAGTGATAAGATACCAGGAAAGCTGAAAATATACGGACCCAAACTCAAGAGAACATAAATACACTCAAGTAACCACGATCCCAAATGATAACTAGTGCACAAAGAGCACACTCCTAACAAAATCTACAACCAAAATACAAGCAAAACAAGGGGAGGATATGTGAGCTCCCGAATGAAGTAGGTATGTCTCACCTAGGAGAGGCTCAAAAATCCCATACACTACAAGCGGAGGTATGTAACCAATTATAGTGGCCCTCAGCTTCAACACATAAAGTGACTGTGCTTTCCAACCTCTACTTGGTTAGGACACCTACAGAATAACCTCTGCAAGTACCCCCTATGATACCTAGGTAAGGAAACTAAGGTCACCGCAATATAACCAATGCTCAGGCAGATAGTCGCAGGAGATATTGGCCATATGGGCAGGGTAACAAATCCTGAAGCCCTCGAAAGAGGCCCCAGATACGAATACAATCCTGGAAATATCTCTGGTGCTCACAGAAAGTGATAAGGGGTCATCCCAATCACAATCACATGCACTGCCTCGTGCTTAACTCCCATGTAAGAGGATCATCCTGATAAACACTAATTATACCAAGGGTTTCACTCTCTCACTTGGACAGACACCTAATTATTTTGTTTAGTGGTTTTGGAGGATTGACTCACAATGAACTATTCCAAGACCCTAAAACCTATTCTTGTTGATACACCCTAGAAAAGAAAAGAGTGTAATTCATTTTATTATGTGTTGATTTTAATTGACTGTAAGTTACTCAAATGGTGAATGGACGTGAAACTAATGAATTTATGATGCAACAAGAAGTAAAATGCACACCTAACAAGCAATGTAAATGCAAAGTGTAAATGAAAAACAGGGTATGCTACTACGTGAAGTGCAAGTACCTTCTTAAATCCATATGTAAGATGCAAGTAAGAATGCAACTATTTTGTATTTTCAATATAAAAGAATGAAAAATGAAAATAAAAGTCATCTAAAACTTTTAGTCTTTGTGGCCAACATAAAACACAAGCCCAACAAGACACCAAGACAAAAGGAGTAATGCACTAATGGAAAAACAAAAAGGATAAATGACTAAAATTACTTTCAAAGAAAAATCAATGAAAAAGTGGTCTCTGGTCACAAAAGAAGCATCCAATAAACAACATCAGAACCTAGGATGGTGCAACCACACTCACAAACCCCCCAACAACTTCCCACAACATCAAACTCAACCAAAAGGGAGGATGTATATGATTGTTTAAAGAACAGATGTGTATGTACAAGACTTTTGGCCAAAAAGTTGCATGTATACGTAGATTTTGGCCAAAAACCTACATGTATAAGTGACTTTTGGCCAAAAATCCGCATATGTACGCGAATTTTGGCCAAAAACCTACGTATACAGAGAAGATAGTGGTAAAAAGCAGGCCAATGGCCAAACCAATAAAGGGGAGTGTCAATGGATGAACATACTATAAAGTGTGACACAAAAACAGGGAGAAATAGAGAGCAATTCAATAATATCAAGCACATTGTGCCCCCAAACCCCAAATAAAAACAAGGAATGTCCCCAGAGGAGTCTCCAATTCTATTACAGAGAAAAATTCCTATGGCTTGGGATGTACCGCAATAGATAGAGAAGCCACAGAAATCAATCCCTTCCCAATATGTAAGAGAAATAAAAAATCTAACACTAAAAGATCTCAAAACATACCTTATTCTGGACGGTTGATGTAGATCCCTCTTGAGCTTTTTCCAATCTCGCTTGTGTTAGCAATTTGCTCTCTCAACAACAACAAACAAGACAAGCATGCTATATAATGGTGTTAGACCTACTCTAGAATATATAATCAATAATGTATAAGCAATTAAAATCATCCATGGATTCAATATTCATTTAAATGCACATCATTGGATAGGAAAAGATATTTCTATTAATATAAATCAGAGATTGCATGAGTGACAACCTCTGTCGGCACATCTGCGAATCGGAGAAACCGAGTCCTCCACCTGGGCCTCCACCACCTCAATCCTCCATCTCTCAATAGAAAGCTCACAAACAAAGGGAAGCTTGGGAAGAAAACAAAGTGCTCCAAGGGACAAAGGAATGTAGACTCAAGTATAAGCAAGCTACTGCAACAATGGACTATAGTTTTCTTGCTCTTTAATTCCTTCCTCCTTCAATGTATCCAAAGGGTTCCTTATATAGTGCTTCAATGGGGTAATGGAAGGTCAAATTTGAGTGATCTCGAGGAATATGGAAGGCCAAGAGACAAGTGACTCGGATCCACATCAAGGAAAACTCCAAAAATATTTGGCCTTTTGCACACTCCCGATGTACGTGCTTTTAAGGATAATATCCATGTGTATACGCAGAAAAGGGATTAAAAGTTGCGTACAGCAAATAACAAGTGTTTTTAGGGATGATCTTGTAAACATCAAAGGTACAAAAATATTCCATGGGTTCCAAAGATTTTGCAGAGGGATAGGGAAGGCCATATATATGTGATCTACCATGTGTGGTAAAATCAGCTATAACAATACCTATTAGGGAATCATTTATGCATTAAGACTGGTCACCGGAGTCTGAAATGTTTCAAAGAACAACAAGTCTCATCCCTAACACAATAGAAATGGGATAGAAAACTCATGTTTTATGACTATGAGATCATTTACAAGAAGGGTAAGGACAATCTTATGGTTGATTCTCTTTCTCACACATTTGATGACCACATTTCTCTTTTAGACATTTCTATGCCTATTCGAAATTGGTTGCAATCTGTTTGGCAAGGTTATGTCAATGACTCTTCATTATCCAAAATCATCCAACGATTGGAAAATAGCCCTTCTGGTGTACCGCATTAATCTTGGGATGGTGATTCTTTGAGATATAAGGGTCATTTGGTGCTTTCCCATAGAACAAATATTCAACAAGATATCTTCTATGAAGTCCATGCTTCTCCATCGGTAGGGCACTCTGGATTCCTCAAAACATATGAGCCAGCACAGAGTAACTTCTTTTGGAAGGGAATGAAAATGGAAATTCAACATATGGTGGCTAAATGTCATACATGTCAACTCCACAAGGGTGAAACAACACTCCTTCCAATATTGATTGAACCATTTCCCATCCTTGCATGGATTTGGACAAGTATTTTGATGGGTTTCATTGAAGGGATCCGTAAATCTAGAGGGAAGATAGTGATATTGGTTTTAGTTAATCAACCCTCCAAATATAGTCTTTTTTTTCCCTCCTACGTCCACATACCACCTCCTTAGTCACATAAATTTTCATGGACCATATCTTTCATCTTCATGGAATCCCTTCTTCCATTGTCTTAGATCATGATGTAACTTTCACATCATTTTTAATAGAACTATTTCACCAAACTAGAACCAAACTGAATATGCATTTAGGGTATTACCCATAAACATATGGTTGGACTGAAAGTTATCAACAAGTTTTTCAAAATTTATGTTTGTTGCTTCACTTATGAACAACAACATCGGTGGGAAAAGTGGATCCCTCTCTCCTAAGGGTTGTACAATACATATTACCACACTACATCTGAAATGAATCCATATGAAGCATTCTATGCTCAGAAACTTCCACTACTCCTACCATACACCCCCATCAATTCACTAGTTCATGAAATTGACATGGTTCTCTGAAATCGAGATCAGATTTTTCACATTTTGCAAGACAATATTCACATGGAAAGAAACTGAAAGAAGCAACAATTCGATCAACATCATTCTGAGCACACTTTTCAAGTCAGTAATATGGTTCTTCTTTGTCTACATCCTTACAAGAAATCCTCCCTGAAACGAAAAGAGTGTTATAAGTTGGATCATAAGTTCTATAGGCCATATAAGGTTCTTTTGAATATTGGGTTTGTTGCTTATAAATTGGAACTTCCTCCTTCTCACTTTCACCCAATATTTCATGTCGCTTGTCTTAAAAAAATATTGGCACCAACATCAAAGAAGAAACCGTTTTACCAGAACTCGATAATCAAGGATCCATCATTTTGGAGTCGGAAGCCATCCTCAATAGGTGCACTCACCAACTTCTCTCTCGATCCATCACAAAGGTATTAATTCAATGGAATGACATGAAACCAAAGGATGCTACATGGGAACCACTCCTTTAGATTCAACAACAATTTCCACATCTAAATATTTGAGGACAAATCTTTTCTAAGAGGGATGGGATGTTAGGAACCTGTGTCAACCCTTATCTTTACTTTGTTATTATATTTTTTTGGATGAATATGATTTTTAAGTAATCCCATGAGTATACTGTATTATCACACATTCATGGGGAGTAATAGTTGTCTAGATCATACTTAGTATATAAGTATGTGTTTATCCCATATTCACGGGGATTAATAGTTGTTTATATTAGAATTAGTATATCAGTACGTGTTAAGTCCAATGAAGGGATCCACAAGTTATTTGTATTGAGATTTCTCAAAGGAGGTTCCCCCCTCTAAGTGGCCTATGATCAATAAATTCCTTTTTTGTTATGTTATTTCTATTATATCATGCATTTTCATTATTTATTGTAGGAGGTTTCTCTAAATTGCAAGTTCCTTTTCCAAATCCTATCCTTTTTTCCTCCAATACCTTCTTTCCTCTTGGATTTTCCTATTGAAATATGTGATATCTTATAGATTCTCTCTCTTCAAAGATTTTACCACGTTGAAGTTTTCTTCCTTCTCCAAATACTAGCAAAGTTGTGTCACATTCAAGGATAGAACTATTATGGTACCTTATGATCCGTAATAAAGGCAATCATATCCCACTTAATTCACCAACATGGATACTTGCGAGAAAAATATTTTTACTCTTTGTTCTTTTTCTATCAAGGATGAGAAGATGCCTAGTTCATTACTTTGTTTCTCGGTTTATTTACTTATGGAATGGAAGATATATCGATATTAAACTCCAACAAGACAAACCCAATAGTTTTAAAACACCCAAGCATTTATAAAACCACCCATCATCCATAGATTGGTCCAAAAACATTTAAAGGTGTCTCTTTCAAAAGAGATTCAAGCCAATAAGTAGAATGAATAGTCAACAAGCTGAAATTTATTTGGAATTGTTTAATTTTATCCCAATCACTATGAAATGCCCAATACTAGTTTAAATTTCATCTAGAAGAAGAGAAATTTGTCCAACAATGGAGAAATATGCTCCAACGGTGATTAATTCGTCCTAGGATGTATATTATTGTTCTGATATCCTTAACATTCAACTGAGGTGGGATAAACTCTCCCACGCAATTATAAAAAATGGTCTAGCACTTCAAAATTAACCCAACAATTTATAAAAAATCCCAACAGCTCCATGATTCATCCAACAGTGCTAAAAAAAACCCCTAGACATATTTCTATTCTTCCAACAATGCTCAAAAAATCCCCAGGCACAATTATATTCATCCAACAATTGTCAAAACACCCCATGTGTTTATATAATCAATAGGAAATGATAAAAATTCCCTGGGTAGTTCTAATCTTCACCCATCAGTAATAAAAATGGCGCATGGATTTCAAAAAATGCACCAACATTTATAAAAACTAGTTTGGTATTTCAAAAAATTCCCAACAATTTATAAAAATGACTAGGCACTTCAAAATTGACCCATCAATATATAAAAATGCAAATGTGCATTTAAAATCATCTAGCATTCGTCAAAACCTCCCAAATATTATTTAAATTCCTCCAGGTAGTGAGGAAAAATCCCCAAGCAGATTCAAAATCATCCAATAATGATTAAAACCACCTTGTGAACTTACATATTTATTGGGCATTGATAAAAAAAAAGTTCCCGCACTCATAAAATGCCATCAACACTTCTCAAATCATCCAATAACCAAATATGTTTAAAATATTCAATTTAGAAACTACCTAAAAGATTTCCAACAACTCTTAAATGAGAACCATTGATCTCATGAATCATAATGGAATAGAAGGGGTAGTTTCGTAGTTGTTTGCGTTGTATTTTGCAATACAACTTTAAAAACATGAAAAAAAACTTCACTTAACAACTGAGAATGAAAGTTAAGCCATCAAATGAATAGGACAAGAATTCAAACATAAATCAACTCTCATTAAAATGCTCACAGTAGTTAATAACATAAACCATGGAAATTAATCAAGCATATAATGGACACTATAAATTTACCCTGGAAACCCAAATGGGAAAACCAACTTTGAATGGTTGCTTATTAATCTTGGCAATCTTTGTCTACAAGGATGCTTATGGCTATCTTGTGCATACTCATATCCTTTCAACCAAAAGACCTTTTCTGAGTGAAAATAAATGAACAAATAGGGAGAGCTTCAGTAATGGAAAGGCCAACAGGCCCCACCTTCCGTTTCCTAGTCCCTATCATTTTCTCCTATTCCATTTTTATTTTCACATGTATTTCATTTTTTTCTCTTGTCTTATTTGCATTTTTGTTTTCCTTGTATTTTCTTTTATTTATAGTATCATCTTTAATCATTTGCATATTACATTTCTATTAGTATCATTACAACCATTCAAGACTTTGGATCCATTTTTTATCACCCTCCCCCAACCCCTCCCTCCCCTCCGTCGCCCCCTAGACCACCTTCCCTCACACGTTGTTGTGCCCATCAAAAACCAAATCGATGGAAACAATGACAAGTTCATATTGATCAATGGATCGATGTCAAGACACCTCATTGTGCATATTGAGAAATGGCTCGATGCCTAGGATCGAGTTGTTTCTTGATGGGAACAATGGCAAGGGAGGTAGGGTGGTTTAGGGGAAAGAAAAGTGGAGTGAGGGGGTGAGGGGTCATGGGATGGGGTGGAGGGGAGTGAGAAGGTATGGGGAGTGGAAGGAGAAGGAGAGGGGAGGGGAAGGGACGGGGGGATGGAAGTCGATTGGTGGAGAGAGGAAGTAGGGATGGGAAAGGTGATGGGAGAGGGTAGGGGAGCGGTTTTTTTATTTTATTTATTTTGTGATATGTTTTTATTTTTATTTTTATTAATTTAAAAATAATCAATAAATATTTTTATTCTATTTTTATAGTATAATTTCATTGTTTTCAATAACAATTTCAAATTTTCAATAATTTTTAATAAAAAAATCAAATTGTTTTAATAATATATTCAAATTTTTATTTTTATTTGTAAGTTAAATAAAAAATTCATTTTTTAATTATTATTACATTTTTTTTAATTTATAATAATCATTTTAACATATATTTTGAATATGTTGTTTAGAGTTTTTTTGTTAAGTTATACTATATATATATATATATTATTTTTTATAATTCTTTTAATTTTTAATTTTTTATAAAAAAAATATAGGTTTTTTATCAAAAAATCCTTCGAATTTTTTTTAAAAAAAAGGGGAGAGGGGGAATTCATGGCCACAAAGAGAGGAGGCCCTATTTTTCAAGGCCATGATTTAAAAAATTTCATAATGTTAGAACTACTTTTCGATTTAGAGGTTGGTTTTAAGAGTTTTCTATTAATGATATTGATCGTTAACTCTATTCTTTCAAACAAGTTATAATTCTATCCTTTAAAAAAGCCAACATGCTACCAGTAGCATTAGATTTATGTTCAATGGTTGATTTTAAGTCTATTGTTAGTAACAATATGGGTTTTTAAGGAAATGGTTGTATTTTTAACCTTAAAACAAAGAAGAGTACTACTAGTAGCATAAATTTTATATTTGAAGGTTGATTCTTGTGTTTTTGACACAAAAAAAATATTTTAGTTCTCGTTGGAGAAAATTTTAAGGATCCATAATTATTTAAAAGTGCATATACCTTGGTGAATCTTACCAATTCCTAAAATTTCAAGTATAAAATCTTTGGCGATATTTTTCTAAAAATATTTCAATTTATAAGGATGTTATATAGTTTATATAATAATATGGCAATTTTGAAGAGAAAAAAATTTACCCCATCAAAATTGGGCAAAAGAAGGCTTCAAAAAATGCAAATTGGTGAATCTTTTTTTTCAAAAAAATTGGAAAAATAGCGAAGGCGATAAACTTTTTCCCTAAAAATTTCCTTGGTTCTTTTTGTGAGTATAGGGTTTGTGTTAGGTTATATAATGTGTTATTATTCTACAGACATGCTCACTTGACTATGTGATTTACCAATCATATTTGATAGTACATTAACTCTCTTTTCCAAATATCTAGACAAAACAATGAAGATAAAGTGTTTAACTGGTCACTTCAATAAAATATCAAGCTAGTCACTTTGACATAGGACCAAGAGGGAAATTCCAAAACAACGAAAGGATGGAGGGTTGTGTTGGCTTATGATCCTTTGCACAATGTACTGGGACCATTTATGTTTCGATCCTTAGCGAGGCTAAAGTCTAATCCAAGGCTCCTGGGCACCCCAACATATGAAAACTAGATATGGGGCTTGGCACTTCCTGCAAACCAGTGGTGATATATTTAAAATTAAGAAGGATTGCATAACTCTTATTTACTTTTATATATTAGTATCAGGTCAAAAGTACAAATTTAGTAAAGTTTTGATAAGTTTCAGTGACCTCCCAAGCAAAATAAACCTTTGGGACTTCACAACTAGTTATGATTCCAGGATTCCCAAACAGTGGCTAAGTGATAGTACAAATTATGATGGTAAGTCTTGGTATATTTTCAATAATTTGTTGAGTACATGTAATAACTGACAGACTCAAATTTGGACCCAGAGTTATCTTCTAGTATCAATTACAACAAAACTAGTTAAATTTCAATTCATAAAGAGCAAGATTGGAAATAGAGCCATTCAAATAGCCTCTAATGCTCATGAAATCATGACCATACATTTATCATAGTTTAAACATGTTATCAAGAATACAATCAATATCATTATTTAGATTTATAGAAGCATATTAAGTGTTTATAATCCCAAAACTTACAAAGAGAGATCAACTCCAGGATTCTTACAACATAGGAACAAAATCCTTCAATAGGAGAAAGTAAGAAGGGATGTAACTACTATGTCATAACTAGAATTGAATTATGAACATCAGATAACACATCAATATCATTGGATTAGATGATATCTCTCACAGGAAGGGTGCAAACATCCTGCAGTCTCCTCCTAGGTAAATCTCCTCCCTAATCCACCTCAAACTATACAATTCTTTACATCAACTTGGGAGGATTGAATCCTTCATGAAATGGACTGGATTAGACTTTAAACTCAGACCTCCATGGTTTCATAAGATAGAATCTAATAATAGATGAACATTGGAAGAGTCTCTATGGGGAACATCTCCCATAGTTGACTAAGGGAACATCTCCAAAGCCTAGAGAAGCTCAGAGATTTCTCATTCATAAACATAGACTATGAAAAGATGTGAATTATGCGCTCAACCTCATTTCTATAAAATTTTATTGATTCTACAATTTCCTTGATGGAAATTCAAATTATATATGGGTTGGGTGATTTTTGCATATCACTTTTGGCATAAGGACCAAGTTGCCTTTTTGAATGCGCCCTCAGTGGCTAAGATTAACCTCTATAGATTGTATGGATGTTTCTAATTCTTCTTGGGTTGCACAAATTAAAAGGCTTCCTTTATTTTCTATGTTTCCTTGAGTTTCCTATGTTTTTTATAGTTGTCAACTTTTCCTTACTTTTTTCTTTTCTTCTTTTTGGAAACTGCACCCTCCCTTTCTTTCCTAATGTTTCCTTCTTTTCATAACTAGAATGTTTTTATGCACTTTCTTTCTTTGTGCAATGTCATGCTTCTATCTTTTTCTCGATTTATGAATTTTTCTTGATTTTCTCCTAGTTGTCATTTAGTGTGACAACTCATTGGGTCCACTAGACCTCATGTGCCCACCTTAGCCACCTATCACATCCACTTAATTACAAAATTAATTTTAATCATAATATATTACAATTTAAATATGATAATTTAATCCTAAGTTTAAAAGTTAAAATACTATGCCAATTAATATATCAAAATGGCCCCTTCTTAAATTAGCATTAGACCATAATCATTAGGGGTTATCTAAGAAACATAGTAATCATGAATACTTTATGGAGGGAACATTACATACTATCATTCCCTTCTTGAAAGTATGTGTTTTCCATCCAAATATTTCATTTCCTCTCCTTTAGAGTATGTTATCCATTGCATATAAACCCTAATTCGAGCATATGTTATTCCTCTCCAACCCACTGCTACCTAGTGTGACTATCATTGATTGAAGCCATGTGATGAATGTTTTGTCTATAAAACATTAAATAGATTATCCCTAATTTCCTTCAATGTGTACAATCTACCTATTTATCTTTCAATTTATTGTTCTAATTGATTATAGGCTTTTGTGTTATTGTGTCTTAGTGTGTCCGGGCTATATACACACATGTACAACAAAAAAACTAAACCCTAATCCATTCTATGATCTATGCATTGAAGACTACATTTGAAACAGTGTTGACATTATCACGAACACTTCTCTCATCATACTATGTGGTGCAAGAAGGAATCTTAGTGCATGAAACTCTAGCTCTTTTAACCAATCATGTTTCTTTCTTGGAACGTGAGACCTTTGCATTGAAGCATGTATTTTGTTGATTCATGCACAGAGTCTCTCATTCTGGTACAAAAGATGTTGAAAGTTGTGCCATCCTTTTATCTTTTGATGCAGTGAAGAATAGACTACATAGTGGGGATATTTATCCATAGACAGGTTAAAGTTTGATGCGAAATGACAACAAAAACGTCCCTCCAAGCTAGTTCAATCCACCTTCATCATTGTCACTATTCTATGAATGATCTTTAATGGATACATGGGTTCATTGATCATATGTGAATACTATGTTAACATTATTTCAAGGATGCGAGGATGCTAAAATAGAGAATGTGGAGAATTGATATCCCTTCGCCTTGTTCAATGTATGCCCTACATGGAGATAGATCACACCAATGCAAAACCAGTGAGGAACATATGATGAGGATCTAATCTCAGTGATAGTTTAACATGCCTAAGGGGTTGTGCTGGTACCATTTGATGTAATTCAAAAATAAAATATTCTTTCTATTTGGCATATGTGTTCTTTCAAAACATGTGATGAGATTATGAATGATCATACTATTAAAATGCACAAATGGGTGAATGTAAGTACAACTCTTGAGTTGAATTGTTGATGTAGGTTTGAAGAGAAATTTCATTCATGCATGCAATGAATAAATAAATATCATGCATGAATATGATGGAAATTGCATGAATAGGAATAACTGAGTATGTTTGAAGAGTGATTGAGTAAAAGAATTTAGAATATATACAATTTTGAGTGCTAGAGTCTTCAAAGCCTCACTTATTATTATTGTTGTGTTTCTTTGACCATGAATATGGTATTTTTGATGGAGAATTTATTCTCAAATGGTTTTGGTGGAGAAACCTCTTCAAATAACACCCAAAAATTACAATACTATGAGTCATTGGCAAAGTATAATATCTTGAAAATATGCAGCACAAATCATACCCCAAACATTCCATTCCATGTTTAAGGGTGGAGATTGTATTATTTTTCAAGAAGATCATATATGCCACTTAATTTTATCTAGTATCATTTGGAATAGTTTGTGAAGCTTGTATTGGAGATATGAAATGTCGAGCTTCCTCTCAAACTTTCTCTTTCAAAGATGAGAGAGTTGGTGTTGCAAATGCATGAAAAACCACTCTATACCATTCATCTACAAATATCTAAGAGTAGACTGGATTCTTGTGTGTATCGATGTAACATCCCCGACCCTCTGATCAACGAAGAGGACGCTACTTTACGTCAAATCATCAAGGCATCTAGCCCCATGAACGTGAACATACATACATATAGTGTTGAAGCATGATACTTAAAACATAAAACATTTTATGAAGCATAATCATTCATATACACAATGGAAGCAAAACATATCAATCAACATTCATGCATATATAGATCAACATTTAACATGTATATCATTATTCATCAATGGTAAATTTATAATTGTAGACACAAGTTAGGCAAGAGTACTTATTTCAGTTTGTAGATTTTTGCGGTAAGATCAGTTGTTGCAGGGTTCTTCCGGACAATCCGCAGTAGACATTTTTAGGTCGCCGTTTCGATTCCGAATCTGGAACCATCATCAGGACAAGTAGTCAATAGGTAAAGCTGCAGCTCTGGAATTAAATACCGGTTGGTGTGGTTTTATAACTAAATCGGCCGACTAGTCCTAGGTTTAAGGAAGGGAAATTAATAAATAAAAGAATAATTTTTTTTATTAAAAATAGGTTAAATTACATGTTTAACAATTGAAATATCTTTATTTAATTTTAAAGGTTTAGGATTAGGGTTTATGAAATAGGGCTTAAGTTAGGGCTAAAAATAGGGCATAAAATTAATTGTTTCAAATTTAAACTATTTAAATTGTTAAAATGTATTTATAATTTATAATTTAAATTATTAATAAAATATTTACAAATTATTTTTAATTTATTATTAGGTTAATAAAATTATTTATAAGAGTACTTATCTTATAGAGAACTTGTTTCGAAACCAGCTACGTCACTGCAATGTTCCACCCAACCATAGGCTTGTGTCCTCTTTAATCTCTCAACAACACTGCCACCCCTGAGTTGGGCATGATTCCCCAAGGAATAAGGAACTAAATAGACTTACACATAGCCATGGATAACAACACCACAAGTGTACACAGTTCATCCAAGCCAACACAGTTGGGTTTATCAAGTGAACAACAGATCAACCAAGCCAACAAAGTTGGGTTTATCAGGCCATCCAGGAGCTGGGAAAGGTTAATGCTAAGCTGGTGAGCTCATTGAAGAGCTACAGACACAAACACCAAAACCATTTTGCATTCTAGAATACCCACACACACCCAACACAAGGAAATCAGTCCTTTCTCTGCAACGTAGTCCCTCAAACCCTGATCTCCCTTCCAGTGATATTCAGGGGTTATGGAGAAGAAGACTAGCATAGTGGCTCTATCTATGTGGTTCTCAAACCACCAGGTTTATCAAGCATCTCAGGCCCTCATTCACCACTCCAATGTACTCCGAGGACAAAACCACTGCATGTAAGCAGCCAAACAGCTATTCAAGCTTTTACAGTAGAAAAATATAGTTGACCAGAACACAAGTACTCACAGTAATATTCAACCGATACCACCATAAAAAGGAAAGACATAGCCAAACAAATCATGGCAATGACTCTTCATGATCAACTCTGAGCCCACAACGCACAAATCTCACTGCAGTCACTGGCAAAACTTGTACAGACTGGGAATGGAACAGGTTCTGACTTCCAACTCTACGTGAGAGACAGAATGCAACCCATGGAACTATGGATGTGATTACAAACACAATTTCAACGATGGGAAGAACAAAACATTAATAAATCCACCAATGGTGGAAAAAGACACACTCTCTGCGTGATCAAAGGAGAGAAGCAATCCACCAGCCCTCGAATTCGTGAGGCAGAGGAGAACTATCTTCTGTGTGAACGGGGAAGAAAACCCACCGAATAGCAATCCTAAGAGAGAAGGAAAACCCCCAACAATGGAATGTGGATTCCTTTAAATCCCTCATGTGAAGGAACTGAACAAGCTCATGATCGAGGTAGTGGACAGGCCAACAGATGCGTCATGGAGAGAGAGTGAGCAGGCGTGGGCATGGTATTTTTGCCAACCAATTCATTGTCCCAACTAACCAACAGAAAACCAAGGTGGTGGGAGTAAAAGAGAGAGGTGACACATGGCTCTTCCCCATGACTCAAATTTCAACATTCCCCTCTTCCTTATCCTTCGGAATCATGCCCCTTCTCAATTTATTTTCCACGAACATTGCTGGTTGGGTTATTTAATTAAAATGCATGTTTACATGATGCCACAATTAAATATATGCTGTATGTTCCGATATCCATCGGTGACCATTCTCAAAATAGAAACACAACATAACCAAATCGATGGTGGGACCTTGGCCTTTAGCTCCGCACCAAGATTATTTACAATATACGTATCATGTATTTTTAATGTAAGTGGGCTTAAAACTAGGGTATTACATTCCTCCCCCCCTTCAATAACACTGTCATCGGTGCTTTAAAAAATTGAACAAAATGCTACACTGGTACTGCCTCAGTGTTTCGCAAAATTGAACAAAAATGGATGTTCCAATCACATGGCATCCTCCAGCTCCCATGTAGCTTCTTCAGGTCTGTAATGCTCCCATTGCACCTTTACCTTCCATATGGATCGGTTCCAGAGCATTGTGACCTTCCTATCGAGGATGTGCATTGGATCGATTTGGAACTCTCTTTCGAGTTCCACCTGAATCACATCCCAATTTATCACATGGTTAGGATCATGTACATATTTATTAAGAAAAGAAACATGAAAAAAATTATGAGCTCTAGTACTAGAAAGCAATCCAAGTCTATATGCAACAGGCCCTATTCTTTCAAGCACTTTAAATAGCTCATAATATCTAGGTGACAGCTTGGCACAACTTCCAAGCTTCAAGGAACTTTTCTTTTCTTTCACCCTGAGGTAAAAATGATCCCCAACACTAAACTCTCTATCCTTCCTATGCTTATCTGCATAGCTTTTATGTCTGTCCTATGCTTCTTTCATATTTTTCTTGATCTTTACAACCTCTTGCTCCATTTCTTTGAGCAATTATGGTCAAAGCACAACTCTATTCACTGGGTTGTCCCAAGTCACTAGTGTCCTACACCTTCTGCCATACAAAGCTTCATACAGACTCATCCCCAAGGATGCCTACTATCCATTGTTGTAAGCAAACTCTACCAAGTGTAAGTAATCTTCCTACTTGGCTGGTTTTTCCATCACATACATGCGAAGCATATCTTCAAGCACCTGATTAACTCTTTCTATCTACCCATCTGTCTAAGGATGGTATGCAATGATGAAGTTTAACTTTGTACCCAAATCTACAAACAACCCCTTCCAAAAATTGGAAGTGAACTTGACATCTATGTCAGAGACTATTGCCTTCAGAAATCCATGCAATTTGAAAATCTCCTTCATGAAGATATTTGCAATGTCATCAAACTTATGCGTAGACTTCACTAGTATAAAATGTGCTGCCTTTGTCAACTTGTGTACTACAACCATGATGGAATCATGTTGTCTCCAAGTCATCGGCAATCCTATAATAAAATCCATGGAAATAACTTCCCATCTCCATTCCGGAACTGGAAAAGGCTGCAACAAACCTGCTCGATGTTGATGCTCAACCTTTACCTGTTGACATTTCATGCACCTTGAAATGTATTCAGCCATGTCCTTTTTCATACCTAGCCAAAAGTAATGACTTCTAGCTGTAGCAATTGTCTTCTGATATCCTGGGTGACCAGAATACGGAGCTTGATGGATTTCATCCATAACAATTCTCCTCAAATATGCTGCTTTAGGAATATAAATTATGCCTTTAAAAGTGAGAAGTCCATCTTCTTCCCATTTATATCCATCATACCTCTTCTCAAGACTTTGATGCTGCAATTTGTCTTTTACCTGCTCATACAATTCATCTTCGGCAACATGATTAACAATATGCTGCCTCAGTTATGATTGGCAAATACTAAGAGATGCCACATTCATTTCCTGTACCTTCCTACTAAGTGCACCAGCTACCTTGTTCTCTTTTCCTTTTATGTGCTTGATTTCAAAATCAAACTCACATAGAAATTCCATCCCTCTTGCTTTCCTAGCATTCAGAGTAGGCTGATCAAACAAGTACTTCAGACCACAATGGTCTGTTCTAAGCTCAAATCTTCTACCCATCAAGTAATGTCTCCACATCTTGAGAGTATGTACTATGGCTGCAAGATCTATATCATGAGTGGCATAGTTCTTCTCGTGCTCCTTCAACTTTCTTGACTCATAACATATCACATGGTTATCCTGCATAAGTACTCCTGCAAGCTCTTTTCCACATGCATCGGTACATACCACAAAATATTTCTCTGGTTCTGCAACTTTCAATACTGGTGCACTGGTGAGAAGTTTCTTCAACCACTGGAAGCTTTCTTCACACTTCGAAGTCCATTCGAACTTCATCCCTTCTTTTGTAAAGAAGTGACGGCATGTGCAAACTTGGAAAATCCTTCAATGAATATCCTGTAGTATCCTGTAAGTCCCATAAAAGATCTTACATCTGTCACATTTCTTAGAGTAGGCCAATTCATAATGGCTTCGATCTTCTCAAGGTCTACTGATATACCCTCTTTTGAGATAATGTGACCCAAGTACTGAATTCTATCCCTGTAGAAGTCACACTTGCTTAGTTTTGCATATAGCTAATGTTCCCTGAGTACTTGCAATGTCAGTCTCATATGCTCTTCATGCTCTTCCTCATTCTTAGAATAAACAAGAATGTCATCAAGGAAAACAAGAACAAACGTGTCCAAATACTTGCTGAAGACACTGTTGTCTCCAAGTCATCGGCAATCCTGTAATATAATCCATGGAAATATAACTTCCCATCTCCATTCCGGAACTGGAAAAGGCTGCAACAAACCTGCTCGATGTTGATGCTCAACCTTTACCTGTTGACATTTCATGCACCTTGAAATGTATTCAGCCATGTCCTTTTTCATACCTAGCCAAAAGTATTGACTTCTAGCTGTAGCAATTGTCTTCTGATATCATGGTTGACCAGAATACGGAGCTTGATGGATTTCATCCATAACAATTCTCCTCAAATATGCTGCTTTAGGAATATAAATTATGCCTTTAAAAGTGAGAAGTCCATCTTCTTCCCATTTATATCCATCATACCTCTTCTCAAGACTTTGATGCTGCAATTTGTCTTTTACCTGCTCATACAAATCATCTCCGGCAACATGATTAACAATATGCTGCCTCAATTATGATTGGCAAATACTAAGAGATGCTACATTCATTTCTTGTACCTTCCTTCTAAGTGCACCAGCTACCTTGTTCTCTTTTCCTTTTATGTGCTTGATTTCAAAATCAAACTCACATAGAAATTCCATCCCTCTTGCTTTCCTAGCATTCAGAGTAGGCTGATCAAACAAGTACTTCAGACCACAATGGCCTGTTCTAAGCTCAAATATTCTACCCATCAAGTAATGTCTCCACATCTTGAGAGTATGTACTATGGCTGCAAGATCTACATCATGAGTGGCATAGTTCTTCTCGTGCTCCTTCAACTTTCTTGACTCATAACATATCACATGGTTATCCTGCATAAGTACTCCTCCAAGCTCTTTTCCACATGCATCGGTACATACCACAAAATATTTCTCTGGTTCTGCAACTTTCAATACTGGTGCACTGGTGAGAAGGTTCTTCAACCACTGGAAGCTTTCTTCACACTTCGAAGTCCATTCGAACTTCATCCCTTCTTTTGTAAAGAAGTGAAGGCATGTGCAAACTTGGAAAATCCTTCAATGAATATCCTGTAGTATCCTGTAAGTCCCATAAAATATCTTACATCTGTCACATTTCTTAGAGTAGGCCAATTCATAATGGCTTCGATCTTCTCAGGGTCTACTGATATACCCTCTTTTGAGATAATGTGACCCAAGTACTGAATTCTATCCCTGTAGAAGTCACACTTGCTCAGTTTTGCATATAGCTGATGTTCCCTAAGTACTTGCAATGTCAGTGTCATATGCTCTTCATGCTATTCCTCATTCTTAGAATAAACAAGAATGTCATCAAGGAAAACAAGAACAAACGTGTCCAAATACTTACTGAAGACATTGTTCATAAGGCACATAAATGTGGCTGGTGCATTTGTGAGACCAAATGGTACCACTACGAACTCATAATGTCCATACCTTGTCTTGAAGGCTATCTTATGAATGTCTTCATCCTTGATTCTCACCTGATGGTAACCAGAGCTCAAGTCAATCTTGGAAAATACCTTTTCTCCTCTCATTTGATCAAAGAGGTCATCAATCCTAGGAAAAGGGTATTTATTATTTATAGTAACCTTGTTCAACTTCATGTAATCAATACATAACCTGAGTGTACCATCCTTATTCTTCACAAACAGAATCGGTGCTCCCCAAGGAGACACACTTGGTCGGATATACTTCTTTTCCAACAACTCTTGCAGTTGCATCTTCAAATCTAGCATCTCCGGTGTACTCATCCTGTAGGGTGTCTTGGACACTAGTGCTGCTCCTGGCACAAGTTCAATGGTGAAATCAATGTCCCTCTGCGGAGGAAGCCCTGGAATCTCATCAGGAAACACATCCTTGAATTCATGTAACACCTGATAGTCCTCCAATCTAGGAGTTTCATCTCCTATTGGTTCCAGAATATGAGCTGCATACAACTGGAAACCTTTCCTACAGAACTTCTTCAACTACATTGTTGAAACCTGTCTTACTAAAATTACTTTTGGAATACCTTTCACAACTATTGGGTTTCCTTCTTCATCCATGCATTCAAAAGTCTTGTTATAACAATCGAGCTTCACTCGGTGGGATTCCAACCAATCCATTCCAATGAGAACATCATAGGAACCAAGTAGTAGAACATTCAGATCTACACAAGTGTTCAATCCATTCATGACCAATGGGCACTTCTCTACAAATTCACTGACCTTTCTCTTAGTCCCAGTTGCTAGCTGGACTAACCAATATTTTCCATGCTTTACCTTCTTAAAAGAACAAATCTCCACTACCCTAGGAGTGATATAACTGTGAGTAGAACCACGGTCAATCAAAATAGAAACAAATTGTTCAACAATCTTACCTGCAACTTCAACCACAGTTGACTGATGATCTGCCTGGCGGTCCTCCAGTGCTGCATAAATTCTAGGGACTGCCCTTGCTACTTAACCAATTGTTTATGATCCCTGAATGTTATAAGCTGGCCTTGCACTTTCATTCTCGAGGGGACAATATATGTGTAAGTGAGGTCCTTCACATTTCCAACATTTGAGTGGACCTTTATTCTGTTGTGGCTCTTTAGGCTTTCCACCTGTCACTCCAACGGGATTATTCACAGCTTGGGATGGTTGCTTCTACTGATTCCTGAATCTATAAGGTTTGAAACCTTTCTTTCTTTGGTCAAACTTTTCATTCTCCTTGTCCTTCCATGCCTTATGGTAATTAGGTTTACCTTTCCTCTGCTCATAGCAATATGTATCCTTTCTTATTGCTTCTTAGAGAGTCCTCGGATCATAGAAAGAAATTTATCTTTGTATGCTTGAGGCAATCCACTTAGAAACCACTGGATTTTTACTTTTTCATCTCTGATGTACCAGACATACCTCAACAATTCCAAGAATTTATTTGCATATTCATACATGGTCTGTTGTCCCAATATCAACTCATGGAACTCCTTGATCTTGTCATCATAATACCTGTCAGAAAGGTATTTCTTCCTGAAATACTTCTTGAACTAATTCCATTTCAGTTTCCTTTCACTGATCTTCTTTACCTGCTTGAAGTATTCCCACCAAATGGATGCCCTTCAATTCAAATTGAATATGGCAACCCGTGCCTTCATGTTTCCTGAATAATCCTGCACCTGAAAGTACTTCTTGATCCCAAGAAGCCAAGCTTTAGCTTCTTGTCCTGTCTTTATCTCACCATCAAATGTAGGAGGTTTAGCTTTCCTAAATTCATCTCGAGAGCGATCCCTATGGTCCCTTCTTCTTTTCCTTTTATGAGAAGATGAACGTGTATCTCCACTGGATTCTTCAGAGTCGGATGATCTACTGGAAGTCCTTCTTCTTCTCCTAGTGCTGCTCTTACTGCCTTCTGGTCTTGATGTACCTCATCCAGAATCTATCTTTTCTGTAAATCTGTCAAACTCTGAAATATGGCAGCATTCAACTGATGCTGCTCTTCTTGGGCTTTAACCAAGCTTCTCATGGTGGCTGCAACCTCGGGCAGTGTCCCCTAGAATCTCCTTCCATTAGACTCTATGTCCTCATTTCGATTACGGACATTTTCTCCCATGGCATCTTCTACTCGCTCGCAAGAATCCCGAGCATCATACCCATCATGGGTTCTCATGACTGAACCACCTCTTGCTTTACCACATTGTTCTTTATGGAGTACTGCTCTTGGAAATTATCTATGGTTCTACAAATGTGTTAGTAGCAAACTGTTAGATGCATACATTAATATAAATAAAACTACTTATATTTTTCTTTTGGAAATTTCATAAAACAACAATTATGCTAAAAGACAAAAATTTCCCTATTTCATATTCAGCTCTATGACCACGGGTAGTCTGTTGAAATCTGTTGAAAATCGACTGAAAGGCAGTCAAAAACTACTTGAAAAATCACCAAGAAATTCTTCTGAAAAACCCAAATCTTGTTAGGTCCAATCAGACCTCTTCCCAACTAAATTTCCAACATTGCGGTGGTCAAAACAACTATGGTTCCGATCTGCATCGGCGAAGAAATTGTTTGTTCATCCACGGTCTGTTGTTTGTTCCTTTTCAGTGTTTCAGCAGGTAAAATGACTAAACTCCCGCTTTGTATCGGCGAGAAAAACAACTATGCATCGTTTTCATAGTCGTATGAGCAGCCGCAATGGCAGAAAATGATCTTCCTACCATTTCTGTGGGTGAACCGGCTAAGCTTCCGATCCCTTCTTACTCCTCAAGTTAGGTATCTTCCCTGCTAACTCCCCAACATGTTGATGATTCGTTGGTCTATTCCCTTCCACCATATCGGTCCTTAATCATCCATCGTTCCGAATTTCATTGGCGATAGCATGGGTTAACTTGTTGCATCGGCAGCTGGGTGCCCTACACATCAGATGGTTAATTGTCAAGCCTTCTGTAATGGTGGTCCACAATCAAACTAAATCTTCCACAACTCCTGACTTTGTCAGTGGTCAGAGCCTCTAGAATTCGTGGCATCGACACTCAGAGGCACTCCTCATCGAGAAGTTAGTCTCTTCGATCTTCGTAGCTCATCGACGACCGCATCCTCTGAGTATCGACGATGTGATCAGCTAACCGTCGTCAATGGCCAATTATTTGGGGACTTAGAAAAAATTTCAATTTTTCTCTTTAGTCTTCCTTTTTTCCGCTTTGATCGGCTCAACTATCTCCTATTCGTCGGCAAAATAGCTCATTCAGCAGCCGAAACTGCGGGTTATCATTTTCAATCTTTTTTCGATCGGCGGGCCAACCTGCTAAATAATTTCGATTGGCAAAATGAGGCATAACCTGATCGGCATCGGCAGTCAAAACTCTTCTCTTCGGAAGAATAGTGCTCTAGGCTTTCGCAACGGCGGGCGTAAAAACCACTATCTTCTTTTGATGACCGATGTTTTCATCACTTGAAAAAAAAATTGAACTTTCTTTACTGCATCTACGGTCGGAGGCTTTATCCGTCGGAAGGATAGTCCTCCCACTATCCGTAATGGCGGGTCTACAATCCCTTGATCCCTTCCGTTGTTCATTGGCAATGAATACCATTAACATGCTTCGATGACTGATGAAGTTAACACTTAGGAAATTTCGGAACTTCTGCACCATCGGAGGTCAAATCAACTAACCATCACTGATGGCCTATGGTTCCATGACTTAGAAAAAATTTGAAATTTTTTCTCTTTCGCTAATTCAGTTAACTATCTGTCGATGGGATCTTCCTTTATCTTTTGTCGATTCCATCAGCTCCATCTTCCCTTATACATCGCCGCATCAATAAACAACCACCATGGCATCAGCAAGTGGAATCGGTAACCGTTGGAGGTTTAGTGGACTAAGGCTTCTACAACAACGGCGCTTTGTTCCACTAATTCCCTCTACTGTGTCACCAAATTTCATTGCATCAGTAGCATGATTAGTTGTTCATCAGTGATGCAATCAACTAATCATCGTCGATCACCGACGGTCCTATCACTTCATCAAATTTTCCAAAATTTTCTGGCGTCGGCGGTCATAGGCTCTATGCGTCGAGAGCATAGTGGTCTAGCCATCTGCAATGGTGGTGGTCAATTGGCTAAGCATCGGTGATCCATCCATATAAGTGTCCCGATGTGCCAATGGCCAAACACTTAAAAAAATTTCCTCCATAGTCTTCCGTCGCATCGGCCGTCAGATCAACTATTCATCAGGTGGCCTTCCCACTAAGTGATCCGATGGGCCAATAGTTCTGGCACTTAGAGAATTTTGAAGTTGAGGTTTTTCTGTCACAATTTTATGATTACTGCTGGGAAGAAGGCAACCTGCTTCTGCTATCTGATCTATCATGGCCCGTTTAGGCCCATGCTACAACTAGGGCTCTAATACCACACTGTAATGTCCTCGACCCTCCGATCGGCGAAGAGGACGCTACTATACTTCAAATCATCTGGGAATCTAGCCCCATGAACGTGAACATACATACATATAGTGCTGAAGAATGATACTTAAAACATAAAACATTTTATGAAGCATAATCATTCATATACACAACGGAAGCAAAACATATCAATCAACATTCGTGCATATATAGATCAGCATTTAACATGTATATCATCATTCATCAATGGTAAATATATAATTGCAGACACAAGTTAGGAAAGAGTACTTATCTTATAGAGAACTTGTTCCACAACCAGCTACATCGCTACAACCTTCCACCCAACCGTAGGTTTGCGTGCTCTTTAATCTCTTAGCAACGCTGCCACCCCCGAGCCGGGCATGATTCCCCAAGGAATAAGGAACTAAACAGACTTACACATAGCCATGGATAAAAACACCACAAGGGTACACGATTCACCCAAGCCAACACAGTTGGGCTTATCAGGCGAACAACAGATCAGCCAAGCCAACAAAGTTGGGTTTATCAGGCCATCCAGGAGCTAGGAAAGGCTAATGCTAAGCTGGCGAGCTCGTTGAAGAGCTACAGACACCAACACAAGAACTAGTATGGCTTCTATAACACCCACACACACCCAACACAAGGAAATCAGTCCTTTCTCTGCAACGCAATCCCTCAAACCCTGATCTCCCTTCCAGTGCTATTCAAGGGTTGTGGAGAAGAATGTTGGTCTTCTATTATTAGCTGTTTAATACATTGCTTTCTAGCCTAACACTTATTAAACCATATGATATATTCGTTTTATTAATGTTTATTTGTATGGTTATGTTTCTATGGAGACCCACGTGAACAAAAGGCTTGGTAAGTAATATTTTTTGGTTATTTTATATTATTTTATGCATAAATTGGTTTTTATCTCCACATATATATATTCGGTCAAATGATGGTTTGTTATTTCTTTTGTGTGCAGGGTTTTCGGTGCTCTAGAATAGGTTCACGATGGCTGCACCAGTAGATTTGGGGGCTTCGATACACACTTTGGGCGTACCTTGCGCTTTCATCGCCTTTCAACATGCCTATGCAGGCTTTCCAGGCGCTGTTTTGGGGATTATCTTCGATTGGGGAGCTGTTGCTTTCTTGTTTTAGTATTGTATAGATTTGAAGGGATTCGAGCTCCCATATTTGGCTCAGGTGTGCCGAGTTCACTATAGAGTTGTTTGAGAATCAATCTCTGTCTCACGATTGATTCTAGTCTCTATCTTTAGTATAAAAGGGCTTTTGAAACCCTAAGAACAAAAAAAGGCAGAGAGAATATTGTAATACTCCATTTTATTAATACAAATAGCGTTTGTTTCTTTACGGTTTCGATTTAGAACTGGAAGGCGTTGAGGGAGGGCCCCCTTCAGCACCAACCTTGGTATTTTGCATTGTGTGTTTTGTAATCACAGGTTAATGTCTTTATTCTTTGATATTTCTATATAGAATGCTGATAGTTTTACTCATATGAATGACTGCAGATTCTTAGTCACTTGTAATTGAATTAGCTTGCTGAGTAAATTCAGGAATAGTTTGTCTTTAACGCCCCTTTCTGGTTTTCAGCTTGGATTGTATATTAATGGCCATAATGATTGTTTAGGGTTATTGTCTTTATAAATTGTGTGATGATTTGATTCAAGTTTTGCTTTATGAGAGGTTACAGGTAGACTGAGTTTTTACATTGTTTTTACTGCCAGCCTATAGTGAGACATCGATAAACTCCTCTTGTTCACTCTTCTTATAGGAGACAGCGATAGAATCTTCCTTTTATTTCCAGCATATAGCGAGATAGCAATAGAAGCTACGGGATTGGGTTAAATTCTCCTCATTCACAGGACTGCAAAATAGATTAAGGAATGGTGTGGGTGTAAATATTCCCTTCGATTTCTAGTATGAAGCGTGGTATTGGTAATTTGATTAATGAAATCGATTTTAGCTATTGAAGACCCTTTTTGCTGCAGCGTGGAAATAGTTAATGAACAGCTCATCCTTTTCACTTTCAAGTCTGCAGAGCTGTAGGGTATCTTGTTGAAATTGCACAGCACTTGTAATATTTTGAAGGGCTTGAAGATTGGAATCTATAGAGCGTATAGGGTTTTGATAAATAATCTTCTAAACAAGTGATTAAGTAGGAAGAAATCAAGCTGCTTGAGTTTGGAGAGGAACCCTAGTTTATAATATTGCTTTCTTGAAGCATCAGCTCCACAGTGTGTATATGCAAACCAGACTTAGCAAATATTTCTCATACAGCCTAATACTAATTAATGAGTATTGTTTGAATGACCTTGGTACTTTCCTGTGTGCATTAATGTGCATAAATAAAACAGAGTATATTTAAATAACAATAACCAGCCAAGCTTCATTATAATAGGCTGTGTGTTGTCCATTTAAAGTCAAGAGATTAAAGGTGTTACTCTGGCAATAATTTTAGAAGTATTAGTGTGGAGTGAATCATTAGATCTCGTAGGATTATAGTGGAGTTTTCAGATCAACAGATCATAGTTATTGTGAAACTTATTAAGCTCTTTCATTTGTAGAATAGATTATGAGCACTGTAGCTGAGTGTGGATTGTGGAGTGTTTAAGGGATTGATGTAGGGTTTGTTTAAATTATCCGTAGATTGTTCTTTTGAAGCATTGTTGTAGGAAGGAGATCTCTGAAAGATTGCTGTAGGTGGAATTTCTATGAAAGATTAGGGTTGTTTTAAAACTATCTTGTCTGCAGATATAGTGTAGCAGCTCAAAGTTTACAATTGCCCTGTTGATAATTAAATTGAGGTTAATTAAGTAAAAATTATATTTTGACCAACATTTTGGTGCCGTTTCCGGGGAGTTGCTCCAAGGTAAGCTGGTATTTTGCTCATTTCTATTTTTTAGAGTGAGAAGTTCAGGTAGATAGGATCTTGTTACAGTACACAACAAGGTGGAGGGGAAACATTAAGATGCAAAGATGAATTCACGATGGGATTCCCATGGTGTAATAGCCTGCCACATCCACTTTAGTGGGTTGCCCCAAATTCTTGTTGTTTCCTTCTGGTAAGTGTGGTTGTTTTTTTCCGCATGTTTTGATTTATTTTACTGTAAAAAGTGTGTTTACCTTTCCTATAAAGAGTGTTTACTTTCCGCAGTTTAATTTCATGCAAGTGTGTTTGTCCTTTTGCAAGTTTGGGTGTGTTTAATTTCAGCAATCTAATTTCACAGCAGTTTTTAGGTGTGACTAGTTGTTGCAGATTGGAGGAGAAGGGACAGTAAGACAAACCTGCGCATTTCATAACAGGTTCCTTCAAACCCAATTGTGGCACAGGTATTTCAATTTATTTTGATTAAAAGTCTTGTTATTTTCAGTAATTGTTTTGATGAGACCCAGAGATAGTAGGGGAAGATTCATTAAGGTTCATTCCGATATTTTTGGAAACAGAAACCCCCCCCTCACTAACCCTAGGGATAGGAACACCAGCAACGAAATTGAAAACAATAACACACAAACTTCAGGGGAATTAAGGACCATCCCAGCAAGAAATGAGGGTATACTCAGTGAACAGTTACATTCAGTAGAGACTCCACAGACCCAACAACCTTCTCCCCCAAAGGAAGATTCCAACTTGGTTGACACAGTGAACATAGAAGGAGTGAATTCTCTTTTCAGACACGCTCACAATTTGGTAGTTTCTCAAGTAGAATCTACCACAGATCTACCTTTCAATCTTCAATCTTGGCCTAGGCTAGACCATTGGGATTTCATTCCATCCCCGAGAAGAGACAGGTTAGGTGTCAACTAGTTTAGGAACCCTCTTGTTATGAGTGATCAGGAAACCAGACACCAGATGGAGGGAGAAGGAGAACATGAAGGATGAACTGAAACAACTTTTGGATTTCCTATTCTAGATCTTGCACGAAATGTCAACATGAAAAATATCCCAGCATCTTCATTACCTACCTTCTATGGGAAAAGTACTGAAGATCCGGATACTTTTCTCTTTGAGTTTGGCATCTTGTGCAGGAGTTACAATTATTTACAGGATGCACAAAAGTTAAAACTGTTTCCAGCCACCCTTAAAGATGCTGCACTTAGGTGGTTTATGAGTCTGGGGGAGTCCACCATCCGAACTTGGGAAGAAATGAAGAGTGCTTTCCTCAGAAAATACCGGGATTACTGTGGACCCAGAGATTCTCAAAATGACATCTTCAAAATGCAACAGCATGAAGAAGAAAGTCTTGAGGATTTCCTAGAACGTTTCTGCTTTGTACTGCAGAAATCTAAATATAACACTTTACAGGAGGATGCCGTTAGAACCCTTTTCCTGAAAGGGATTCTGGAGGAATATGTGGAAATCCTCAACCTGATGGCATCAGGTGATGTATCCCACAAATATTTTGAGGAGATCACTGAACTGTGCAGAAAATACTCTAGGAGTAGAGCCAAAGTAGGAAAACGCACAAGGGAAGCTCCTTCCCGCATTTCTAGGATAGCAGGACCTAGTGGGATCACAAGAGTTGAATTGGGGAACCTGTTAGAAAACTTCAAAAATGACATCTTAGGCACCTTAAGCTCCCAATTTGATGCATTGAAAACAAAGAAATGGAAAGAGGAAGAAGACATGGCAGCATTGCACATATTCTGCCCTAAATGCAGAAAGAGGCACCCCTTGAAAGAGTGCCCTCTTAATACCATTGCAATCTGTTCTCTTTGCTCGGATCCGCACCCTACGGACAATTGCCCTTCTTTACCAGAGCTGCAAGATTTTTACAAGCTTAATGCTGAACCTATAGATTCATCCTTTGTACCAAAGAGGCCTTGGCAGCCTAGACCCCAAAATATGTACCCAAAAACTGTTTTTCAGAACCCTGCATATTATTATCCTATGCCACAATCTCAGCAGTCATGGAGTCCACAAATGTGGCAAAATTGGCCCTCTCAGCCAACTCAGACTCAACCATGGCAGCAAGGATGGCGAGGACAGCCATATGGGGGACCTCAAGGACAGCCTTATGGAGGCATACAACATACAGCCCCATTACACACCCCTCCTAGTTACTGTCCAATGCCCCCAAATATGCGGCAGCTTTTACCTGGCTTTACACCACCTGCACTTCCTCCCATACCCCCAGTTCCACAACAATACCAAAACCCAAACCCACCTAGACCTACGTTGTTGCCATCTCAGCCTATCCCAAATCCTAACAACAGACCTTCCCAGCATGTACATAATGTTGAAATTCATATGGCCCCATCTTACGTAATTCATTCAGCTCCTTTACAGGAAATTCAATTAAGGTCTGGGAGGACATTAAATAAAACCCCTCCAGCAGTGATTATTCACGAAGAGATTGGAGAAGAAAATGCTGAAAAAGAGATTACAGAGGAAGAAGAAGTGCAGATTGCCTCAGAAAACACTCAAGCACTGGGAACTCATTCCCAATCATCTGCTCAGCCACAAGTGAATGACAAACCTCCTTACCCAGAGAGGTTATTAATAGAGAAGCCTGTGGTTCATCCACAGTTTGATTGGGAAAATGAGTTAAAGAATGTTTGTATCAAGATTCCATTACTTCAGGATATTAGAGATGTCCCTATCTATTCAAAACTGGTAAGGGAACTATGCTTAAAGAAACCTGGTCGAAAACAGAAAGACCCACCCACAATACATGTTTTAGGCCAGCTTTCCAACTACATTTCAGATTGTTCCTTACCTCCAAAATTTGCAAATTTTGGGAACCCAGTGGTGACCATTTGCATTAATAAGATTCCAATAGGAAACACTCTAGTTGACCTGGGGGCTTCCATTAATGTCATGTCTATGACCACCATGCAGAGACTTCAGTTGCACAATATCCTTAGACCTACTCCTACTATTTTGGAGTTGGCTGATAGGAGCACAGTCAAACCTGTGGGGGCTCTAGATGACATTACTGTCACAGTAGCTTCATGGGAGTATCCAGTGGATTTTCTGGTACTTCAGACTAGACATCCGATGGGGGAACATCTTGTTATATTAGGCAGGCCCTGGTTAGCCACGGCCAATGCCTTTATAGGTTGTAGAGAAGGCATTTTAACTATATCTAATGGCACCTCTCTACAGAATCTCATTATTTATCCCCCAGCACAGCCTGTATTAGAAAACATGCTATGGCTAGAGAGTCCTTACGGGGATGAGGACGTGGAACAACCCTTGCTGTCCATTAGTCAAACTAGGGGGCTGGAAGACCAGACTGAGGATGATATTCTAGAACAATTTGTCTCAGCCACTACTAGTATTGAGTTCCCCCAGTCCTTTTCTAACCTAGACAATGTTTTCACAGAAGCTTTTCAAGAACAGTACTACCCTTCAGCCACCTCATCATCAGTAGTTTTATTCATAGATGAGAAGGTTGGAGCTTCAACTATACCAATAGAGATTAGCCTAGGGAGGTCTTTGTTTATTAATGCAAATCTGTTACAAGACCAGCAAAATCAGTTAGTTAATCTACTTAAAGCACAGTCAGGGGCATTTGCCTGGATCTATATAGACATGAAAGGCATTCACCCCGACACATGCATTCATCACATCTATACGCAGGAAAATATCATATCAGTAAGACAGCCACAAAGAAGAATGAATCCTGCGCTTAAAGACATTGTAAAAGATGAATTGCAGAAATTGCTGGATGCAGATTTCATTTATCCCATTTATGATAGAAAATGGGTATCTCCATTGGTGATTGTTCCAAAGAAGGGAGGTAAGTAGAGAATCTATGTTGATTTTCGTGAATTAAATAAAGCAACTCTCAGAGATTACTTCCCTCTTCCTTTCATAGATCAAGTTTTGGATACCTTGTCAGGAAAACAATATTTTTCTTTTCTGGATGGATACAGTGGGTATAACCAGATAAGAATAGCCCCAGAAGACCAGGAAAAAACCACCTTCACCTGCCCATGGGGAACTTATGCTTACAAGGTACTACCATTTGGACTGTGTAACTCTCCTGCCACTTTCCAGAGGGCAGTGTTAGGTATTCTGGCTGATTTAGTACATGACTGCGTGGAAATATATATGGATGACTTTACGGTCTATGGTAATGATTTCAAGGAAGCCTTAGACAACCTGGAAAAAGTTTTAATTAGGTGTCAGGAAACAAACCTTGATTTAAGCCATGAGAAATGTAAGATGATGTTAACAGAGGGTATTGTTTTAGGGAACCACATTTCATCAGCAAGCATTAAGGTAGACCCAGCAAAAATTGAAATTATTACTAATCTATCTCCACCAGCCACACAAAAAGAAGTCAGAAGTTTTCTGGGACATGCGGGGTACTATCGTAGGTTCATTGCTAATTTTACAAAGATAGCAGCCCCACTGTTCAAATTATTGGCTAAAGATAGTGGTTTTTGCTGGGATCAACACTGTTAGATAGCCTTTGACACCCTAAAGTCAGAATTGTCCTCAACACCAGTGTTGAGGGGACCAAATTGGTCCTTGCCTTTCCACATACAGACTGATGCTTCCGACACTGCCCTAGGGGGAGTGCTGGGATAGAAAGAAAACCAGTCTTACTATGCCATTTATTTTATTAGTAAAAACTTGACACCTGCAGAACTAAACTATACAATAACTGAAAAAGAGTTTCTAGCAGTTGTGCATGCTATCAATAAATTTAGGCATTATATTACTGGTTATGATGTATTTGTCCATACTGATCATTCTGCTATCAAATTTTTAATGAATAAACCTATCACTAGTGGCAGAATTACCAGATGGCTGCTTTTGCTGCAGGAATTTAACATTACCATAGTTGACAAACCAGGGAAGGAAAATCTGGTTGCAGATTTCCTCTCCAGATTAACTCATGCTGATGATAATGTTCCTGTAGATGATACATTCCCTGATGAACATTTATTTGCTCTTTCTATTAAAACACCCTGGTTTGCATATTTAGCCAATTATTTGGTTACAGGGAAACTACCTGCTCATCTGTCAGCCTACGAAAAATGAAGAATTATTCAGCAGAGTGCTAATTACTCATGGGTGGGTAATGACCTTTTTCGAACCGGTCTAGATCTGATTATCAGGAGGTGTGTGAGGGAGGATCAGATGTATGACATCCTTCAAGCTTGTCATGATGGACCCTGTGGGGGGCATTTTTCGGACAAGAGAACAGCATATAAGGTGCTGCATCAGGGTATTATTGGCCTACACTCTTTAAAGACGCTGAAAAATATGTACAGGGCTGTGACAGCTTTCAAAGAATGGGGAGACCCACTGCTGCAGATCAAATTCCTTTACAGGCCCAGGTACAAATTGAACCTTTCGAGAAGTGGGGATTGGACTTTGTTGGGCCAATCTCCCCAATGTCAAGGAAAAAGAGGTACATTTTAGTCTGCACTGACTATGTAACTAAATGGGTTGAGGCAAAGGCCCTATTGAGGGCCACTGAAAAATCAGTCATTGAATTTATTTACGAAGAAAGTTTTACTCGTTTTGGCATTCCTCGTGAAATTGTGACTGACAATGGGGCACAGTTTGTCTCTAAGTCCATGAAAGCACTTACAGAACAGTACGGGATTAAGCACTACAAATCTTCTCCTTACCACCCCCAAGCAAATGGGCAGGTGGAATCGACAAATAAGGTGTTAGAATCCATTCTAACTAAGACTGTACAGCTGCATCACAAAGACTGGGCAGATAGGTTACCAGAGGCACTGTGGGCATACAGGACCACATGGAGAAATACCACAGGGTATACCCCGTATCAGCTTGTTTATGGGAAACAGGTTCTGCTTCCTATAGAATTTCAGGTAAAAACTTTTCGCACTGCTGCACAATTGAGCCTGAACTTAGATGAAGCTCAGAAGCAGAGGTTGATGCAATTAAACGAGTTGGATGAAGTCAGACAAGATGTTGTCCAAAGAACTGTTTTGACACAGAATCAGCAGACCAAGTGGCATGATAAATTCCTGAAGAAGAAGACTTTTGAGGAAGGGGATTGGGCACTGCTGTTTGACTCACGGTTCAAACATTTTAAAGGTAAGCTTACCACCAGATGGATGGGACCATATGAGATTGTGACTGTTTTTGATAATGGTTCTGTCAATATAAAGACAATTGATGAAGAACAGGCTGCTTTTGTGGTGAATGGGCATAGGTTAAAGGTATATCACAAACCCATTTCTAAGCAAGAGTTCATTCGTACCATGAGTCAACAATCTGGGCTAGAACTGGTAGGAGAAGGAATGACTTCCCCATCTCCCACTTCCTCATAATAACATTTGATAAAATTGTTTTTGTATATATGTACAGGAAGTTGTTTTTGTTTTTATTGGGTTTCTTTTGAAAGGTGCAGATATTCTTTTTAGGCTCAGGATGTTTTGAACACAACAGGGAAGTCTTTTGTTATTATTTTTATTTTTCAGCCATGATTGTTTTTTTGGCAAAGGACTGTATTAATTGGGTAATTTCTGGGCTGCATTAGTAATCAGAATGTCTGTATCAGGTAAATGTATGTGTGCTGTCATATTTTTTAGAACTGTTCTGGCTATTCATATGAGTACTTAACCACCAGGCAATGTCTACATTAGTGCTTTAAGCTTCCCAAATGTTTTCTACTTATGAACTTATGGGTTGTTAGGACCATTTGACCTGGTTTCACACTAGATGGAGCGAGGGAATTGTCTTTAGTGACAACTATGGGCATTAAATTATTTTTAAGACAGGTATCATTTTGGAAAAAGGTGTCCAGGACTGGGCAGTTTGGGGTTATTATCTATTGGCTGTTATAATACTAAACACATATATATACATTGTTGTATAGCAACTTTATGACTTTCACTTTCTACAGTTGCAAAGGTTAGTTGTTCATCTGGGCAAATTTTTACAGGCATGTACAAAGAATACTCTTCCAATTCTGGTACCATCCCACTCCTAGATGGTTTTCAGAGCTGCTCCCCCACTCATCTATGCTTGAGCAAATCATAAACTTTATCTTTAAGGTGAAGTTGGGATAAGAGCCTCTGATAGAAAATGGGTGCAAGAGGTTAACCCGCCGGGATACTGAACAGGTCCGTTGGCAGCGGGTACTGACCTGTGGTATAAACAGGCAAACCCATCAGGGTGCTGAACAGGCCTGTTGGCAATGGGGCATCTTCCTGGGGAAGAAGCTTCTTAGATGTTGCAGTTACCCCACCGGAGTACTGAACGGGATTGCTGGCAGTGGGTTCTGTCTCTAATATCTCTTTTAACAGCCTCATCTATAATTGTCTGTATGAACGATGTACCTACGTAAAGGTAAAAGAGAAGTCATAAGGTTGGTTAAATAAAATTTAATAAACTACTTGAAAAAGTTAATTGATAGCCAATTGATAATCATCTCTAGCTGTTCTGCATTTTGGGTTACCTGATTCTTATAAAAAAGAAAGTTTATGCCTGATATTTTCTAAGTTCTGAACATAGCTGAGGATTTCAGTACAGTTTTTGGCACTACTCAAACTATCCTTTGTGAAGCTGGGTCAAAGAGGACTACTATTCCATTAGCTTCTATTAGCATTCCTTTTGTCCTGTGGCTTATGTCTTGGTGGAAATAGTTCTGTATGAATGGAAAGAATAACGTTTGCATTTATGATTGTTTGAGCATTATAGTCACATAGGAGTAAGGGTGATTGATTGAAGTTTGCATTTCGATTGGTTGTTTTGTATTGTTAATGTAAATTGATTTCATGGCACAGTTTGGTTTCTTGTACAACAGTAAGTTGGAAATGAGGTAGTTATGCTATGAACTGCTTTGGTAAACAAATTTCAATCCAGTTTATTTGTTTATTAACTCATTGAGTGTTGCATATTTTGAAATTTAATGGTTTAACATCATTGTGTGAGTGTATTTGCTTGAATAGAACTGCTGCTGCTCAAAATGCCGGCAATTACTACTATGCTGGTAATTTCTGTTTATTCTTAACAATATGAAAGCACTGCTGTATTTTACATTGGCTGAAGTACTGGATGAAGTACCGGAATAGAATTTTTTGCAAATTGACATGGAAAAGGTAAGAAATGCTGATGAAGGTAATGCACTTGGCATGATTGGGCAAGTTTTAATTGCTATGTGTTGAGATTTATGGTTATAAATAAATGTTTTTTTTCTGCCATTACTAAAATTTGATGAGTTGTGAACTATCATGATAATTTTGGCACTCATTTAATTGATATATCACAGTTTTTCTTTTATGTTGTTAATATGGACAATATTTCATCCTTTATTATTGATTGGCAGCCCGTAATAAAAATCATAACCTTGTTTTATTGCAATTGGGGTTTTTAAGTGTGATGAGGTTAGCTGTTCCAGTTCAGCTAATTTATGAAGGCTCCTTGCTAGTTATTTCATGGCTCAATCAACTGTTAGCATTTGATGTACTGTTCTGATGCCTTGGTGCAAAACTATAAGATATTCGATCCACGTGGCTTTTCAGGTGGTCTTCAAGTACGTTTTCCAAGAGCATCATTCTCTAGCAGATGGACTTTCTAAGAAGGCTCTGAATTTGGATTTGGGCCCTGGTTATTTCTTTGAGTTTTTTTTTATGGCGTGGCCATTAATGAGGGCCACTTTGTTCTATTTTAGCTACTGAGTTTCTCAGCTTTGTGCCATCAGCTTCATGTGTTTTTCTCATGCTTTATCTTGGATTGAGTCCTTCTATTAGCACGTTTTTCTCTCGGAACACTTGATTGTTGATCACCACAGATGTTCACCAGCATATCTGACCTGCTAGATGCGGGAATGATGAGTAAATTCTGCAAGTTCAGACTTTAGTTCTATCAGACTTTACTTTGAGTTCCAAATCTGGTTGTATGAGACTTTCTTGCAGAGGGACCTGCAAGATCTTTGGGTTGGGGGAGATGTTGGTCTTCTATTATTAGCTATTTAATACATTGCTTTCTAGCCTAACACTTATTAAACCATATGATATATTCGTTTTATTAATGTTTATTTGTATGGTTATGTTTCTATGGAGACCCACGTGAACAAAAGGCTTGGTAAGTAATATTTTTTGGTTATTTTATATTATTTTATGCATAAATTGGTTTTCATCTCCACGTATATATATTCGGTCAAATGATGGTTTGTTATTTCTTTTGTGTGCAGGGTTTTCGACGCTCTAGAACAGGTTCACGATGGCTGCACCAACAGATTTGGGGGCTTCGATCCACACTTTGGGCGTACCCTGCGCTTTCATCACCTTTCAACATGCCTATGCAGGCTTTCCAGGTGCTGTTTTGGGGATTATCTTCGATTGGGGAGCTGTTGCTTTCTTGTTTTAGTATTGTATAGATTTGAAGGGATTCGAGCTCCCATATTTGGCTCAGGTGTGCCGAGTTCACTGTAGAGTTGTTTGAGAATCAATCTCTGTCTCACGATTGATTCTAGTCTGTATATTTAGTATAAAAGGGCTTTTGAAACCCTAAGAACAAAAAAAGGCAAAGAGAAGATTGTAATACTCCATTTTATTCATACAAACAGCGTTTGTTTCCTTTACGGTTTCGATTTAGAACTGGAAGGCGTCGAGGGAGGGCCCCCTTCAGCACCAACCTTGGTATTTTGCATTGTGTGTTTTGTAATCACAGGTTAATGTCTTTATTCTTTGATATTGCTATATAGAATGCTGATAGTTTTACTCATATGAATGACTGCAGATTCTTAGTCACTTGTAATTGAATTAGCTTGCTGAGTAAATTCAGGAATAGTTTGTCTTTAACGCCCCTTTCTGGTTTTCAGCTTGGATTGTATATTAATGGCCATAATGATTGTTTAGGGTTATTGTCTTTATAAATTGTGTGATGATTTGATTCAAGTTTTGCTTTATGAGAGGTTACAGGTAGACTGAGTTTTTACATTGTTTTTACTGCCAGCCTATAGTGAGACAGCGATAAACTCCTCTTGTTCACTCTTCTTATAGGAGACAGTGATAGACTCTTCCTTTTATTTCCAGCATATAGCGAGATAGCAATAGAAGCTACAGGATTGGGTTAAATTCTCCTTATTCACAGGACTGCAAAATAGATTAAGGAATGGTGTGGGTGTAAATATTCCCTTTGATTTCTAGTATGAAGCGTGGTATTGGAAATTTGATTAATGGAATCGATTTTAGCTATTGAAGACCCTTTTTGCTGCAGCATGGAAATAGTTAATGAACAACTCATCCTTTTCACTTTCAAGTCTGCAGAGCTGTAGGGTATCTTGTTGAAATTGCACAGCACTTGTAATATTTTGAAGGGCTTGAAGATTGGAATCTATAGAGTGTATAGGGTTTTGATAAATAATCTTCTAAACAAGTGATTAAGTAGGAATAAATTAGGCTGCTTGAGTTTGGAGAGGAACCCTAGTTTATAATATTGCTTTCTTGAAGCAACATCAGCTCCACAGTGTGTATATGCAAACCAGACTTAGCAAATATTTCTCATACAGCCTAATACTAATTAATGAGTATTGTTTGAATGGCCTTGGTACTTTCCTGTGTGCATTAATGTGCATAAATAAAATAGAGTATATTTAAATAACAATAACCAGCCAAGCTTCATTATAATAGGCTGTGTGTTGACCATTTAAAGTCAAGAGATTACAGGTGTTACTCTGGCAATAATTTTAGAAGTATTAGTGTGGAGTGAATCATTAGATATCGTAGGATTATAGTGGAGTTTTCAGATCAACAGATCATAGTTATTATGAAACTTATTAAGCTCTTTCATTTGTAGAATAGATTATGAGCACTGTAGCTGAGTGTCGATTGTGGAGTGTTTAAGGGATTGCTGTAGGGTTTGTTTAAATTATCCATAGATTGTTCTTTTGAAGCATTGCTGTAGGAAGGATTTCTCTGAAAGATTGCTGTAGGTGGAATTTCTCTGAAAGATTAGGGTTGTTTTAAAACTATCTTTCCTGCACATATAGTGTAGCAGCTCAAAGTTTACGATTGCCCGGTTGATAATTAAATTGAGGTTAATTAAGTAACATTAATTTTGACCAACAAAGAAGACCAGTGCAGTGGCTCTGTCTGTGTGGTTCTCAACCCACCAGGTTTATCAAGCATCTCAGGCCCTCATTCACCACTCCAATGTAGTCCGAGGACAAAACCACTACATGCAAGTAGCCAAACAGCTATTCAAGCTTTTACAGGAGGAAAATACAGTGGACCAGAATGCAGGTACTCACAGTAATCTTCAACCGATACCACCATAAAAAGGAAAGACACAGCCAAAAAAATCATGGTAATGACAGCCCATGATCAACTCTGAGCCCACAGTGCACAAATATCACTGCAGTCACTGGGAAAACTTGTACAAACCAGGAATGGAACAGGTTTCGACTTCCAACTCTGCATGAGAGACAGAACAAAACCCACAGAACTATGGATGCAATTACAAACACAATTTCAATGATGGGAAGAACAATACATTAAGAAATCTTCCAATGGTGGAAAAATACACACTCTCTGTGTGATCAGAGGAGAGAAACAATCCACCAGCCCTCGAATTCGTGAGGTAGAGGAGAACTATCTTCTACGTGAATGGGGAATAAAAACCACTGACTAGCAATCCTGAGAGAGAAGGAGAACCCCCAACAATGGAATGTGGATTCCTTTAACTCCCTCATGTGAAGGAGCCGAACAGGCTCACAATTGGGGTAGTGGACAAGCCAACAGATGCATCCTGCAAAGAGAGTGAGCAGGCATGAGCATGGTCTTTTTTCCAACCAACTCACTGTCCCAACTAACCAACATAAAACCAAGGTGGTGGGAGTAAAAGAGAGAGGAGACACGTGGATCTTCCCCATGACTCAAATTTCAACATTCCCCCCTTCCTGATACTTCGAAATCATGCCCCTTCTCAATTTAGTTGCTGCGAACATAGGTGGTTGGGTTATTTAATTAAAATGCATGTTTACATGATGCCACAATTAAATATATACCATATGTGCCGATATCCATCGATGACCATTCTCAAAACAGAAACACAACATAACCAAATCAATGGTGGGGCCTTGGCCTTTAGCTCTGCACCAAGATTATTTACAATATACGTATCATGTATTTTTAATGTAAGCGGGGTTAAAACCGGGGTATTACAATTGAGCTACAATATGTATAGAGAAACCCACTACTACGTGGAGACCTGGAGAATAATCACTTCTAGATCTTGTTGACACATTTCTGTAGTGCTTTCAACTCAACTACCTTGGTCACCTGTACAATTGGGGGCATCCTCTTGAGTGAAACTCTGAGCACTATTAGTTGTGCTTCCGCCTTTGTTAGTTGTGCTTCCGCCTTGTCGAGCACCCAATATGCAAGTGAATTACAACTAACATACAGAATGTACAATATTTATTGTCAACCCAAGGAAGTCTTGTATTTCAAGGATAACATGCACATTATATGCTTAAACGTGAAATCACTGTAATTGAACAATACTATCCTCTGTTCGGCTATGCTCATCCCAAGAATCTAATTAATCTAGTTACCTTCTAAGGAATGCAATCATAGTTACCTTCCGCTATGTCTTGATCTAAGAATGGAAAAATAAAAGTCACATCTAAATTACAATTGCAAATAAAGGGAAATCATGTTCACACCACTTAATGATCAACTCAACTATCTAATCTGATTGTCCTAGGAATCCAAAAACATAAATTGAATATTGATCTAGGAATTCAAAATACAGAGATTGAGTTCAGCTGTTCTAGGAAATTTAAGTACAGGAATGAAATTCTGTAATCATAAAAATAAGAGACAAGCTACAAAGATTCATGGAAATGACAACTAAAAGATCTAAGGATGAACAAAGCTGTTACAGTTACAACACGAATTGCATAAGAAATAATTACCTGCTCAGTCGACTGTCACACTATGCCACTACAAGTATCCAAGGAATGCAATCACGACACACTATAAATCCAAACTTGTTATAGCTTCCTATGAAGAAATAAAATTAACATAACATCACACAACAAAATAATTGAAAAGGCCTAATTTAACTCAGCGATCCCTGTGGAAGGCAGGCCCAGCCTTCACACAGAAATGCTAGCTGAACACATGTAAAAACCCTTAGATCAGAAATAACTCCTTGTATTAAAAGAAAGAGTGACTACACAATTCCTCCTCACAACTAATAAAATGAATTGATTATATGTTTAGCAACCCCTGGATCAAAACAGGTCTCTATATTTATACAATGTAAATCATAACATCCTATCCTATTATGGGGCAGCCATGAAGATCCCTGATCTTCAGGTGTCCTAAATGACAACAGCTGTTACAAACGTGGCAGGATGAAAAATAGGAATCATAGGAAAACTGTTAATCTCCCCAGGAGTGACGATATATTCATATTATAGCTACACACAAGCAACAATGCACTATTGACCTCCAAGTTTGACGCATCCTGTTACAGCTACCTTGACACAACTTTGTCAGGGATATCACACTGGAACCACATTCCTTGGGTAATGATAGGATGGATGGGGATTAACTTGAGCGATGAATGCCCATCCTTTTTGTAGCCTGTTCATCCCAATATTCCTATAGTCCATATATCTCAAAATACCTTTATAAACCATCATATGTTAGTGCATTGAGAGATACGAAGTCTTAATTATCACAATCATAAGTATTAATAAAATAAAACAATGACCAACCATACCTTGGTGGTTTGAAGAGTAGAGTGGGGGTAAAACGTTTATTTGGCACACTCAATGGGGTAGGATAGAACAAGAAGAGGTAATTAAGGGTGGTTAAAAGAGGCCATTTCTGGGCCCAAAATCTCCCCCCAACTGTCCTATTGCATGTCCTCATGCAAAAACCTCCATTACTCTGAATCTGAATCTTGTACTGAGCTCTATTCATGGAGAGAAGAGAACTTGTAGGGGAACTCAGACGTCCCTTCTTTTTCAACGAACCCTCTGTGAGCAATCCAATATCTCCAGCATCGTATCTCCTCTGCCTTGTTCAATGAGAAGTCCATCCTATATGGTTTTTTCGGCCACCAGATGAGGGAAAATTTAAATTTCAGACCCAACCAATTAGCCCCACATTCCCTAATACATTATAAATTTCTAAAATAATAGGGGTCTTTGCTCCTGAGTATAGGAGAGGAAACCTGCCATCTGTGCTTACTTCCTTCCAATGCTGCTTGTTGGTGTATAGAAATATGGTTAGTACAAGTAGAAATAACTTCCTCCTGCGGTTCCATTATGTGCCAAGTTTGGATGGGGCATGAAATCAAACTCCTGTATCGAGCAAGAAGAATACCCAGATTTTGAGGCTCACTTCGAACCCACAGGTAAGAGTGAGCTTCATTGTGATAAAAGGTTTGAAAATACCTTTCCCACTAAGCATGATTGCTCACAAAAGAAGCAAAGGCCCTCAACTAAACATCCCCTAAAAAAGGGATAGGATTTGAATGGTGGTCCAGAGGGAAAGCCATCTCATGCAAATATAATTCACACAATAAATTTTGATCTTCAAAATTACTTCTTAAAAATGTTTCCAAAATTTTTGCTGAGGTCGTTATCTCAAATGACCTCCCTTCTTTCACAGCTCTCAACTTAAACCAAAAAAACTGCTCAAATAGGAAGACAGGGTAAGAAGAAGAAGGTACCCTAGTGCCCAGGAGTTCTTGAGAGAGAGCATACATCTGCTATTTTTCCTTCTACATAAATTGGAACTTTTTCAGTTCCCTTAAATTGATCTGTAACTCTTCCTCTCAAAGTCTCTGGATCATATGTTCTACTGCCCATTTCTCCTCTAGTCTCCTAATAATATTTTTATGCTCAGTAAGGGAAATTATCCCTCCTTGGTATTCCTCCACCTAGCTCTTCCACTTTATCACCTCCATTCTCAGAACTGAGACTTCTGCTGTAAGATTCAATATTTCTTCTTCATGATGCTCCTCCTTGTCAGAATCTAGGTTGATGAAGTTTCGAAGGAGATCAATCCACACCTTGTTGCCTGATCTGCCACATTGAACACCCTGCACATATGAAGTTATCTCAGGGGGTGCTGGTTCTTGTGTGACAGCAACCTTTTCTAGACTCTCTTCAACAACAACATCCACCACTCTTGGAGACGCTAGTTCTTGTGTAACAGGGTCCTCTTTCTGGGGTTCTCTCATGACAATTTTAGCAGCTGACTGTGAGGACGTTGGTTCTTGTGGAGCAAATTCCTCCTAAATTTTAGTTCCATTTTCTACCTGATTATCAGCTTCTATCTCAGCCAGAGGCTGTGAGGCTATTGGTTCTTGTGTAACAGAGCCATGTTCTTCTTTTTTCTCCTACTGCTGAGATTGGATGTCTTCTTCAGTATGCAACTGCTCCTCAAGGACTTCAGTATCCTCGAGGATTGTGTTTGAACTTGTTCATCTTCACTCCAATGCATGTCAGGAATGACATCCACTTCAGGGTTATTTTCTTGTTGCATTTCAAGAGTCCCTACTACAACCTTCAAGGATGTTGGTTCTTGTGTGACAGCATCCTAGCTCACTTCTTCATATCCCTACAGTTGTGGCTCCTATTCTATGATTTCTGTGTCATGGGAAAATTCTGGAGTCATAGTACATAATTATTTATTAAAATCCAGAGTGCCCTTAATCCCTGGTTATCCTCCCATCTGGTCAGCCACTTGGACAAGCACATTCAAGGATGCTTGTTCTTGTGTGATAGAACCATGTTCAATCCTATCATTGCCTTGTTGTTGTGGTTCCACTTCTATAATTTCTGTGTCATGGGAGGACTTTGGGGTCATAGTGCAATCTTCATCCCCACAATCAGGAATAACTTCATCCCTTGGTTCCTCTATCCTAGATTTAGTGGCAACTTCAACAAGAATATTTAAAGATGTTGGTTCTTGTGTGACAGCATCTTCTTTCTCTACAATTTCCTCTATTGTAGGTGCAGAATATTATGTTTTAAAGGCACGAATTACAATCTTGTGGCCTTCTTCCTTAAATATTTCTCCACAGGTGGGACAGACCACTCTTTCTTCCTCATTTCCAGGATCGATAGGATTTGGTCCCTCCAATTGATCCACAGCCTCCACCAATGTCTGCAGCTTCCTTTCACCCTATTTTCTACATGCTTCTTTCTAGTTTTCCAATTCCCTTCTGAGTGTTTGGACTTCCTCTTTTACTAGCCTATTTTCTAACAGAAGTCCTTCAATTTGGGGTTCTTCTTTGATCGGCCCTTGTGGGGCATCAATTGGCCTGGGTTCAAGAATGGAGAACTCAATTTGTGCTTCTAAGGTTTCCCATCTTTTCCTTGCTGCTTCTGCTGCTGCAACTGACCTGGTTCTTTTCCTTCTTATTGGTGGAGATATCTTAATTTCATCATTTGATCTCTTCCTTTTTCTTTGTGGTACTGGAGTTTCTGGATTCATAGCTGAGGTAGAAGGAATGTTCCCAGTTCCAGCATTTTCTTGTTCCTCGGGCTATTCTTCCTCAATCAAAGTTCCTCCTTACTAGGGTGAGGATTCAATGGTCACCAGCTCAATATTTTGTTATGTTTCCATGGCTCTATCATCTTTGGGTTCAATTTTCGTAGCATCTAATGCTACTCCAATTTCAACCCTCTGCTGTCAAAGCTACCCTATTATTTAGTTCTTCCACAGGGTGTTTATGTACATCTTCTCTCAATTGTTCTGCTTGTGCCCTTGGTTGATCCTCTGATCCAGTCTCATCTCCCCCCCAACTATATTGGAGGGGCTCCGATCCTCCTATTGTGCTTCATTTCCCCCCAACTGTGGATGGACCTGCTCTTCTTCTATTGGGATACTGGGAAAAGGAGTGGGTTTCTGAAATTGAGCTGTAAATTGCTCCCAAGTTATATTGTGTTGAGCAAGGGTCCTTATGATGATTAATTTAATGAGGCCATGGTGGGTCAGTGAGGTGAGTGGATGTTTGGCAACTCGAACAAACCCCTCCATATCATACAAATCATTGAGCAAATAATATGGAATATTTAACAGAACCCTGTGATGGAGATGAGATAGTAAAGGGAATTCATAATTATAGATGGTTTGGTACCTACCTTAACAGGTGATATATTTCTTGAGAAAAATAGCGACTTGATTCCATGGCTGTGGCAATGACTATAATACTATCCCCCTTTTTGTCATTTGAACCTGCTCCCCCTCTATTAGAAAGTCCTGTACTGCTGCAGTAGTGGGGACTCGACGTCCAAACCAAGCCCTTCCCACCTGAGGAATACTAGTGACCTCAGCCATAATGGCTTCAAAAACTTCAATGTGCAATCCCCAAACCTCTGAGTGAGTTTCTATGAGGTTCATAGCAAACTGTAAGGCTGCTTCATGGTGAAATCCATTCAGATGTTCAAAAAATTCCGTCCAACTGGAAGCTTGAAAGAAAGCAAAGACTGCAGCGTTTCTCTTGATCTCTCGTGTGTTTGAAGGTTCATAACGAGATGAAATCCCCATGTTTCTGACTTCAAAATTAGTTTTCAATTCAATAGATTATAGACTATGACAATGGAGGTTACAACACAGAGTATGCATGGACTGATGAGAGGAGAGTTAGGAAAATTTGGAAAGTTTCAATGCACCAGATTATTTGAAATTTTATTCTGAATTGGGAAAGGTGGCGGTTATTAGGTAGCATAATTAGTCTTTACGTCGCGCGGGCAGAGAGTTAATCGATGCAGTAATGGGCATAAAAAGGGAGGTATGACTGACATTGTTAAATCATATTGATACTTAATCAAGTGGTTAATCAAATCCATACCTTTGAAAATGTGCACTGGATGTCCTTCGGAGGATAATAGAATGTGTGGTCATAGATATTGCGGAAGCTGAACTTGTGTGCTGTGCAATCACTAAATATAAGCATTATTACGGAGGTACTGCAATAATTCTTTCCGCCGATGAAGCAAAAACCATCGTGTCAAAATGGTCGGAAATATGAGAAATATCACATTATGGGTCAGATTGTCGGCATGAGGAATTGGAGCCATATCTAGAGGATTTGATGGCATGCAAAAAGATCTACTAATAGCACAGGAGTCACAGCCACATGTCATAAATAAATCGAAGCAGAGACGCGGCCTTCAATGCTATAAAAATCAACTAAATATAGCGAAGTTGTAGCTATCGGAAAAAATGTCGCAGCCGCTGAAAGAGATGTCACGGCTTCCGAAAAAAAAGGGAAGAAAAATGTTAAGCAGATGGAAAGTGACCGTGCTGGAGTGACGGGAAACGGGTTTTATGGTCAAAAGTGAAACGGGGTCACAGTGTGTTGAAATGGAAGAAGTTGGAGTTCCTTGATGTAGTGGCTGCCGGAAAAGGTGTTGCAGCCATCGGAAAATGGTGTTGCAGCTACCAGAAAAGGTGTTGTAGCTGCCAGAAAATGGGTTGTAGCCACCGGAAAATGGGTGTTGCAGCTGCTGAAAAATGGGTGTTGTAGCGGCCAGGAAATGGGTGTCCCAGCTACCAGAAAAGGTGTCGTAGCTACAACAAATTTATTGAAGGGAAAGGCACAGAAAAATGACTTCTGGTCAACAGGACCGATCTGACCCTCATCCTTGGGTGCTTCCCTGTAAATTTTGGAAAAACAACAGAAAAAAAATATCAAGTGCAAAAAGAAAAGATAACATAATGAGAAAAAAAATAGAAATTATTTATGTACAATGATTCATGCACGATTTACAGTGATTAATTAAATATTGACAGAGGCAGAGAGAAATTCTTTCCCTTATGCTAGCTAGTAATCTGGATCAGTGGCAATTTGTGAGATAAATGCATCCTTTGAAATTGGTTTACGGTACAGTCGTAGCCTGTGACCATTAGCAAATAATGGTATGCGGTTTTCATCAATTGTTACCAGGCGGACTGTGCCGTTATCAAATACCCTGTCTACTAGGTATGGGCCTAGCCATCTTGTGTGTAATTTTCCCTTGAAATCTCTTATGAATTTGGAATTGTATAATAGTGCCCAGTCTCCCTCATAGAAGACCTTCTTTTTAATGAATCGGTCATGCCAATTGGATCTTTGTTGTTGAATTAACACTGTCTGGTCCACTGCAGCTAACCGATTCTCATCCAGTTCATTCAATTGATTCAATATTCTTTTCTGGGCTTCAGTTACATCCAGGTTTACTTCTGTGGCCATCTTCAGGGTCTTGATTTCAAATTCAATTGGGAAGATGGCACTTTTTCCATACACTAAATCATAAGGAGAGAAACCTGTGGTGTTACGCCAAGTGGTGCAATATTCCCATAGTGCTTTTGGAATCCTGTCAACCCAATGTCTATGATGGCTCTTAACTGTCTTAGTAAGGATGGCTTCAATAACTTTATTAGTGCTTTCCACCTGGCCATTGGCTTGGGGAAGGTAAGGTGAAGCTACTTTATGCTGCACATGATACTTCTGTAGCAGAGCTTCAAATTGATGTGACATAAACTACAGTCCCCCATCAGTAACTACTTCCTTAGGTATCCCAAAATGGGTAAAGATTTCACTGTATATAAAGTCGATCACAGCCTGGTCGTTAGCCTTCACCAGAGCTACAACTTCTACCCATTTGGTCATATAATCGGTACAAACCAAGATGTAAGATTTCTATTTGGAATGAGGGTTGATAGGGCGAATGAAATCTAGAACCCTTCCATCAAATGGTTCAATTAATGATTGAGGTTGCAAAGGTATTTGATCTAATCTGTTGGGCTGACCCATCCTTTGGCAGCTATCACAGGACTAAACATATCTTTTTGCATCCCTGAAAAGAGTTGGCCAATAGTATCCCATCCTTAGCACATTGTGTTTTGTCCTTCTGTTTGCAAAGTGTCCCCCACAAGGTTCATCATGGTAGGCCTTCAATATATGAAAGATTTCATCTTCCCTTACACATCTTCTGATTTCAAGATCAGGACCTATGTAAAAGATATGACCATTTACCCAACAACACCTGGCATTTTGCTGGATGATTTTTCTCTTTTCTCTTTTAGACATATGTGCCAGAAGCTTTCCTGCAACCAAGTAATTAGCACCATCTACACACCAAGGGGAATGAGCTGAAACTACGAATAAATGTTCATCTAGAAAAGAGTCCTTAACAAGCAAATTATCATCACTGTTAGTGAAACAAGATAAAAATCAGCGACAACATTTTCTTTTCCAGGTTTATCTATGATGGTAATATCAATTTCCTGTAATAATAAGATCCATCTAGTCACTCTGGCATTAGTGACAGGTTTGTTCATTAGATATTTAATGGCAGAGTGGTCAGTGTGCACAAATGTAGTGTTGAAATTTGTTAATGGAGTAGACAATAGCTAAGAATTCCTTCTCAGTGACAGTATAATTAAGTTCAGCAGGGGCTAAGTTTTTACTAATACAATAAATTGCATTAAGGTACTTGACCATCCTACTGTCCTAAAACTGCTCCAATAGCGATATCAGAAGCATCTAAAGAAATGTGAAAGGGTAGGGTCCAATTGAGCCCTCTTAAGATAGGAGTTGTGGACAAATTCTCCTTAAGCTTAACAAACGCTGTCTAGCATGCTTCACTCCAAAGAAACTGCACATCCTTTATTAACAATGAAAACAAAGGAGAAGCAAGTTTGGAAAAAATTTCTATAAATCTTTGGTAGTATCCAGCATGTCCGAGAAAACTTCGCACCTATTTTTGAGTTGCAGGGGTAGGTATATTTTTTATCACCTTGATTTTTGAGGGGTCCACCTGAATGCCATCAATAGAGATGAAGTTCCCCAATACTCCTCCTTCACTCATCATCATATGGCACTTTTCAGTGCTTAAAGAGAGCTGGGTCTATTCACAGTGAGTTAAAACTTTTTTCAAATTTTCCAATGCTTCTTCAAAATCCTTGCCATAAGGAATGAAATCATCCATAAAAATTTCCATACTCTCATTAACTAATTCAGAAAATATGCCGATTACAGCTCTTTGAAATGTTGCTGGTGCGTTACATAAACCAAAGGGAAGCACTCCGTAAGCAAACGTTCCCCACGGTCAAGTGAAGTTAATTTTATCTTCGTCTTCAGGAGCATTCTGAATCTGATTGTACCTGCTAAACCCATCTAGGAAGGAGAAGAACTTCTTCCCTGATAGGGTGTCGAGTGCTTAATCAATAAAGGGAAAGGGAAAGTGGTCTTTTTATGTGGCTTTGTTCAGCTCCTTATAGTCGACACAGACTCTCCATTTACCATTTTTCTTGGGTACAATTACAAGTGACAAGACCCATTCGCTATCTGAAATAGGATATATAAATCCTACTTCCATGAGTTTATGATTTTATTCCTTCACTATGTCCCTAATATTGGGGTTCATTCATCATTGAGGCTGACACACAGGCCAAGAGTCGCTTTTAATATAAATATGATGGGTGCACATGTTAGAGGGAATACCCCTCATGTCTGTATACTCCCAGGCAAATCCCCCCTTGTGTTCTTTCAAGATATTGATCAGGTGCTTCTGTTCATCTAAGGAGAGGCTGGGGTTAATATTCAATGTTTTTCTAGAATCTACCTCAATGGGAATACTTTTCAAATTTTTCAATACTAGGATTATGTGTGTGTCACCGACTAGTTCCTCTTCTATGATATTTTCTTGTTCTTCCTTACCCAGAGTAATGTTCAGGATTTGATAAACTTCTTTATTGACTGAGGTGGGTTCACCAATGAAGTTATTAATGGCATCATCTTCAGTTTCATCTTTAAAAGTTAATGCTTTCCCTATAGTTAATAATGGCTGAATGCCCTCCTCTTCCTCTGGCTCCATGCAAAAAGAAGTTTCAGCTTCTAGACTCAGCCGAGCTAGAGGATAGAGAGTGAGGTTCTTAGTCTCAGTGCCATCGGATATGGTCATAGACCCAGATCGACAGCTGATGTAAGCATCAGCTATGGCCAACCAAGGCCTTCCCAGGATCAATGGGTTCCCTCCCAGCTGCGACTTAGGTTGTAAAACCAATAAGTCAACCGGATACTTACAAGAGTCAATTGAGATGACGAGATCATCCAGAATTCCTTCAGGTTTAATGGTGGATCTATCTGCCAGTTCTAAAATAGTGGGGGTTAGCCTAAGATTAGTGAGCCCAAGTTTTCTTACAGTCTCAATTGTCATGACATTAATTGCTGCTCCTAAATCTACTAGTACATTGGGTATCTGTGTATGCCCAATCTGCACAGTGGCAGTGGGATTCCCAGGGTCATCATACTTGGCCAATAGGGTTTTTCCTGTTATTAATGTAGATAATTTCCCTATTATGTGGATAGTGGGAGGATCTCTAGGATTCCTCCCTAGTTTCTTTGTGCACATGTCCCGAACAATTCTAGCATAGATAGGTACATCTTGAAGAGCTTGAAGAAGGGGTATTTTAACATAAAGATTCTTTAACTCTCCTAAGATTTTAAACTGAGGTTGTCCCCCTGTCCTTGGTAGCATTAATATCTTGGGATATGGTGGTTGCCTAATCAGTCGAGTAGGCTGTGTATCACTGGATTCATCATTTTGTGTTTTAGCCGTCCCATTTGTGGGATGTTCAGCATCTTCAATAATGGGGGTTGTATCAGATAGATGCTATGGATTCACCCCTTCTTCATGTATAGAGGGTGGAACATATTCTATGATCACAAGATCTACTATTTTCCCTGACCATAAATGAATATCATTGTAAGGCACGGGATAAAGGGAGTAGGAAGGCATGTTGACAGTCTCAAATTTATGGACCGTTTTATTGTTTGGGTTAGGATTAGGTTGAGCAGGCAGCTGAGGTCGTATCGGTACATTAGGGGCAGAATTGTTCTACATTTGTAGTTGCGACTACTGATGAGGGTATTGAGGATATTGAGGAGGATATGGTGGATGTTGATGTGGATATTGTTGAGCAAACTGGTTCCCTGGATGGAAATTCCTCCATCCAGGAGACCAAGAAGTAGGTTGGTGTGGTGGCTGTGTCCAGGGATTCCATGAGTTATAATTTTGTATTGAAGGTTGAGAAGGGTTCCACCGAGAATAAGTTGAAAGGAATTGTGTATTCACATTTTGCATATTATTCCAATTGCTCATATTATTCAAAAATGGAAACAAGTACGGGGTCATACCTTGGTTTCGAGGCTGCCAAGGTTTCTTTTGTGCAATGAAGTAGGTCGGTTCCACCTCTGGAGTTGATGCCTATAGAATAGCCTTCAATTGGGGAAGTGAGAGGAATTATTTTGTGTCATGGTTCAGCTTGTACAACTGACACACCTCTACCTTGTCAAGTGGGCACTCCCTCAGAGGGTGGTTCTTTCTACATCGAGGGCAGAACACACCTAGTGTGAGGTCCTCTACTGCCTATTTTTGCTTTGCCCTCAGGACGTTGATTTTCAAGGAGATAGAGGTCATCATTTCTATTTTAAAATTTTCAAGGAGGTTTCTTATCTTTGCATGGGTGGCTCCTCCATTAGATGACTTCTGAGTTCTGTTGAAGACATCATGTTCTAGCTTATCCTATTTGTCCCGCTTGTTATTCCTGGAAGATCCCCTGGAGTACCTTTTGCATAATTCCACAATCTTTTCGAAATATTCCTTGGAGATATCCCCCTTTCCTAATAGGTTTAACATATCTAGGAAATCATCCCTAATCCCACGAAGCAAGATTATCTTGAGCACATCTAACCCCATGTTCATCTATCCAGCTCTTTGCACATTGTATAAGATCCTTTCTACAAAATCTTCCAGACTCTTGTCTTCCTTCTGCACCATTTTGAACAATTCTTATCTTTTGTCTTTGGTGTTGAAATATCCCTAATATTTCTCCAGGAACACCTATTTCATCCTGCCCCAATTAGTGATAGATCCACCTCCTAGGCTCATGAACCAACGTAATGCATTGTCCTTCAGAGTGGTAGGGAAGAGCTTCAGCTTTTGTGCATCAGTGACGTAGTCATAGCTGCGACAGAGGATATCAAACTTGAAAAGAAATTCGGCTGGGTCCTCTGCCACTTTTCCATGGAAGAGAGGCAACACCGATGGTGATATATTTTTCATAGGGGCTATCCCTTTTAGCTGCTGAATCAGGAATTGAAGTGTAACCACCATTCCTTCAGGCAGGGAATGATTTTCATGATGATGGTTTTCTCCCATTGCCTCTTCCTCATCATATTTGTGTCTGTTACTCATTCCTTCTTCTATTTTCTCTCTTCATTCGTTCCTTCGTTCCTCTCCTTGTCCTTTTCTTCATTCTTTTCTTTGTTCTTCTCCTCGTTCTTTTCATTGTCTTCTACTGATCAGAAATCTTCTGGTGGAACCGTGTCCACTCTTCTTCAGTTACAACCTTCACGTAAATGTGGTATATCAGGCTTCTACCAGCAGGTCCGGTTGTACTAGCTTTGTACTCTCCTGCTGGGATATTTGAGGAAGTCGCGGCTGCTGGTGTGTTCTCCACTATGGACCCTAACACTAGCACCCTAGGATCGGCAGGGCTTCTTTTAATAGGTGTTTTCTGATGGCAAGCCCTGGTGGATGAATTTGTTTTTTCAACAAGATCATCAATGAATGTCCTTCTGCCCAATTGTGGACCTCGACCGCGACCTAAACCACCTGCACTGTTAGTATTTTGTGGGGTTTTGGTAGTCTAAAGATGGCCATGCTTTACCCTTCTTGTATTAATGCAACCCAAATCATTACAACGAAAAATGGAAAATAATGAATAGACACAATTACAGGATGCAACTAATGATGGTGTTTAATCTTTATCCTTCCCTGGCAACGACACCAAAATATCCGGCACCCAATATGTAAGTGAATTACAACTAACATATAGAGTGTAAAATATTTATTGTCAACCCGGGGAACTCTTGTATTTCAAGGATAACATGCACAGTATATGCTTAAACAGGAAATCACTGTAATTGAACAATACTATCCTCTGTTCAGCTATGCGCATCCCAAGAATCTAATTAATCTAGTTACCTTCTAAGGAATGCAATCACAGTTACCTTCCGCTATGTCTTGATCTAAGAATGGAAAAATAAAACTCACATCTAAATTACAATTGCAGATAAAGGGAAATCCTATTCACGCCACTTAATGATTAACTCAACTATCTAATCTGACTGTCCTAGGAATCCAAAAACATAAATTGAATATTGATCTAGGAATTCAAAATACAGAGATTGAGTTTAGCTATTCTAGGAAATTGAAGTACAGGAATGAAATTCTGTAATCATAAAAATAAGAGACAAGCTGCAAAGATTCATGGAAATGACAACTAAAAGATCTAAGGATGAACAGAGCCGTTACAGTTACCACATGAAGTGCATAAGAAATAATTACCTACTCAGTCGACTGTCACACTATGCCACTACAGGTATCCAAGGAATGCAATCACGACACACTATAAATCCACACTTGTTACAGCTTCCTATGAAGAAATAAAATTAACATAACATCACACAAAAAAATAATTGAAAAGGCCTAATTTAACTCGGCGATCCCTATGGAAGGTGGGCCCATCCTTCACATAGAGATGCTGGCTAAACACACGTAAAAAACTTTAGATCAGGAGTAACTCCTTGCATTAAAAGACAGAGTGATTACACAATTCCTCCTCACAGCTAATACAATGAATTGATTATATGTTTAGCAACCCCTAGCTTGAAATAGTCCTCCATATTTATACAATGTAAATAATAACATCCTATCCTATTATGGAGCAGACATGAAGATCCATGATCTTTAGGCACCCTAAATGACAACAGCTGTTACAAACGTGGCAGGATGAAAAATAGGAATCATAGGAAAACTGTTAATTGCCCCAAGAGTGATGATATCTTCAGATTACGGCTACACACAAGCAGCAACGTACTGTTGACCTCCAAGTCTGACGCATTCTATTATAGCTACCTTGACATAGCTTTGTCCGGGATATCGCACTGGAACCGCATTCCTTGGGTAATGATAGGATGGATGGGGATCAGCTTGAGCGATGAATGCCCATCCTTTTCATAGCCTGTTCTTCCCAATATTCTTGCAATCCATATATCTCAAAATACCTTTATAAACCATCATACGTTAGCACATTGAGAGATACAAATCCTTAATTATCACAATCATAAGTATTAATAAAATAAAACAATGACCAATCATATCTTGGTGGTTTGAAGAGTGTAGTGGGGGTAAAACGTTTATTTGGCATGCTCAATGGGGTAGGATAGAACAAGAAGAGGTAATTAAGGGTGGTCAAAAGAGGCCATTTCTGGACCCAACACACTTCACCAATATGTGTACCCAATTGTTGCAGTTGTTTGTCCTGGACCACGCTCATCCAATATTGTGTTATTGATTGTACAATTAATTGAGAATTTTTCTCCAACTCTTCTGACCATGCTCCTGCATATTCTATTTTACTCTTTCTCTCTACTAGTTTCTCTGGTGGTGTAATTAGTACCGCTCTAACCCCACAACTCTTTGTTCTCATTTTCTAGCTCTGTTGAGATGGGTCGTAGTCACAACACTTTTGACTCAGAAAACATCTTTGGAGTGATCTTCGTTATTTCTTTGCATTCTAGCTTGATTGCTTTCTCTAGTCATTGTCTTTCTTTGAACACTTTCATCCTTTCTTATATCACTGCCTATTTTTTTTATTTAGTTGTTGAAGTTTTGTTTCATTACTCTATTCCTCCTTCGATTCCTAAACCATCTGAACATGCATCGTTTCCTCCCAGTCGTTGATCTCCTGACTTGCTTCGCGTTGGATCCATTGCAACGTATGGATCAAAATTTTGTTGAGATTCATACTAACCAAATTGTATTTTATTAGTGTAGCATCTACATCCTCATCCTTGGTTGTAATTTCTCCTTGTAATATTTGTACTAGTCGTACTTTCTTTCCAATCTCCACCTCGGCCACTCTTTGTATCACACCATCGTATTGTACCTTTATTTCCAATACTGCATTGGTAAATGTTTGCAACAAGTTGGTAACTTGATGGAAATAATCTGTAGTGTTTTGTGTTGTCTTTTCTTGACTCTCTCTTGTCATCATAATGATCACATTTAATACCTTCTACATATGTTTCTCATGTATCCCTGCGGTAGTGCTTGATTACCCTTACTCGAAGAAATGCTTCATTCTTTCTTCTTCCTCCTGCTTATCCAACCCCGAGTCTGTTGGAGTTGTGGACAAAGATTCATCATGTGAATGTTCTCCTTCTTTAGATTCTTTATGTACTTCTGGTTCTTTCAGTACATCCTTTGGTGTTCCATCTCCTGGATCTAACATATCCTCATCATCCACTACAACTTGCCACTCCATTGGCCAATCCACTATGATAGCATGCATTTCTTCATCGGTGATCTTATACTGGGTCATAAGACACTGATTTTTGGGTCTGAACTTCCTAGTTGTTTATTGCATGTGGTGCTATCACCAACCCTACTATATTTTGGTATTTCTTCATGGCTACATCTTTGAGCCATGGTATTTTTTCTTACCAACCCCTTAACACATACAAGTATTGGTAGAACTGCACATTGTTGTCGATATGTTGTTATTTATCTTTGAGCACTCATGAGTTCTTATATGTTGCACCTACACATATGTTGACCGCTTCAAATTCCATCCCTTGGTAATTATGGATCCATCCATCCAACTAGTGTGATGAGTATCAGTAGCCAAGAATATGTGAATGGCTTCCCTACCTCTTGTGCCAATACAACATCTTCCATCAACTCGTTTAACAAAAATAATGACTAGTTCATCTATACACCTACGACGCACTGCTGCATTGATGCAATCACACCCAATGTACACTGATTTGAGAGATTCTTACTTAGTATATTCACCACCTGCAACTTTTATCCAACCCAAAATACCTTGTCATTAATAGTGTCGATCGCATATGCACGTTTGTATCTTGCCACTTCATATTTATGTATCCTCTATGAAAGCACGCCAACAATTGCTTCACACATGCGTTGGCTTCTGGTGACCTTCTGAAGTGCGACATATGGATGATGGATAGAATCTCGAGCTATTGCAGTCCCAATGCCCATTGTGTCATTTCTCTTGTGATTAGGCCCTTATCGTCGTGTTCCCTCTATGCATACATCTCCTTTTTGCATTTGTCATATGCAAAAATATCATGGTTTTTATATTTAATCTTATGTAACTTCAACACAATGTTCATCGTCACATGTACTCCTTGGGGTGTCCTTGGCATCAAAATGTACTACTTCTAGTTCCTATTTATTCGTACCACGAGTGCCCCTTTCTTTCTTGGAGGTACATAACCTGGGATGTCATCTGGGATATTTGTACTAGTTGAACTTTGTTTCTAATCTCCACCTCGGTCGCTCTTTTCATCATACCATCCTGTTGTACCTTTGTTTTCAATACTTTGTTGGTCAATGTTTGCAACAAGTTTGTAACTTGATGGAGATACTGTGTAGTGTGTTCTTTTATCTTTTCTTAACTCTCCCTTTTCATTGTAATGATTACAGTTAATACCTTCTGCATCTGTTTCTCAGATATCTCTATGGTAGTACTTGATCACCATTGCTCGAAGCGATCCTCTATTCTTGCTTTTTCCTCCTTCTTATCCAACTCCAAGTCTATTGGAGTCGTGGACGAAGCTTCATCCTATGAATGTTATTCTTCTTCAGAGTCAATCTATACTTCTAGTTCTTTTGGTGCATCCATCAGTGTTCTAGCTCCTGGATCTGGCATATCCTCGTCATCCACTACAACTTTCCACTCCGCAATGAAATCCATTATGATAGTGTCCAATTATTCATCAATGAGCTTATGTTAGGTCATAAGACACTACTTTTCTGGGTCTCGACACACCTAGATGTGTATCGCATGTGGTCCTATCACTAATCTTGCTATCTTTTGGTATTTCTTCGTGGTTGCATTTGTGATCCATGGTACCTTTTCTTATTAACCCCTTAATGCATCCAAGTATGGGTAGAAATGAACATTGTTGTCGATATGTCGTTGTTTATCTTTGACATTCTTACTTACAATGTTCACCACTGACAACTTTTCTCCAAACCAAACAACCTTCTCATTAATAGTGTCGATCACATATTTGTTAGCTGGAATATTTCACCTCCTGTGGACAGTAAGGTGTTCCACTAGTCTAAATAGTTCAGATCCAAAACAAATGAAGGACATAGGTTGAAGACTCCCCCTGGACGCCATAGATACCTGGAATGTGATGCATCGATAGTAACCCTGTGTACCTGTAATAAGCTTAAACACGCAAACACATCGAAAATGCCAGAATATAATCTACTGATCCATGTTAGTGACTAAGGAATCTAACAACATACATGTGAAATCAAACAACAACAATAATGTGGGACAGCAATCAACTTGCATTAAGATAAAAATATGGAGAATTTTACAGCCAAGCCTTAGTGTTGACATGCATCTCCATGAAACCAAGCACTCTCATCCCCATAAGCTCCGACTCTAGCTCTCTATGCTCTCCAATGACTTGGGCCAAGTAATCAATCCAACAACATAACAATACCTTAAGAGTTCCCCCTTCAACCATGGATATGAACTTGTGTTTATAAGGCTCAATGGATAGGGATGGTTGAGAGATTAGTGGATGAGGTGGCCTCTAGGATCCTAGGATGAGGGATCCCGAGCTCAACTAACCCACAATGATAGGGATAAGTGAGGACACGAGGCTTGTCATCCAGAAGCCTCGAGAAACTTCTATTTTTCCCTTTTTACTCAGGGTACTGCATTTCTCCTTTAATGATAGAGCAGTTCTAGTAAGAAATGATTATGGACTAAGTGCCATAAGCAGTGGCACCTCTTTTGGACAACAAGGAATAGGCGGTGCGAACAAGGTACCACTTTTGGACAACAGGGAAAGTGTGGTGCTGGGAATTTTCAGGAAAGATTGATAATTAGCATGGTTTTCCACTCCAAGAGCTAGGATTTAGGGAAAGTAGGTATTTCAAGAGTATTATCACATGATAGTGATAGGATTTTGGTATAACAGGATTCCCCCCAAAGCATGAGTCTTAGAGGAATATGATAAATGAGAGCTTTGAGAGAACAAGTCATTGCTATGAGGTGAAAGTGTCAGCTTGATTGGAGCATGTTGTCAAGTAGGCATCTATAGTACATCAGTATGTTGACTCATAGACACAAGTAACCAAACTCATGGCTACAGACCAATACAAGGAAGATCCATGAGAGAAATAAACAAGCATGGCTACTATAATATAGCATGGATCCATGTGATAGAGGACTCAATCTTGGACATAGCTACTAGACATACAATGTAGATCTATGTCATACAGACCCAAATTTGAGCATAGCCATAACCATACAAATGTGGATCCATGCTAGATATACAAAGCTCCATCACAACCTAGGGAAAAGCAATGAGCGCTTTAAACAAATACCCAGGGTCTATGTCTCATCTTCCACAAAGTACGATTCTATCCATGTGATTGCAATGATCTAATGTCGAACATAGTAGAAACCACTTGATTACCGGTCAATGATGTGAACCGTTACCAAGTGCGAGGGAGATCACCATTGATGTCAATGATTCCCAAGGTACCCTAGTACAATCTACTGAGTGTGAATAGGTGTCCTGATGTCGAACACCCAGTCGATTCTATCGATCAAAGGTCAATGATGTGAACCTATGTCGAGAGCAAGAGAATCTGTCATTAAGGCATACAGATCTCAAGGTAACAAATATTGTTTCTAAGACTATTTCCCGGATGATGAGCTGATGTCAATGGGAAAATTCTCGTCAAAGGAGGGCCATGATGACTACCACATTGATGACATGAAACTTGGTGTTACGGAGAGAAATTCCTATGGCTTGGTGTACCACAACAGACAGCTAGACTCCAGAAATCAATCTTTCCCAATATGCAATAGAAATAAAATGTCTAACACTAAAGGATCGAACCTCGTACCTTATTCTGAATGGTTGAAGTAGATCCCCGTCGAGCTTTCCAATCTTCATCTTGAATTGATAGAATACTTCCTCAACAACAAGTAAACAATACAAGCATACTATATATCATGATGTTAGATCTATTCTAGCATATACAATCAATAATGTAAAAGCATTTGACATATTCCAATGGATACAATATTCATTCAAATACACATTACTGGACAGGAAAAGATATTTCTATTAATATGAATCAAAGATTACAAGTGACAACCTCTGATGGCACGTCTGCAAACTGGAGAAACTGAATCCCCCACTTGGGCCTCCACCACCTCAATCCTCCATCACTCAGATAGCAAGCTCACTAGCAAAAGGCAAGCTTGGGAAGAACACAACAGTGCTCCAAGGGACAAAGGGATGCAGACTCAAGCATAAGTTCTGGCAACAATGGACTATAGTTTCGTTACTCTAAATTCTCTCTTATGCTTTCAATGTCTCAAGGGGTTCCTTATATAGCTTTTTAAAGGGATACTGAAAGGTCGAATCCGTGCGATCTCAAGCCATATGGAAGGGCAGGAGTCATACGAGTCAGATCCAAGTCAAGGAACGCTGCAAAAGGATTTGGATTATGTACACATCCCGATGTACGCGACTATAGGGGTAATATCCACATATGTATGCGGTTATCGGGGAAAAAGCCGCGTATATCACTTTTATTATGTTTTTAGGGATGATCAAGGACACATTAAAAGACAAAAAGTGGTCCATAGGGGCTAATGAGTCTGCAACAGGATAGGGGAAGGCCATACAATGTGTGATTCACCTAGTGTGGTGAAATCCGCTATAACAGATTCCCCCTAATGTATGAGATCAGAGGGGTTATACGATGGCCGAAATACATTATAAGTCCATCCCAGAAGTGGAGTGATGAAGGTACCCAAACGGAAGACCAGCCACCCAATCAGCATAATACCATAATACAACTCTGCATATAACTGCAAATACATATAGCAGTCCCGGATACATAAGAGTACAATGGCCATGAATAGGCATGGAACATGATAACACATATGTGGTCATCGCCACGTACAATATACATAGATCAGAATCTCCATGATGAAGATATACAAAGGACCATGATCTCCACAAAGGCTGAAGATATATAATAAATCAAGATCTCCATAGTGGTTGGAAATGTCTGACCTATACTGGAACAAGTCACGAGAGTTGAGATCTCATGAACACTGGCACGATCAAGGAGGTAGCATATAATGGATGCCACCAATATGGAAGGTCTTCTACACACACCGCTACGAGTACATGTCCTACTATGTGAATAGAGGTGTCGAGGTCGAACATAGTAGTCCATCATCTGATTACCGGTCATTGATGTATACCGTTAACAGACGCGAGATCACCCACCGATAATGAAAATGGGAATCAAGGTACTAGAGTGAAAACTTACAAGTGTGAATAAATGTGTTGAGGTCGAACACTTGAGAGAATCCATCGATCAAGGGACATTGATGTGTTCCCAAAACTGTCGATGGCGAGAGAACCTGCCACTGATGACTGCAAGTCTCAAGGCACTCAAAATGAATCTAGACTCGAATCCCAGAATAAATGATCTGAATTCGATGGGATTAAATCCGCTGGAAGGAGGGCATTAGGGCATCCCCCATCATCCAACAAGAGGTACTCAGCAAGGTTGTATAATGTGGAAGGACTCGATCATAAGGTGCACGAACCAGTAACTGTACCGGGAATGGCCGACATGCAAAGTCAAGATAACTGAGGAATGGCCGACTCTGGTTTCAACTTCCTTCGAACAAGAGCATAATGCCGTATGGTGACTGAATGAAGGTAGCATAGACTCGATATACAAACTAGGACATCTCTATGATGCAAAAGGCATCAATAGAGGATCCATAGGGACTGGAAGCTTAACCAGTCGGTGGAGATAAACTCAGATAATGAGTATAGCTCCTAAGTCAAACTATAACCCAACCAATGGATGTGATATACAGTGCTCTGTTCGAAGGCGACATGACTCGACAGCTGCCAAAGATAATATCTTTTCTTGTCCGGCTTTTTGGTTTTTTGATTTTTTTGGTCTTTTTCAGTTATTTAAAAAGCTTGAAAAAAGAATAAACCAGATTTATAGTTACAAACTAGGAGGAGATGAGTTTCATTAGGGAAAACAAACTAGTTCCAAGCAGTGGAACATACCTATGCTCAATGCAAGGATACATGTGTAGGATATCGACACTCGGGGGAAAATCCCCTCCCAGTAAAAGGGAATCAAGCTGCGAAGGATATAATGAAAGGCTCTGCATGGCTAGACATGAGACGAGCTCGAGCTATATGGATGAAACACAATGTCAGGGAAGCCAGCATAAAGCTCAATAAGACACACAAAGCTCATGATAATGCATCCACAACTTGATACAAGGGAGTCTGGGGGATCATGGCCAGCATAAGACCAAGAGGAGTATGAGGCTCTTGCAAAATGTCATGGCAGTACTATACAACGGACTCCCACACCCTAAAGGGAGAAACATCGGCATGGGCACCAAATGCAAATAAGGCGCTAACTAGGGTACCCATGTAAGGTGAGGCTCTACCACTCATATCATGCCACTTCTATAGCAACAAGAAGGTTCCGTGACATAATAGAGTGGGTTCGTACCTAAGGATATAGTGACATGGACATAAGGTCATGCAAAATGCAAATGGTGGTGGGCATAACCTATATTCCAGTGTATACATTATACCTGAGATCAATATGAACGGGTCAATCCAAAGGCTGAAACAGTGCTGAAAACGGTCTTCTACATCACAGATTATGTCAGAAATGGTCCAAAATGGTTAGAAACGGTCAAAACTATAGGAAAGGGGGTAAAAATTTTCAAATATTTGAAATTTTTTCTATAAATAGTAAAAAATATAAATCATTTGAAACTTTTACCCATTGGAGCTCTGATTTTCAACTGCAAATTCCAGGAGATCCAGTCGACGAAATTCACAACCGTTTCTTCCAGGTACTTACTCATGCTCTCAGCTTGCATTTCAATACAATTTTTACAAGTTTTCATGGTCAAATGAGGTTATTAAGGCCAATCTTACATGAGTGCTGCGGCCCACACGGGTATCGAATCTTTTTTCGCGTATAGGGCTGGCTATACACAGAAAAGGGGCTAGAAACTGCGTACATACGCAGCTGTTTGTAAAACAGTCACGTATGACGCCGCGCAAGTGGATTTACAAGAATCTAATGAACATTTGGTCAATTTCTCATGCAGGATAGTGCTAGAGTGGCGAGAACGCGAGCATGGTGAAGTAGAGGAGGCAGTAAGGGCCGACATAAGGGCTCAACAAGCTCTACGTGCATGTGGACTCTATAAGTTTTGGTGCCTAGGTGGCTTGAGGGCCAAACCAGGACTGCTACAGATGCTTGTAGACTATTGGGATCCAGACTTAGAGTCCTTCTGGATAGACGGTATGTCCCTCACCATTGAGGTGGAGGATATCTATTTTATCACAGGTCTATCTAGACGAGGGGAGGTGGTGAACCTTCGTTCCCGAGGTGGGGCAGGTCATGGGCTTACTATCGATGAGTACATAGCTGTGTACTGCTACCCAGATACTGAGAAGGTGGGGAGTCAAGTTCCCACCAACGCTATACAGGTGCTGGGCCTAAAGGCCATACTACTGACGCTGGGTAGGATAGTAGGCTTAGCATCACTCCATCAAGCCTCTCGGCCACTAATGTTCTATGCGGTGGAGTGTATGACACCGACCATCTATGAATGGAGTACTTCACTACTGAGCAACATGAAACATCAGCTCAGTGAGTGTAAGGCAGGTAGGATACGGAACTTTAGTTTCAGCAGCATTTTGAGCACATTCTTCTTCGAGCATGTTCCAGGATTGAGCCCTAGAGTGGATGTTCCTCTCCACAGGGTTCGAGATCTGGCCCAACGACGTTGGGCAGATGTGATGCGCAGACTAGGGGGAGGTAGGGTGGCCAACCCCTATCCAGCTAAATTTTTTCCATGGTGGCGATGACAGATTGTTGCCATAGATGACTACCCCTATGTAGGGATAGATTTCCGGGGGGATCCAGACATGCCATTACCACCAGGATCGGCATATGGAGACATAGGTAATGAATCTCGACCCTCACTCTTTTTAAAAAAATTTGAAGTATTTAATTTTTTGTGTTTTCTTGATTATATGGAATCAAAAAGACATGTTTTGGGGTGACAATACATAATGACATCTACCATTCATGTGTATATGTGGGACCACGACGACCAGAGGGCTTCCCAAATCATAGACGAAGGGGAAGAGGAGACAATATCACTGGTGTGGATGCGGAGTGAATGCTCCAAAACATCCATACCAACTTCGTGCGACTGACTCATAGAGTTCCCATGGCGCAAGTCGAGGACTTTCCTGAGGCTATGTAGATACAGGTGGTGGGTGTACCACGCGCATGGGTGCATTTATTCCGGCGACTAGCTAGAGCCGTAGTGACATATCATGATCACAACCCTCCTCCACCTCCACAGGACTAGACACCTGGGAGTGTATCTATTTTGTACTACCGTGTATATGATGGTGGCTTTCAAAGCCCCAATTTTGTATTATGACACTATGTATTGCCACATTTTTTATATATATAAAAAGTTTTATGGTGATCGGTTTATTTATTTACATGTGTAAAAATTGTCTTTATGATTAATTTATGATGAATGAAACAAATGCCAATCTAACACGTAGTTAGTATTTCTTGGAATGTGTATATATGTTATATTCTCAAATTGCCGTTCTAACAATCTCACACGTAAGAATCTCCTCAATAACGTCGGATATCTAACATGGTACAAACCATTGAGTTGTGACACTACTAACTCTGAATCAAGACGTACCTCAAGAGATAGAACACCATGTGAAATGGAATCCCGTAGAAGCTCGATAACGGCACTATATTCAGCAACATTGTTGGAAGATGGCCATAGACATACACCTCCTGAAGACAGTACTTGACCCATAGGAGTATAAATCACCCAAGTAGCTGAGGCTGAGTGCTGAGTGTGACGGCTTGCACCATCCGTGAATCCTATGTAGGTGGAAGATTCCATTGACATCTGCCACAAGAAATGGAAACTAATCACAAACCCGATCATGATAAACAAGACCTAACTATGCAAAAAAGCTGTACAATAATATACAACAAGCAGCCTTGGCTAAAGATCATGCATATTATTCTTTGAGATAGAGCCCATTTCTAGGCTCTTCCAAGGCCGTCCCTTCATAATCCACTAACTCGTAGGCACCCTTCTCTAACACATGCTTGACCACGTAAGGACCATGCCACATAGGATTGAACTTCCCTGCCCCCAAGGGTTCTTTCGATTGATCCCACAAAAGGACCAAGTCTCCCTCACTAAACACTCTCAGACGAATAGACTTATCGTATTGGGCATTTACGCTACGCTTATTAACCTCTAGAGTCACCAAGGCATCTCTACGCTGCTCATCGAGTTGCTCAAGGTGAACCAAACACTCCTCCAAAGGCAAAGTGTTTGGTAAGAGTTCCACGGCTAACTTCAACGAAGGAATCTCCTCACTCTCCAAGCAGTCAAGCTTCAGAAGAAAGTCCGATCTATGATGGAATTCCTCCCATGGTGGCTCAACTCCCAACCTAGCCTCGATAATCACTTCATCTGAAGGGAAAACTTTATCAAGGTAGTCATGGGCATGAGAAGACCGTACTACCCATGCCAGCAGCACATAGGGATCTTCCTCCTCCGTCCGTGAAGAGGAAGAACAAGGCTCTGTAGCAGACTGGAGATTAGCTTGGTAAGATATCATCACTGCAAGAAATGGCACATTCATCTCAATGGCCTCACTCGAAGGACTCGGTGAAGGAAGAATCCAAGGATCTCCCATATGAATTGTGCGAAAAGGCACCGATCTTGTAGATGTCGAAGCACCATCGAAACTAGATCCTATCATGAGGATGGGTGTAGGACAACTAAAGGTTCCCATGAGGGATGGATACATGCCTACACCCACACTCCCAGTTGCCGGCTGGGAATGTTCAACTTTCGGAACCGAAGCTCCCGAAGATGCAGTAACAGGCGAATTCTTGAATGCCATTTGATCAATCGTTACAATATTCTCGTTATGTGGAAAGCATACAATGTGAAACATGGAAGATGCAATGGCTTGCATAATATACATCCAGTTCCTTCCTAGTAAGAGATTGTAGTCAAGGGGTGCATCAACCACCTCAACCTCTATCACAACGGTCTTCCCTCCCAAACAGACTTTAAGGGAAGGAAGAATACCGTGCGGCCTAAATGATCTCCCATCAAAAGCAGTTAACATGGTCATCGATTTTGACAACTTAGGAGAACCAAGACCCTTCCAACAAGACAAAGACATCATAGAAGCAGCAGCGCCCTCGTCAATCACAGTACGCTTGACGATCATATCAAGACATTCCACATGCACCAAAAGGGACACATAGTAGGGCAAGCGAGGCTGATGTCCTACGGTTTCAAATTTGATCACTGAGGAAGAATCATCACCATTCACACCAAGAGAGGAAAGCAAAGCCTTCCTTTGCGACGGACAACTCTGAAGCACTTCCAATGCAGACATCACACAAGGAGTATGGCCCAAGTCCTCAACAACTGAATAATTCTGGGTGGCTCGGGCATTTGGGTTATGCCCCAAATGCTTAAGTACCCCCTTAGGAATGTGAGGTGCAACTTCAAGTTTATCCGTAGGTTTCTCAATGTGCAAAGGGGTTCCTGGTGGATCAGGTTCTTTACCTAGGTTGGGTTGTGACAAAGTATAATCTTTTGCACGCGTCACAAATTTCGCGGCATGGACCATATTAATGCACCCATGACCACTAGTCTCAGCTGGATCATCATCACTAGATTGATCATGGGACTTCAAGTTCATATTCTGGTTATGCGGTAAAGGGTTCGTTAACACAGCTGGGCCCTGTGCTATGAACTTCGAAGCTTCATCCATTCTAGGGCACAAGTGAGGTGATCGTCCTTACATAGCTTGCAAGGAAACTTAACCTTACGTTTAGTCTGCTTGTCCCCCCCAACATTTTTACCGTTCTTGTCATTATTGTTGGCATTCTCGTTCTTATACCCACCCTTCTTATTATTATTATTTTTACCCTTTTTTCTATTCCGTCCGGGTTGCCGGTTACCCTTCTGGTCGGACGATTACACAGCAAGTACATTCGCCGTTTGGGCAGGCTGAGACAAAGCCGTAGCTTGTCCCGAGGCAGATTGGTTGATTGACAAGTGAGGAACTTGTTTCGCAACCGAACCTATAGGTTTCTTACTTGCACAACCCATAATGCCATCAGCATGTGGTCCAGGTTTGACGTTGGGATCGAAACTAGAATGAGGAGCGTTGGGTATAATCTCATATAACAAACCAGACTGAGCATAGATCAAGTCCAGTTCCTGCACCCTAAAGATTGATTTTTCCTCATTCTGCACTCCGGATGTGGAAACATCCTTCGCTATATATGGCAATAAAGACTTGAGGAACCACTCAAGGAGGAACTCCGGCGGTATAAAGGCTTTAATTAATCTCTTCCGTCTACGCCACTCCTGAATATGATCAGAAATATGGGTGGCTTTATCTTGCCGAAATGTCGACAAGACTTCAGTACGAACATCATAGCACACTGGTAGCTGGAAGTGATTAAGGAAAGTCATCGCAAGGTCGTCGAACAAAGTAAAGGCACCCCTAGGTAACTCTATATACCATTTCACCACAGGCCCTGTGAGGGTGTGTTGAAATAGTCTCAAACGGACGGAGTCCTGATGCAAGGAATTTGAAGAGCACCATAGGTGGAATGTCATAACGTGTTCGCTCGGATCCTCTCCTGGTTTGCCTTCAAACTTAGGTATGTGCGAAGGAATCTTGGTAGGGACAGCCGGCCAAGCCGGGTCATGAGCCACAGGATCGTTCGTAATTCTCGATAAGTCAGGTATATTGAGTGTCGCGAGGAAAGGGAGCCTAGGATGATGAGGCCTATGGACCGCTCCCTGGTTCATATAGGATTGATTACCACCATGACCTTGGCCATAGTGACCTCCTCTTGTATGACCTGTATAGGGTGGCGTGGAAGCACCATAATGAGGTGGACCTTGACTAGTAGGAGCTACAAAGCCGTAATTAGGAGAGTAAGCAGGTTGTGAATACCTGCCTCCATAAGGTAAAGGAACCTGTCCATACTGCGTCCCATAATGGGGTCCATAGGTCATCGCTTGTGATGCCCCATGAGACACTCCATAGGTAGGGATATACATTCCGGAAGTAGGAATATACATACCGAAAGTAGGGATATATGTCGTGGAAGTAGCAATATGACCTCTAGAAACATGAACATCACCTCCCGAAACCACGGGTGGTACGTAGGATTGAGACACAATTGGTCTAGTAATCGCAGTATGGATCTGACTCGTAGCTATGTGCCGACTCGAAGGACCACATGAGTAAGGTGGAGGGTTTACATTTGAAGAACTCAAAGGCGAGGACGAAGGAATCTCTGTAAGAAGATATGTACTAGTGCCTATCGTCACTCGTCTAGAACCTGGTATCCCTATCGGATCACTAAATCTAGACCTAGGAGGTATATAAGATGTAGCTTCCACCACCGGGATGGAAGGTACAATATGACTAGTACTCCCAAACCTCTCCGCAAGGTAAGGAATGGGGATGCCCCCAGGCATAGTGCTAGGCTCAAAGTCGGATTCAACATGAAATGTCAAATCATGCATAGGAAAACCAGTCGTAGCATAACTACCGTAGCTAGCGCTAGGAGGGTCAAAGTGAGTCTCGGCATCATCCAGCATTCCATACCGGTAACGTGTCAACGGGGAATCATCCCTAGGGTGAGTAGGTCTATCATGCAAAGATCCTATCTAGGAAATCACAGGACCGAACTTAGCTAGCTCAGGTGAAGGATCATATGTAGGAGTAAGTTCCCCATCATCAATACGAACGGGAGGAGGTGGCTCAGGAATAGTCTCTGAATGATCCTCCATGGTGTGTGAATCAGTGTGTGACATAGTCTGCCTGGACAGTCTAGGCCCCTCTCCCAATGGAGGAGGAGGAGAAGTGGAAGGCGGAAGTCCTACTAAATGAAGAGAACGGCGTGGAACCGCACCTGACTCCACAATGACTCAAAAAATAGAAAAGACTCTCTATTTACATCAACCCTAGGCCAACTAGCGTGCACAGAGTAATCACTAATAAAATCTAAAGTCAAATGCAAGCAAACAAGGGCTGGATAAGTGAGCTCCTGAATGTGGCCGGTATGTCTCACCTAGGAGAGGCTTGAGAGGCCCTTGTCACCACAAGCGGAGGTACGTAACCAATTATTGTGGCCCTCAGCTTCAACGTGTAAAGCGACTATGCTGTCTGACCCCAACCTGGCCAGGACACATGCAGAATAACCTCTACATGTACCCCCTCGATATCCTAGGTAAGGTCACTAAGGTCACCTCAATATAATCAAAGCTCAGGCGGACAGTCGCAGGAGGGATTGACCATATGGGCAGGGTAGAAAAGCCCGAAACTCTCGAAAGAGCCCCCAGATACAAATACAATCCTGGCTATATCACCGGTGCTACAAAGTTACCGACCAAGGGTTATCCCAATCAACAACTGCTCACACTGCCTCGTGCTTAACTCCCTTTTGAGAGGAGGATCCTAATAACGCTGGTTATATCAAGGATTTCACACACTCCCTGGACAGACACCTAGTTGTTGTTGTTTAGTCATCTTGTAGAATTAACTTACACTGAACTATTCCAAGATCCTAAAACCTAAGCTTGTTAGTGCACCCTAGAAAATAAAAGAGCGTAATTCATTTTAATTAGCGTAGATTTTAGTTGGCTTTATTACTCAAAAATAGGATATGGTCGTGCAACTAATGGTGTTATGATGCAACAAGAAGCAAAATGCACACCTAACAATCAATGCAAATGCATTGTGTCCATGAAAATAGGGTATGTGTACTACGTGTAATGCACAATTTCTTCTTCAAATGCTGAATGCAAATTTCCCTATATGAAGTCCTAACTATTACTCCAAAGCAAATCTAGATCTAGTGCAAGTACAATGCAAAATGCAAAATGAAATGCATGATGATAAGCAAACGTTTTTGGATTTTTTGAAAATAAAGAGATACAAAAAGAAAAAGAATAATTCTACCCACCCCAGACTCTGCAAGCACACATAAATAGCATTCCAGCAAAGCACTAAGGCAAAAGGACTCTAATGCACTAATCTCAAAAAAAAAATCAAAGATGCCATGACAAGAACTTTCCTAAAAGAAAAAATTTAGGCTAAAAAAATGTTTCTGGTCAGAAACAGAGGTATTAACAGACTCAGGCAGTGCCAAACTCAGCAACTAACAGAATTCACCCAGCAATCCACTATCTTCCACAAAAAGGTAAAAACCAGGGTATACGCGACTGTGCACAGTAAACCCACATGTATACGCAGAAATCCCAGGGGAAACCACGTGTATACGCGGTTGTAAGTGACAAGCCCGCGTACAGGAAGAAAAAGATGCACAAATCCAAGGAAAACAGACAGGCTGAGACTAAATTCACACCAATCATGCTCTACCAGGCATACATGCCCCCATACCCGACATAGAAACAAGAGAGAGAGAGAGAGCAATTCAAATACATTGAATGCCAAGAAATCAACCCCCAAAGGACAATTACTAGGAACTCCCCAGTAGAGTCGCCAATCCTATTATGGAGAGAAATTCCTATGGCTTGGGGTACCACAACAGACAGCTAGACTCTAGAAATCAATCTTTCCCAATATGCAATAGAAATAAAATGTCTAACACTAAAGGATCGAACCTCGTACCTTATTCCGGACGGTTGAAGTAGATCTCCGTTGAGCTTTCCAATATTTAGCTTGAATTGATAGAATACTTCCTCAACAACAAGTAAACAATACAAGCATACTATATATCATGGTGTTAGATCTATTCTAGCATATACAATCAATAATGTAAAAGCATTTGACATATTCCAATGGAATATACAATATTCATTCAAATACACATTACTTGACAGGAAAAGATATTTCTATTAATATGAATCAAAGATTAAAAGTGACAACCTCTGATGGCACGTCTGCGAACCGGAGAAACTGAATCCCCCACTTGGGCCTCCACCACCTCAATCCTCCATCACTCAGATAGCAAGCTCACTAGCAAAATGCAAGCTTGGGAAGAACACAACAGTGCTACAAGGGACAAAGGGATGCAGACTCAAGCATAAGTTCTGGCAACAATGGACTATAGTTTCATTACTCTCAATTCTCTCTTATGCTTTCAATGTCTCAAGGGGTTCCTTATATAGCTTTTCAAAGGGATACTGAAAGGTCGAATCCATGCGATCTCAAGGCATATGGAAGGCCAGGAGTCATATGAGTCGGATCCAAGTCAAGGAATGCTCCAAAAGGATTTGTATTATGTACACATCCCGATGTACGCGACTATAGGGGTAATATCCGCGTATGTACGCGGTTATCGGGGAAAAAGCCGTGTATATCACTTTTCTTATTTTTTTAGGGATGATCAAGGACACATTAAAAGACAAAAAGTGGTCCATAGGGGCTAATGAGTCTGCAACGGGATAGGGGAAGGCCATACAATGTGCGATTCACCTAGTGTGGTGAAATCCGCTATAACACTCAGAACATAGTTCTAGAATGACGTGAATGTAGTAACCATATGACTGACTCAAAGATACTGACACAAAGACTGTGTGGACTGCAAAGGTAAAACTTCTTCAAATCCCCCTTTCAACATCAGGCGGCATGACAAAAGACTTGGAAGCATGACTGAACGGGACAGACACACAATGCGACAGTGGACAATGCATTCTTTTGAAAGACTCAAAGGATTGACTTGAGTCATGAAAGTGGATCATTACGGAGATCATTTGAATACCCAATTGACTGACATGATGTGTAGACAAGTGCCATGTTCAAAGGTAACAACAAACATCTTCCATTATTTGCAAAATGATTCCCTTCCCATTCCCCCCATTATGATCGATGAGTGCCTCTTTTCAGTTTTATGAGTTCAAAGAGGGTAACAAACACTCGATATAACTTGTCAGAAGATAATTTGAGACTCATATGTTTTATGAACCTGAGAGAGGAGGGGTTCATTCCCAAAACAGGTCTCTCAATGTTTAATTTAACGAGTCCACTGAAAGAAAACTTGGTATCGTTCATGTTTAGAGAGTCTAAATGAATACAGAAGAAGACTCCAAAAGGGGTCCTTTTTTGTATGATGTATTCTCTAAGTCCCAAAAAAGTGTAAAATCATACCTTAGAAAACTCTTCTAGTCATGATTGGCTGGAGTGTTCCTTTTTCGTAAGTAATCCTATCTGAACCGAAAAAGAGATAACCTACCCTCGGAAGGACAACTCTTTAAATACTTTAACGATTGTGAAAAAGACAAGATCGCTCGACAATATTTTCGTATTTAGGGAGCCTGAAAAGAGTTTAAAGAGAACTCCATGAGGTTTCTTTACACAATGTCATATTTTAAGAGCCTGGAAAGAATCGAAATAGACTCGATGACCTTTTTGTGTTTAAGGATCTTGAAAAAGAGGAGAAAAGAAGAATCCATAATTCTTCTTTACACAATGTCAATTTTTTATGAGCCTGGAAAGAAATGGAAATGGACTCAGACCTTTGATTCTAGGTTTTTAAACAACGTGACCAAACTGTCGTAATGAACGCTCATTGACCTTTTCTGTTTTATGAAAGTGCGAAAAATCCATAAACAAACTTTCAAAGCTTCTTACTATAGTTTTCTTATCCTGCAATCAACTCAGAAACAAGTGTTAAATGCATTTATAATTAGCATTAAGGGATTACAACAGACAAACTTTGAATAAAACATGATTTTATATCAAAACTATAGTATGTCAAACCCAAAAATGCCTTTATAAGTAGTGTAAATAGAAAAAATCAAATAATTTCACTATTTACCTATAGCATAGAGCACTTGGAGCATTTTCTTAGCCAGGTCTTCAGCAGCTGATACCGGGAGTTTCCACCATTTGTTTTTAGCATCGTCAGTTGTAGGTAATAGCTAACACCCTATTCTTTCATTTCATAGTGTTTATTTTGATTTTTGGTGGGGTTTTGGGCTCATATGGCAAGCCCTAAAACCTTAAAAGAAGGCACCGCGGCTACCCCTTGTGGGATATGTGATACCACCTGAGAACCGCACCTATAACATAGTAGAAAGGCGGTGCCATGACCTGTCTCCAACGGTGCACAGGAGGTGCCAGCCATGGAGAACTTAAACTAATAGCATGGACACTATAAAGTCATTCCTTTGATTTTTAATGATTAGGGATTATTCTAACGCATTGCATTATTGTTTTTGGCAAGTCTAAGTTGCTCCAAACATGGTGATATGGAAAGAAAGAACACATGACAATGAGGATGCTTTTGCTTAGAGAAATGCGGGTTGTATTGCTGCATTACGGGACTATGGGCTCCTAAAGTTCTTCCGGACCCCAAGCATGGTGTCACATGAGCGGTTACTGGAACATATACTGCATATGTGGAATCCAAAGCAGCAATACTTTGAGGTGGGTGGGCATATTATTACAGTGGAAGTAGAGGACATCTACTTCTTGACTAGCCTCTCGAGACGGGGTGCCCCCATCTCATTGATAGGTTCTCGTGGAGGGGATATTACCACTCAAGAGCTTATAGATCATCACTATGCTCCAGGTATGGGCATGTCGGGGAAGAATATCCCCATCAGAGCAGTGACGGATAGGCCCCTACAGACAATCTTGTTTACTATGCAGAGGGTGGTCGGGAGTCAGGGTGTGCACCAAGATTCTAAGGCACACATGTTGCATGCCATAGAGGCCATGGCACCCATGGTGTTCAACTGGGAGGAAGCCATGCTTCCAATATTCAAAGATCAGTTGACTAAGTGTCGATAGGGAGAGCTAAAGTAGTTTGGATTTGGTTCCATTTTATCCTGCTTCTTCTTCAAGATGGTTCCACATATGAGACCTCAAGTGATCTTTCGGAGTCTGAGAGCATGGGACCCCCGTATGCTGAGGTGGATCCACGTCATGCCTCACACAGGAGCAGGTAGGGGAAGAGTGAAGTTTGGTGATCTATTCTTCAGATGGCTTCAAGATCAGATCCTCATGGTTGAGGATTATGCTTACGCAGGTATGGACTTCACCGAAGATCCTGACCTACCACTCCCACCTGGCGAACAGTGGGGCGACATCAGTAAGAAGCAAGAAACCCTAAAATGGATGAAATGTTTTTATTTTTTTTAATGTTTTATATTTTTTATGCTAAGTAATGAGACCTATATATTCTCACGCAGATGTTGGAGCAACACGACTTGGAGGAGCATCTCCATTGGATAGGCGAGATGGAGCCCATTTCATACCACAGGGTGATGATATCATCAGGGAGCTAGAGAAAAACCTGGAGAGGTTGGCCTTGGATATCCCAGATGTTAACATTGATGACCTCCCAATGAGATATCATAGATCCACAGTGGGAGTACCGGGTCGATTTAGTAGGCTACTACATAGAGTAGCTCGAGCAGTGATGTGCTATCACAAGCACCACTAGTGTATGAGAGACATACTGAAAACTGACAGCTTCAGGATTTTGTATGATGACTTTTCCTGAAAGCCTGTGTGCTTCAGACAAGGTCTCGGGACCTATTTTTTGTAAAATTTTTTGTATATATATATCAAAAAATTTACGTGGTGTTTATATGTTTCAAATGGAAAATGCATTTTCTATGAGTTTTATGTGTCTTTGAATGTTTATTTACAATGTATCATGTTTGATTTTGACTTCATGAATGGGCAATATGAGACTCTAGGATGTAATTATCTAATGAGTCAGCAACTACATTATGTTCCCTAGGGATATGCCTATAAGTAATGGTTTCAAATGATCTTTATAGCAAACGTACTCTCTGGAAGAGGTGGAGGAGCATCGGGTTTCTAATGGTGTAAACATGGTTTAAATGGAAAACCACAAGTTGTGAGTCCATCAAGACTAATAGATCATGAAAATCATGGGAGGTAGCTTCACTCAGAAGACCGATGACTGCTTCATACTCGGTGATGTTATTAGTAGCGGGACCTATACAAACTGCTCCTGAACTGACCAAATCTTTATCTAGGGAATAGAGGACCCAAGCAACCGAGGTGAGATTCAAGGTGTAGCATCAGGCACCATCAGCTAAGTCATAGAAATCCATCTACATGACCAAAACATGGTATAAATAGATGTGGACATTAAGCTCAAAACCATCTTGAAAATACTAAAAGCACACTGAAAGTCAATCAAAGTACATATATACAAGGTACTATCCAAGAAAGACCTAGGAATAGTACATTTTTAGGTACAACCCATTGCGAGGTTGACCCAAAGGGATTCCATCATAATCAATGAGCTTGTAAGCTCCTTTCTATAACACCTTAGAAATAACGAAAGGTTCGTATGACATGGACTCAAACTTACCCTTCCCTAGTTTGTCATATCTCTGGTCATAAGTTAATACTAGGTCACCCTCGTTAAAAACACGAGGTTGGATGGATTTATCATATTGTGCCTAGATGCATTTCTTATGTGCCTCATTAGCTAAGGCATCATTTCTCCGAGTCTCGTCAAGGTTACTCAAGTACAAAAATCTTTCTTCCTCTGCAAAAGTGTCTAGGGGAAGTTCGATGGCAAGTTGTGAGGATGGAATCTGACATTGGATCAATAAGACAGCTTTGAGTCAATAGATAAGCTAGAATGGTGTGAAACCAGTGGCTATTTTCATAGAATTTTGATAAGCCCATAGAGCGGAGAAAAGAACGTCGTTCTAGTTGGATTTATGATCTCCAACCATCTGACACACCATAGTTTTTAAAACTTTGTTAATGGCCTCCACCTAACCATTAGCTTGTGGATAATACGGCATAGAGTTTTCATGGAAAAAACCTAGCTTGGCACTCAGTTCTTCCATCATTTGATTATGGAAATGAGATCCGTGATCAGTAACGATGAACTGTAGAACTCCAAATATAGCTATGATATGATTTAACAAGAAGAGATCAGTAGTCTTACCATATTCTGCATATGTAGGCATGGCCTTAGCCCATTTTGTGAAATAATCAACGGCTACGATGATGTAACCATGCCCCCTAGCTAAGGTAGGCTTACAATGCATGAAGTCAATCCCCCATTTGGCGAATGGGCCAACGGCAATGACGGGGTGCAGTGGAGTAGGATGGGTGTGCTTTTTAAGATAAAAGTGTTGACAAGGTGGGCATTTTTGAATAGCCTCATGACATTCTTTGAAGACAGAAGGCCAAAAATAGTCAGCACGAAGGATTTTCTGGGCTGTAGCCATCCCAAATAAATGACCACCACATGCTCTAGAGTGGAAATCATTCAACACATGTTTAGCCTCCTCATGGGTGAGGCATCACCAAAGAATAGAGTCAATCCCATGTCTATACAAGGTATCATTCAGGATGAGATAGTATTTCGCGTGGTGACAGATACGGTGACAATCATTACGGGATAAATGCTGCTGAAATCATTGTGTTTGGAGATAAATAAGCAAATATCCATACCAAGGATCAATAGTGCTAATCAGGAACGGGAATTCATCCCTAAATGAATCACTGGGCTCAGATTCCGTCGAAGCACAGGGAATATCACACATAAGCTTGGAAAAGACCAAGTATTTCTTTGATGTGGCTTTGGAAAACTCTAGATCAAACTCCTAAAGGATGACTATCCAACGGGAGTACTTTCCCCCAAGCGCCTGATGAGTTAGGATGTAATACATTGGGTTCTGGTTTGCCAATATGGTGGTAGTGTGGAGCAGAATGTAGTGATGAAACTTTTGTACAGCAATGACCGTGGCCAATGCTAACTTTTCCACATGTGAATAATGAGTTTCAGAATCCATAAGATTTTTATTGGCATAATAAATCACATGCTCCTGACTGTGGATATTGTCCTGCACTAAAACCACGGCGATGGTAGTAGCGCAGGCAGTAATATACAAGAGAAAGTCCTTTGAATAATATGGGGGGTGTATCATGGGTGAATGAGTCAAAGCATGCTTAAGATTATCAAAGGCACGTTGGGCCTAGTCATCCCAGAAGAATGGAGTGTTCTTCTTAAGGAGTGTTCTTCTTGAGGAAACGTGAAATTGCACACGAAACAGCGGAGAAAGTTTTCCTTCCCTTGCAAACTTTGGAGTTCAAGGAGGTTAGTTGGGGCTAGTATATCTAAAATAGCAGCAACCTTCAAAGGATCGATCCGGATGCCATCTTTGGATACCACAAAGCCTAGCAGACGTCCTGTCTCAACACAAAAAACACATTTATGCAGATTGAGCCATATATTATAATGATGACATCTCATGAATATGTCTCTAAGATGACCAGGGTGGTCCTCTCATCACTGCGAATGAGTAGGGAGGTTGTCAAGGTACGATTCAACAATATGTTTAATGTCATGAAACGCATAGGACATCGCTCGCTAGAACGTGGCTCCAACATTTTTCAAGACAAAAGGTAACTTCTTATATGCAAAGGTTCTCCATGGGAAAATGAATGTCGTCTTATGCTGATCGGAGGGTAATATCTCAATCTGATTATAGCCAGAGAAGCCATCCATGAATGAAAAGACAACACTTCCAGCACAGTTGTCGATAATCTAATTGATATGCGGGGTAGGAAAGTTGTCCTTGGAACAAGCTTTATTTAAATCCCTAAATTCGATACAGACTCTAATGGTGCCCTGCTTTTTATTGACAAGGAAAATGTTTGATACCCATTCTGTCAGGGGTACAGGATAAATAAACCCATCTTTGAGAAGTTTCTCAATCTCAGCTTTAATAGCTGTGGCCTTTTGAGGATGGACTTTCCTTAGTTTTTGCTTGATAGGTTTAGCCGTGGGATAGGTTTTAATCTCATGGACCACAATGGATGGGTCAATCCCCAGCATCTCTTCATAGGACTAGGCAAAAATATCATGAAATTCTTTAAAAAGTGACTTGTATGCTTCAGATTCATTTGCCGAGCAGTTCTGCCCAACATGACATGCTCAATAGTATCAAGCTTTGCTGATATGTCAATCAAGTTCATCTGAGTAATGTTGCAAAGGTTTCCTTCAGAATCTGTATCTTGCAACAATATAGGACTTTTGGGTGCGTTGACAATATCAGTAGGAAACAAGGATGCAAAATCATGGCTAACCAAACTGGTGTTGGGGAGTAACATGGATCTATGATGATGATCCTCCCAAATGGGGTCATCTGTATTCATGATCTCCATAATGGAATCATCGAAAGGAAAAGTCTTAGAGAGATAATCTAGAAAAGGAAGAGAAGGAACTAACCAGTATGCTAAATGGTAAGGATCCGAAGCCACTAGATGAAGGTCATCAGTGTGATTATCGAAAAAGGTTTGAATGGTGTCATACATAGCTTCGTGTGGACTCAACGAGGTGGACTCAACAACATGTTTACCTTTAGGCTCATAATCAAATGAGGCGATCATATGGACTGTTGTGGTATCTGTGCTAGGAGGAGTGGATGGAAAAATCCCCATAAGGGATGAATCCTTCAACATGCCTACCCCAATCAACTCGTAAGGAGGAGGGGACTGGCCTAACATGGGGATGTTATTAACCGTGGAGGTAGTAACATCTGGCATACAGAAATCAATCTAATCAATAGTAACAATTCTCCCTAGATGCAGAAATTGGACTGTTCAAAATATTGTTGAGGCGACAGTAGTCATGGCATAGAACAAATTTCTTCCTAGAAGGAGGTTTTAATCTAAAGGGGCATCTACCACTTATACTTGAATGGAAATAGTTTTTCCCCCTAGCTCGACCGCTAGGGCTGATATGAGACCATGGGGTTGGAAACCCTGTCCATCAAAGGCCTTGAGGGTCATAGGTGATGTTACAAGCGCAAGAGAGCCGAGAGCCTTCCAACAAGTCAAAGACAACACTGAGGTCGAAGCTCCTTCATCTAGTACCATTCAAAAAAAAAAATTCCCACTACTTTCATAATGATTTGAAAAGAAAGTTTATGCGGTAATCTAGGCTTATAGTTCTTAACATTGAAATGAATAAAGTTAGTATTATCGGGTCTAAAACTCTGTTATCTCCCAAAATAAATTTGTTTTGATAGTATGAAGAATTTAACTCATGCAATGAAGGATATGAAGATCAATGATAGTTTGAAAGCCTTCATTTTTTATTTGGACATGAATTTCACAAAGTTGTAGCTTCGGTGGCTTGGGTGAGGATCAGAATATCTCATTAGCCACCAAAAGATGGAAGATAAATAACAAGTGGAAGACCCCTTCGGAAATTAGGCGTATTTCTAAACTTTTCACTACCATCGGAACGTTTTAAACAGTGAGTGGAGAAGATAGTGGCTAAAAGTTCCACAACTACAGAGAATAGAGGGATTAAAAGTTTTGATGGTGGGAAGATTTGAGTTCCAAATTCCAACGTTTCAGAGTTTTAGTTCACTACGATGCTGCAACTATGGAGAAGATAGTGAATAAACATTCCGCTTCATACTTCTACTGACCTTCAATAGCGATGAAATTAGATCGGAAGAACTAAGGACTAAGTAGCAGCGAGGCAAAGCTAAAAGGTGCCAAAATGTCAATGATATGAAGAACTAAATGTTGTCGAAGTCAAGTATCAGAAGTCGAAACTTGAAAATACTAACTGTCGGCAAAATAGTTCACTGCAGAGCCACAACAAGGGAAGAAAGACTTACTGTGGGTTTTGAAACAATACGGACTCATCGCCAATCAAAGGTTCTAAGGACTAATGATCATCGAAATAGTCCACTAGGGAGCCACAACAGCAGAATAAAAATAGACTAAGGCTTTCGATAGCGAGACAATAGAATATCATCAGCGATTGAAAGACATATAGACTACAGATCAGCGAGTTCACAACGAAGCTCCTCCGCAGTGTTGGCAGCACAGACGACTAAAGCTCTAATTCCAACATCGTCAATCAACCTCCAACAGCAACACAATTAGCTGATTTCACCTCTGAAACTATGGTAGCATTCAGATAAAAGGTTCTGACGCATAAGTATTTCAGCTCCCAATCGCCGACAAGCTAGTGATGGAGAGCACCAGCATTGAGATTTGGAGCTTTGATAAGCTAAAAGAGAAATATGTCGATGGCCAATGAAGAGACCGTCGCAATTCTAGTGATTTAAGGTGACGACACCGCAGCAGCATTGGGACTTGGGACACCGATGGACTAGAAGACAAAGCTTCCGATCGGCGACTGTGGCGGTAAGGTAGAGGATCTGGCAGATTAAACATTGAGACTTGGAATGCCAAAACTATGGAAACACTAAGATTTGGAGTGCTGAAAAAGTGGTAGCGTTGAGACTTAGAGTTCCAATGAGCTAAAAGAAAAATCCTCGATCGGCGACTGCGGCGACAAGATAGAAAATCCAGCGAAAAAACACTTCAGTTAAACGCCGATACACTGGCTATTGGCGAAAATTTCATACTGAACTAGCAATGGGGATGATCAGCAACCACTTTAGTCATTAAAATATCACTCAGTGAACTATATCTTCATAGTATATAAACAAATAGTTAGCAAGGTTTTGAAGCCCTAATCTGGAAAAACTATCGCTTTCAATTATTTTGGGTGTAAATAGATCGGATTTTCAGGATCTGTAATTTTTGTAGACGGCTATAAAGCCCATGATTTATTTATTAATAAGGGTTCGACTACGGGGATTTATAATCCCATTCCATTATCAAGCATCTCATCTGGTTTTTTCTAAATATAAGCACTTTTTTTGTGATTTGTTCAACCATATCTTTCTTTACTGTGTTTATTTCCTAAATGTGCATTTAGGTCATTTTCATATTTATTAAAAAGCCGATAGATGTCATCCTATTGGTTATTTAGTGATATTTTATTTATAAATACCATCCTTGGTAGGATTTAACCATTTATATGCATGAGTTATGTGTGTAATTCTGCCATCCTGGTGAGTTTTCCATCCCTGCACCTTTTTGTCAAACTATTGAACAAGTTGTAACTAAAAGCCTTGCAATTTTGTGAGCTTCATGCATGTCTTGAGAGTGAGAGGTTATATAGGTTATCCGGCTTGATCCATATCAGAAAAACATTAAAAAAAAAAAATTAAGTTACTAGGCATCCTCAATCTACAACCTAGAGGAGTTTGTTGGAGTGCTAACAAAGTGGCGCCGTTGTCGGGGAGAGGAGATTGAAGCTCAGCTTCCCTGGGAGATGACATAGATCCAAGCTTTGATGATAGATAAATATTGGACATTATTATGGTTGTAATCATCTATCTAGAGACTCCATTGATATAAGGTGGCTTTAAGAAGACCAAGTACCAGAGCAAACCCAAAGGGGCCACCAGCAACACCCGTTTCAGATCCAGAAGAAATCTCGAGGAAATCTAGGGCTTTACTAAGACAAACCAGTAGTGCTGCACAAAATGATACATCAGGTATTTCAAGAAATATTTCTACTGTTATTTCTTCTGCTGAAACTTTTAATTCCCAGAAATTTTTAGATACATCATAAAAATCCAGAGCTTCGGCATCTTCAAGCACTGTTGCTTGTGAAGATCCAATCCCTGGTGACTCCACTAGGATAAGTATACCACCGCCTTTTCAGAAAATATCCTCATTAGTGCTACCTTCCACATCCCTCTCCATACCCATTTCCAATATGGCTACCCCTCAATTGTCCAATATGGAAAGGATCCTTGTAGCTAGGTATGCACCCCTAATTTTGCCAAATCCTCTCACATCCATGCCTACCGGGGATTACCTCAAGTATATGCCTAATTTTACTGGGGAAGGGGATTTCACTGCTGAGGAACATCTAGAGGATTTTTATAGCTATGATGAAAACATAAATATAGAACCTGAAGATGTATGGACTAGAGTTTTTGTGCAAAGCCTAGATGGCAAGGCTAGGAAGTGGTTTAAAGAACTGTCTACTGGGTTAGTGGCAGGAATAGAGGCCCTAGATGACATCTTCCTAAAGCATTGGGGAGAAAGGAGAGACCACCTCTACTATATCACAGAATTCAGCAACTTGAGAAGAGAAAATGGTGAGCCTGTCTCCAACTTTACCAAAATATTCAACAACGTGGACAGCAAGATCCCCACTGAGATTAAGCCCACTAGTACCTTAGCTATGATAACTTATGTGAATGCATTTGACTCTGTCTTATGCCTACTTCTCAGAGAAAGGAGGTCTGCCTCCTTGTCACTCATGTAGGATGCTGCCCTAGAGGTAGAGTCAAACATTCTAGCATCTCAGAAGGTTAAAGAGAATGTAGACAGGAGAAAGCATCCAGCAGACTATAGTGGGGCTTCTACATCAGAGAACAAGATTGAAAAAATGACCAAAATTTTAGATAACCTGACTGCTGAAATGTCTAAATTGAAATACCAAGGAAATCTGCTAGTAAAGGGTAAGGGGCCAAGTGACTTCGCTCCTCGAAACCCAAATTTTGTTCCTTATAGAAGAGGAAACCCCCCAGTTCAGATTCTTAGAAGGGAGAGAAATCAAGGGGAAGATCAAAGGATAAGAGCTCCATTTCAAAATGTTGTATTAGAAGAAGAGCCAAAGTTTATTGAAGAAGAAGGAGAACCTGAATACAATATCCACTGCATGGAGGATGAGGTGGACTACTCTTTTCTAACACAAGCAGAATATGAAGAAGCCCTGATTGATGAGTAGATCACTAAAGAGGCTGTCTTTCATGTTGATGCTCAGGGAGGTTACCAACTGAGGTCTAGATTGGTTTCTCCCCTCAAAAAGAATGTTGTACCTATCAAGCTGCATGCTACACCAGCTAGAAAGGTTGTTGTTTTACCAAAGAAAGTGGATGTCCCATCCAAATCATTGCATAAACCAGCACCTTCAGCCACACCTGATCAAGTCCAACTTAAACCTACAACTCATGAGGCAAGGTTTCTAGATAGGCTGCATTATTCTTTTAACCTCGAGTCTAAAATTCAAAAGTTGAAAATCCCTTTCCCTTTAATTGAGTTGATGGAGAATGATGCATTTAAAACCTCCATTCTAAATTCCCTTCAGCCCAAGGTGCACCATGAAACTGACTTTGTGAACTTGCAACATGACAAGCCTATTGTAACCCTGGGCCCCATGATCGAAGACATAAAGGATTCCTACCCACCATTCTATATATCCTTCAACATCCATGATAAAATCCTCCATAACTGTTTGTTGGATTCAGGAGCCTCTCAGAGCCTGATGCCAAAGGCTGTGATGGATGAAATCAGCCTTAGCATTACCAAGCCCTACCACAATTTATTCTCCTTTGACTCCAAGAAGATAAAGTGCTTGGGCCTCATCAAAGACCTTGCTGTAAAATTAACTCAGTTACCTTCAAAAAGCGTAATGATTGACATCGTAGTGGCCAATATTCCTCCAAAATTCGGCCTCTTGCTATCCTAGCAAAATATTAGGTAGCACCCTTTAGATGGATCTCACGTATGCCACCATTCCCATGTTTGGAGGGGATACTAAGAGATTGTACAGGGAAAATCAGCTAGCATATGTCATAAGCAAGGAGAGCCGCTCAGTGAATCACCCGATCTATGCCATGGACATCATTTTTGGGTCTTGCATCTTGCAAATAGATGATAATCAACAAACATCCATTCAGCTCATTGAGCCCACCTGTCCGCAGCCCGAAGAAGTCACAACAGTGATCTGGACCATGTATTTTGATGGGGCAATTGCTCAAAACTTAGCAGGCGTAGGTATCGTGTTGATCTCTGTTGGGCAATAGGGCAGACCCGGGTTTAATCCTTTTATGTTGCACCAAAAAAAGACCCACTGTGTTGGCCCTTTCGGCAACAATCTGCGTACAGGTTGCAGTCTCACCCGAAACAGCAATGGGGTGCTACAGAATCAGGTTTCTACAAGCAGAGAGGGGTATTACTGTACCTTAGCCTTTACTAAACTTATTAATCAACAATTACACAGCTTTGTCATTCACTTTTATACAACTTCGCAGATAGATAAACAACCGTGACTTGCGCAACCCACTATAGGGAATTCACAGCGAAGCTTGTTATTAGCAGTGATCTAAGTTATCAAATGTATACAATTATTAATGCATAAAAGACAACAGAAATAGAAACAACACAAGAAACCAGAACACCAAATATAACATGGTTCACCCCCAGTGTAGGGGTTACATCCACAAACTGTGTTTTATTCAACTTGCTACAAAACCACAGTTTGATCTGTGCACTCAGCTGCAGATCCCTTCAGTCCTTAACAGCCGCGCACATAGCAGCAGGCCTCTGCGCACATAGCTGCAGATCTTTTCTCAATCTTCTTACAAAAACCCTCTGCGCACACCGCTGCAGAGGTCGTCCACACACACAGCTGGGACTTAACCTTTCCTTACAAAATCAGCCTTAACTTCACCTTAATCTTTCTTACATCATAAAACCTAACCTTTCTTATTTACACAAGTGCCTATTTATAGTGCACTGTTTACAAAAACATGGATTCAATACCATGGGCACCCAAAACCCTAACCCTGGTCTTAAGCCGCGGGTTTATTACAAAAAGGGGTTTTGACTTACCCCGACACCCCTAAGACTATATTGACCCATAACTCTGCTTACAAACAACCGCGGAGTTACCAAAACTAATAATCCTTAGGGTACGTGTCCCAACAGGCCCCTAAGACTCACTAGTGGCCCGTCCCGGGACACTCTGCGAGGACTCTGGTGGGAGAATCTTCTGCGCGAGAGTCTGGAAGCGACTGGTGAGGTTGTGTAGTATATCATCAGCGGATTTCTCCTTTTCCACCAATTCCTGTAATACTGAGGATGATTCTGTGTCAACCCGTTCCTGCGCAAAAGTGTCATAGGTCTTCAAAAGCTTGAGCTGGCTCTCTGCAGTATTGCTCAATTCTAATGCTTCATCAATCAGGGGCTGTAATACATTTTCTAGCAGCGTTACCTTTGTCCTGTAGGACTTGATTTCCTGCTGAAGTTCCTTGCTGTGCTTCACTTTAGCCATCTTCTGCATAGGTGGAAGCGTCTTGATTTCTACTCTGACTGCATCTAATTCATCCTGGCGCAACTTTATGGTTTCCTGGATCTTACCTACATCTGGATGGTCCTGTAGGTTTTCCCATGCTTCTATGTTGTCTTCCATCAGTTTTGTGACGCTGGCCACATTATCTGATATTTTTGCTGCTGAAGCCTTGATGTCTTGATGGCGCTATTCTCGGACCTCTGGTGGAGTCTCGAGAGGGATGCGCAGTTGAAGTTCTGCGATCTGGTGCTGGTGTTCTATCTTCATCCTTTCAATCTCACTGTGAGACTACTGGGCATAGTCTCTCAGCTTAGTGATTCTCTGCTCTGGTTCCTCTGCTCCCTGTATGTTAGAGTCAGAAAGACTCCGACATGCCTTGTCCAGTGCTCGCATCAGCATAGTTGTTTTATGTTCAGCCGCTTTCTTCTGTTGTGCTACTTCTTCTAGGCGCGCTGCAAAGGTTTTTTTTTGTTTGATGGTGTCTTCCAATTGGAGTTGGGACAATTGGTCTCGTGCATGGATCTCCTTTGTAATAGCGAGCTGGCAGAGGTGCAATTCTGACATGGACATCTTTGTATAATCGAGCCCTACAGTCATACTCGTCTGGGGCCAGGAATCTGTATCGAGCAGTACCAGAGTTGCGCTTGATACCTATCCTTGGTGATCTCTGGGTGGCCATTGCCTAATATCCTGCTGCATGGGTACTGTAGTGCTACTTGTCGCAGTACTGTGTACTACTTTTGCGGCTAACTCTTTTAGCTCTGAAACCTTGTTTGCTATACCTGAGAGCCCCACAAGATGCAGTTCTGCAAACTCTGACCATTTTTTAGTAAGCGCCCCCGTAGACTGTTCTAGAGCTTGCTCCAGCACATCCAGCGTTATAGTGGTTTCTTCTTCAATATATTTGTCCTTCAATGCTTTTGACTTTTTGCGGGACTGTGGCTTGGTTACCTCTGCTACTTCGGGTGACTTGCGCTTCGTTGCTGGGTTAGGATCTGATATGGTCTTGATCGACTCCTCATCCTGTTCGTCCTATCCTCCATCTCCACCCTGGCCGTCATCATCCATCTGCGAATCACTTAGGTCTTCGCTATCTTCCAATGGGCTTTGTTGCTGTGCCTGATTGGTACCTGCGCCAATATTGGTAGCTGGAGGAACTGGAATAGAGGGTTTTTTTCCTATATCTTTCAGCCAGTCAGTTGGCCAGTGCTGAATTATACCCCTGATATCTGTTCGGTGACTACATATGGTAATTTAAAGCATTGCCGTTGTGGATCTGCACTGGCTTGAATGAAAACATGATGCATATCGGCACTGAAGTGCGCGGTGCCCTCGTATTTAGAGAACACCTCATTGGTAAGCCGTGGTGTTCGCACAATCTCATAGTGGATACTCATGGCATAAAAGATGAACACAGTGTTCGTCATCTGCTGAGATACCTTATCTGAGGATATCCATAGGGAGGCGTACCTCGCTGCCCCTGGCATGCCTGGGTTTAACTCTACAAACTGGGCTTCAGTGGGTTCTTTCCACCCAACTAATGCAATAAGTATTAAAATCCGGGAATAATGAAAAGGTCTACCTTTTTCCTGTGCATCACGGGCATCCTCCAGGAACTCCTTCGCAAGATATGCGGCCCAATTATAAGTATACCCCTCAGCGCAGTTCATAGCAATCTGGATAACCGGAGCAAGTACTTCAGTTGGCCTGCATTTCTGTATGAGTTTACAGGCTAAGAGTTCAGCTGCAAAGCGAATGGGCTGTTCCTGAATTGTGGAAGTGTGATATCCCCGTTTCCCCTTTGTCAGGCCAAACTGCTCTTTCATAGTTTGCGCGAGCTTTGTATCGTCATGTTTGGATGGAAATTCAGTTCCCGGATCAGGTCCTGCCATTGGTAAACCTGTGATCTTATGGATGAGCGCGGTGTCAATAGGAATTTGCTGGTCCCCTATCCATAAATAGCCATCATGCACTAACGCTAGCAACTGTTTGGTCACTACGGTCACATGTATGCTGCGACCAAAATGGGGAATATCAAGCATCTTGAGTAGGCCAGCTTTGTCCAGGCCTGCAGCCCATGGTTGCACTTCCAGTAGTGTGACCTTATGATCTGGGTACTTGACGCGATGCAAGTATTCTGCTGGTTAAAACTATGGAAACTTGCCATGGTCATTTGTGTCGTGATCACTGTACTTCAGCTGATCGATCTTCCCTGTCATGCTTCTAATCAGCTGAACTCCTTGTGGCAGCGAGGGTGTGGTTAACGTGAACTGCTTTGTTCAACGGGGTAACGTGGCACCTGGGCGAATAGGTTGTAGATATGGTAGCCGCGGTGGTGCAATATTCTCCCTACCCCCGGCCGGGACCTGTGCTGAACCGGTGGGATCCATAGGATGATCTGCTGGTGTTTTCCCTGTTTGCCTCTGCCGGTATTGGTTTCGCTTGGAGCGAACTTCAGTTCTGATCTTTTTCCAGGCAGACCGTGTCTGCATCGGCTGTGGTGGTGCTGGGGGAGCTTCTTCAAAGGGAGCAAGGGTAGGCGGCCGATTAGATCAGCTTATCAGACCCTCTTGCTCGAATTCTCTGACCAAATCATCAATCTCTCATTCTGTTGTCATGGGTTCACTTGTAAATCTTGAAGAAATGCATAATACAATTTTCCCTAACTTAGGCATCTTCTTATACACACCATCAATCAAATCAGGCAGGACGGTGCATTGAAGGCACCAAATCTGATGAAAATCTTGTCCAAGTGGAGCTCTATTTCCGATACTGGCCTTAGTACAGACATTTAAGGTAATTAAAGCACTACCGCCGCCAAATTGGCTACTTCCCAACGGTCGGATTTTAAGCCTCGCTGTGTTTGTGGAATTCGGTAGAATCCGGGTATGAGCTTCGTGACAACCAGCATCCTCGGCATAGTATTGCCCTTCAACCCGTCCTGGGAATGCCGGCGATAGGACTGTTAGGTTTGATGGGCTGGCTTCTTGGTTCTACCCCTTGGTTTGGTATTCAATTCCATGTCGGAGCGCAGCCTCCATATACCATTTTTGTGCTAGAGGTTCCAAGGTGTGTACGAACTTATGCACCCACTCTTCGCGAGGGATGGTGTCCCATGCTGCATAACTGTGCCTCAAATGTTTCTGAGGGCTATTCTAGCCAATGAACTTACGTCGCACTGCTTGGACCTGGGTTATGAAGCTGAGGCACAGAAATTTTTGGCTGGCTTCCCAACTAGGAGTAGTCTTGTTGTTATCAGTCTGCCCTGCTGTTGTAGCTCCTAATGCTGTCTCTAGAGTTTGCATTCTCTGTGACTGAGGTGCTTGTACAATAAACTCTCCAGGGTCGGTCAACCCAACATAGGTAGCCAACTCTCTAGGCTATGCACTAAGGTATCTAAGAGACTTGGTGAGTTGCACGCACCTATGGCCATGTATCTCGTACAGTCGATTCTGCCAATTCTCTAGACCATCGTCTGAATCAGACATGCAGGAGCTATCACATTGCCAATCTAGTACTTCGTCGGCATCAAGCTCGACATAATCTGCTTCCTGGGCTGTAATGTTGTAGATGTGGTCTAGAGTATCCTGCTCCCCTTTGTCTCTAATTGGTTCTGTATATATTTCTCCTTGGGATGGGTCGAGGGGTATGATAACTCGCAGACCATTTCCTTCGAAGGTCATCTATCTCCTCTTAAGGTTGATGATTGCAACATTTTCCATGGCCCACTCAATTCCCAACAAGGCTGGATAAGGGTTGCTGTCATCAATGATCTCGATAACTTCAAAATCCGCTAGAGTGCTTACCCCATCAAGATATATGGGAACACTAAGAAGTCTCCCTAGGGGCACAATCTTTTGCTGGTTAGCTAATCTCAATTGTATAGGTGACCAATCCAGGGAAGGTTTTCCCATTTGTCCCCAAGTCTGCTTGGGTAGGACATTAACTTTTGATCCAAGATCCAAAATGACATCAGTCATATCATATTCCCCTATCTGAACATTCAATCTCATTTCCCTCCCCGTTCTTCGGACATGACTAACAGTTTTCTCCTGATCAACTCCTCTCTGAGGGTCTATGATAGCAAGAACTTTTTGTAGCTCTTTTAAAGCATTCCGATTCCTCAAGAGTTTCATACAACTCTGTAAAAAGGAGGAGAGTGTACTTACTTTATCCGGTGAAGCATCTTGTGGCTGCGAGGCCTGCTGAGGTTGCTGCGCAGGTACTGGGGGTGTGCGAGGGTCAACAATATCGCATGGAGCCACCTTGACTAGTGCTTGGTCTTGCACAGTATTAAGTGCTGGGACATGCGCGGAGGCCTTACGCGCGCACACCTCGACAGGTTGTTTCTGAGAATGCTGAATTTGTGTCCTGGCGCCACTCCGGGTGACCACATTGATGGTTGCAGTCGGTCTCTCCTCAACTGAAATCAACTGAATAGTCTGGGTAGGGCCACTGTTGTTTTCCTGAATCTTTGCTATGAGATGGGGACACTGTTCAATCACGTGGTTGACTACGCGACAATATCGACAGGTTGTGGTGGGGTTCCAACAGTCACGAGCCAAATGGCCAGCTTGGTTACAATTGTAACACACCACCTAGCCTCGACCTCTCCCGGGCATACCACCACAGCCGCGACCTCCAAAGGCACCTCTTCCAGAGGCACCGCCATGGTAACCATAGCCGTCATTATTCTGGACTTCATTTTGCACTCGGTAGACGTCAGAGATGCGCTCTCGCATGAGGTCATAGCTACGACACTCTTCTTCATTATGCCTTACTGACTTACAGAACTTGCAGTACGGGTTCTTGGGAACTTGAACATATCGCTGAAGAAGATGGCAGTTTTCAGGGCGATGTTGGCCAGTGGTTCGACAAATCTCAGAATATATAACACCGGGATTGAATTGGTTGGGTGCACCCGTATTTAAGTAGGGTCGGACCCCAGGGCACTGGTCCCTATCATGACCTTATGTCCGGTAGTGCGTACACCAGATCTCCTCTCGACTGGTTTTAGCCTTCTTCATATCGCGGAGCTCCAGGGCCATGGCTGCTAGCTACGCTTGGATTTGAGCAAGACCGGAATCATCTCCGACGGGGGAGGTTTCTAGCTTCATTGCAATTTCCAGAGCTTCTTGCTGGTCAGCAACCTTCTGTTGCATAAGCGGAGTTCGGATATGGGGTAATAATGCTGCAATAAACCATTCCTTGTGCTGCGCAGGACTAATGGTAAAGCTGACTTGGTCTAGTAGAACTTTGAATCTCTGGTCAAAGTCCCACACGGATTCACTGCGCCGCTGTTGAATCTCTTTGAGCTCAGTGATGCTTTGCGAATCTGATTTAGGCTTCTTAAATTCTTTGGTGAGGGCTGCCTTAATCTCATCTAAAGTAGGGTTCTGAGTACTGGAGAATTTCATGAACCAGGTCAAAGCCCGGTCCCAGAAAGAAGTAATGAGCTGCGCAGTTCGTACATCCCGGTCTGTAATATTCTTCGCGTTCCATACTGCTTCACATAAAAACCAGAACTGTTCGGGGTCTTCGGATCCCGTGCCTTTGAAGATGGGAAACTTAATATCATTAGCTAGGTGGGCCATGGCGGTTCTGGGAGGGGGGAAGGAAATTGATGGGGAGGGAGTTACAGGGATAGACTGGCCTGTGGCCGGAATACTTGGACTTGGTGGACTGTCAGACTGCGATGGAATTTCAGGGGTAATAGAGCTTCGCTGTGGGGTGACAGGGGGGTTTCCAAGCGAAGGGATTTCCTTAGAGCCTGACTCTTCAGAATTTACAGGGGAAGACTCGATAGCCTGACCTAAGGAATAAGAGTCAAAATCTCTTTTGTACCTTTTTCCACTTCGTAGCAAACCAATTTGCTCGTCAAAGGTATTAGCACTTGCAAACATATGTTAGTACTACAAAGCTAGCAATCTGATTCAAACCACAATATACCCTTTTCATCCAATAGTATTTTAATCCACAAGCTTAATGAATTCAAAAACTTACCACGGGGACCTTTGAAGAACTGTCATTCAGCTTCGCTGAAGGAGGTACTTGTGTTAATGGCAAACTCTGTTACGAAAGCTTCCAATGTGCGCGTCGTCCAAAAATCAACAGCACGGGATACCTCGTTGTTCACGTGTTGCACAAGATTGACCCTTGTGGGGGTCCATGTGGGAACCCGTCGAGCTTGGCAGTTCGTCCTTCTTTCTATTAACCTAGACAACCACTGGTGCAACTCTATGTGAATACTACTAAAAAAAAATTCATAAGCATCACAAAAAACATACCTTTGTAAAAATTCACGTGCGCTACAACGCGAATTTGTGTTCTCTTGTTGCGCGAAGTGCAGATAAGTCTCAGCAAACCAATCACCGATTTTCGTCACAGAGGGCCTCCAGAACATAGCCCTCGAGGTACAACGTAAACCCCTCTTGAGCAGATACTGAGTTCAACCGGAAACGGAACCAATTTGTTGGGCAATAGGGTAGAACCGGGTTTAATCCTTTTATGTCGCACAAACAAAAGACCCACTGTGTTGGCCCTTTCGGAAACAACCTATGCACAGGTTGCAGTCTCACCCGAAACAACAATGGGGTGCCGCAAAATCAGGTTTCTGCAAGCAGAGAGGGGTATTACTGTACCTTAGCCTTTACTAAACTTATTAATCAACAATTACACATCTTTGTCATTCATTTTTATACAACTTCGCAGATAGATAAACAACCGTGACTTGCGCAACCCACTACAGGGAATTCACAGCAAAGCTTGTTATTAGCAGTGATCTAAGTTATCAAATGTATACAGTTATTAATGCATAAAAGACAACAGAAATAGAAACAACACAAGAAACCACAACACCAAATATAACGTGGTTCACCCCCAGTGTAGGGGCTACGTCCACAAACTGTGTTTTATTCAACTTGCTACAAAACCACAGTTCGATCTACGCACTCAGCTGTAGATCCCTTTAGTCCTTAATAGCCGCGCACACAGCAGCAGGCCTCTGCACACACAACTGTAGATCTTTTCTCAATCTTCTTACAAAAACCCTCTACGCACACAGATGCAGAGGTCGTCCATGCACACAGCTGGGACTTAACCTTTCCTTACAAAATCAGCCTTAACTTCGCCTTAATATTTCTTACATCATAAAACCTAACCTTTCTTATTTACACAAGTGCCTATTTATAGCGCACTGTTTACAAAAACATGGATTCAATACCATGGGCACCCAAAACCCTAACCCTGGTCTTAAGCCGTGGGTTTATTACAAAACGGGGTTTTGACTTACCCCGACACCCCTAAGACTATTTTGACCCGTAACTCTGCTTACAAACAACCGTGGAGTTACCAAAACTAATAATCCTTAGGGTACGCATCCCAACAATCTCCCCATCTAAGGAGAACATTCACTTATCTTATAAGCTCGATTTCAAAACCACGAACAACGTAGTAGAATATGAACCCTTGCTGCTATGAGTTAAAGTGGCCAAGGAGATGGGGATCCTGTGTGTAAATATTTTTGGGGACGCAAACCTCATCATACAGTAGGTCAACAACACTTTTCAGATGAAGAACATTAGATTAAAGGCTTACAGGGATGAGGTATGGAAACTCAGAGACTCCTTTATGTTTTTTGAACCGTCATATATTCCTAGGGATTTGAATCATCTGGCTGATTCCCTGGCCGTCTTTGCAAGTCTATTTGTTCCTCCTTTACCCCCTAAGCTCAGCTATGAAATTCAGGTCAAGTACAAACCCTCTCTACCATACAATGTAAAATTTTGGAGGGTGTTTGAAAATTATGGAGAGCTTAGTAAATTCCTTCAGTTAGTGGATGAATTCTCTGACATACACATAGACTAGGAAAACCTTAAGCTGGAGGAATCCAAGCAACACAAGTTAAAAGGTAAAGTGACTGAGCATAATATTGTCCAATTGCCCAGCAACTACATACCCGAAGGTCTAGTACCACTAGAAGAACTGTTTGATCACAATGACATCCCTTTCAAGCCTGCCAAAAGGGAGCTAGATCCAGCTATCCAAGAACAAAACATACACAACCAGAGCCATCCAAAACGGATAAATCTATCCACTAGGCTGACTGCTGAACAGAATTCTAAATATTGCAGCTTCATAAAAGAGTTTGCTGATGTCTTTGCATGGGATTATAGTGACCTAAAACATATGACACCAACATCATCCATCACAGGATTCTTTTGGAGAAGGACACCATTCCTTTCAAACAGAAGCTAAGACCCATTATCCCTCTTCTATTACCAGTGATTGAGAAAGATATCCACAGGCTCCTCAAAGCCAAGATCATAATCCCCCTCAGGTATTCCAAGTGGATTGTAAATCTAGTAGTGGTAAGAAAGAAAAATGGATAAATCAGGTTGTGTGTGTATTTTAGAAACCTAAACAAGTGTTCCAAAAAAGACAACTATCCACTGCCCAAGATGGAACACCTACTGTAGAAAGTCTCAGGGGCCAGAGTCATGTCCTTCCTTGATGGATTCTCTGGATACAACCAAGTTGTTGTGCACCCAGATGACCAAGAGAAGACTGCCTTTACCACCCCCTAGGGCACCTTCATGTATGCTAAAATTCCATTTGGGATAATGAATGTTGGGGCTAACTTTTTAGAGAGCTATGGACCTTTCTTTTGTAGGGCTAAAAGATAAAGTTGTGCTGATATATTTGGATGGATTAACAGTTTACTCTCATAGCTATCATGACCACTTGTAGCATTTAAGGAAGGTATTTCTGAAGTGCAGAAGGTATGGAATATCACTAAACCCCAAGAAGTCCCAGTTTGCACTCAATGAAGGAAAGCTGCTAGGCCACATAGTCTCAACAAAAGGTGTAAAGATTGATCCGGTAAGAGTGGAATCAATTCAGCAACTGTCAATACCAAGGTCAAAAAGAGACATTCAGTCCTTTTTAGGCAAGATAAACTTTGTCAGGAGATTCATTCCAAATCTCTCCGAGGTGGTAAAGCACATAACAGCCATGCTAAAAAAGGATGCAGAGATCAAATGGACCGACCAGGCAAGAGATTCTTATGAAGACATTAAGAAATCCATTATGGAGGCCCCAACCTTGATTAGTCCCAACTACACCAAGGGTTTTTACATTTTTTCTTTTCCATCTTATGACATTGTGGAAGGTGTACTATTACAAAAGAATGATGAAGGTCTTGATCATCCAATTGCTTTCTTCAGCAGAACCCTGAGAGATGCTGAGCTGAAGTATGACCCAATTGAGAAGCAGGCTTATGCTCTCATAAAATATTTGAAGACTTTTAGAATCTACATTCTCCATGCAAATATCACTGCATATGTCCCTTCAGCTGCTGTGAAGGATGTTTTGACTCATCCTGACATTGATGGGAAGAGAGCTAAGTGGATTTCCAAACTCATTGAGTTTGATGTAGAGGTGAAACCCACCAAGCTGGTAAAGGGATTAGGTCTGGCCAAAATCATGGCCAAAGAAAATTGTGAACTAATGGGAATAAATTTTACGTGTGTCAGATCAGCAAAGTTGCAGACTATGGTAGCAGCTGAAACAAAAGTAAATCAAGATCAGAATAACAGTCCAGCAGTAGCTGAGAACATATCTTCATGTTAGTGGTACTCAGTTATCATTCAATTTTTGCTAAGATTAGAAGTTTCTCCTGATATTACTCCTAACCAAGCACGAGCTCTTAAGTTGAAATCTGTTAAGTTTTGCATAATTGACAATTTGTTGTATTGGAAGGATCAGTCTAGAATTTTTTTAAGATGTCTATATAAACAGGAAGCAGAGCAGGTCATGCATCACTTTCATTCCAGTACATGTGGAGGATGCCACTACTGGAAAACCACAGCCCATGAGATATTAAAAGGAGGATACTATTGGTCAATCCTCTTTCCTGATGTATGCACTTTTGTAAGGGCCTATGACCAATGTCAAAGATTTATAGGGAAGCAGCAGCTCAAATCCTTTCCCCTTAGGCCTATTACACTGAATGGGCCTTTCGAGCAATGGGGTCTGGATTTCATAGGTGAAATAAATCCATCTTCCAGTGGACAGCATAAATGGATCTTGGTAGCCACTGACTACTTTACCAAATGGATAGAAGCAGTACCCACCAGAAATGCCACTCATCAAGTCATCATGAGATTTTTATATGAGAACATCTTCAGTAGGTTTGGTTTCCCAGTAAGGTTAGTGACTGATAATGCACCATCTTTTAAGGTTGGGGAATTAGTTCAAATGTGTGAATCAATGGGTATTTAGCTAGTGCACTCAACATCCTATTACCCACAAGGAAATGGCCTGGCTGAGTCATCCAACAAAAGCTTAGTGAGAATCATCAAGAAACTGCTAGAGACAAATCAGAAAAGCTGGGATTCAAAGCTTAGGTTTGCTTTATGGCTGATAGGGTGACAGATAAAAGATCCATAGGGACTTCTCCATTCAAACTAGTTTATGGCACTGAGGCCATCTTTCCTATCCAGCTCATCCTTCTAGTGGAAAATTTCTTTCAGGAAGAGGAGAATGAACCAAATGATATGATAAGAAAGATGATGGATTTGGTGGAGTTACAGCAGATCACGGAGCAAGTTATAGGAAAACCAGAAGCTCATCAACAGAGGATAAAGGGCATGTTTGACAAAAGAGCAAAGGTAGACAACTTCCAGGTCGGAGATTGGGTCCTCAAGTGGGATGCTGTCAGAGAGGACAAGGGGAAGCATGGAAAATTTGACTCTTTTTGGATTGGCCATTTTGTTATAGGCTAGGTATATGAGAATAACACCTTCAAATTGTAGAATCTGGAAGGTGAAGAGGTATTCGATGGCCCAGTAAATGGATGGTTCCTGAAACTCTATTTTATTTAAGGCTTTGAGGCCTTATGATTGTAAATTAGTACATAATAGTTTTCTTTTAAAATAAGAATCCATGCCCAATGGAACAATAAATAATAGTGTTAAGTTACTTAGTTGCTTTTAGGGAAAGGCATTTTGGTCTAGGGTTCTTGGGACCTCACAGGGAGGTTCCCATCCCTGAGTAGGAGCCAGATGTTATCTCCTAAAATAAATTTGTTTTGATAGTATGAAGAATTTAACTCATGCAATGAAGGATATGAAGATCACTGGTAGTTTGAAAGCCTTTGTTTTTTATTTGGACGTGAATTTCACAAAGATGTAGCTTCGGTGGCTTGGGAGAGGATTAGAATATCTCATTAGCCACCAAAAGATGGAAGATAAATAACAGGTGGAAGACCCCTTCGACAGTTAAGCGTATTTATAAACTTTAATTGCCATCGAAACATTTTAAATAGTGAGAGGAGAAGATAGTGGCTAAAAGTTCCACAACTGCGGAGAATAGAGGGATTAAAAGTTCTGATGGTGGGATTTTTTGAGTTCTGAATGCCAACATTGCAGAGTTTTTGTTGGGGCACGCACCCTAACGGTCCTTAAGATGGGTAACTCCATGGTTTTTGTAAGTTTGTAAGTGGAGTTATGACTCAAAATAGTCTTAGGGGTGTCGGGGCTAAGTCAGAGTCCTCTTTTTGTAATCAACCCATGGTTTAAGTCCAGGGTTTAGGGTTCAGGGTGCCCATGGTTTAAGTCCAGGGTTTAGGGTTCAGGGTGCCCATGGTTGAAGTCCATGGTTTTGTAATAAGTGCGTTGTATAAATAGGCACTCTTGTAAATAATTCAGGTTTGGTTTCTGAATGTAAGAAAGTTAAGGCGAAGCTAAGGCTATTTTGTAAGTGAAGGATAAGTCTCAGCTGAGTGCGTGGATGACCTTTGTAGTTGTGTGCGCAGAGGGTTTGTAAGTGTTAAGGAAATATGCAGCTGTGTGCATAGAGGCCTGCTACTGTGTGTGCAGCTTTGAGGACTGAAGGGATCTGTAGCTGAGTGCGCAGATCAGAACTATGATTTTGTAGAAAGTTGAATAAAACACAGTTCTGTGGACGTAACCCCTACACTGGGGGTGAACCACGTTATATCTGGTGTTGTGGTTCTTGTGTGATTTCTGTTATGTTCTTTTATGCATTGATAAGTATAGATAAATCTGATAAGTAAGATCGCTGTTTAAGAAATAGCTTCGCTGTGCATTCCCAGTAAGGGTTAACCAAGTCACGGTGTTATTTAATTGCGAAGATATATATATATATTTGACTGATTAAGTTCTGTGTTAGTTGATTATAAATTGATAAAATCTAAAGGTACAGTAATCTCCCTCTTCTGCTTGTAGAAACCTGATTCTGCAGCATCCCATAGCTGTTTCGGGTGAGACTACAACCTCTTCACAGGTTGTTGCCGAAAGGGCCAACACTGTGGGTCTTTTGTTGGTACGAAGCTAAAGGTATAAAACTTGGGTCTACCTTATAGCCCAACAAAGTGGTTTCGTTGCCAATTGAACTCAGTATCTGTGCAAGAGGGGTTTACGTCGTACCTTGAGGGATATGTTCTGGAGACCCTCTGTGAAATAAATCGGTGATTGGCTGGATGAGACTTATCTGAAATTCGTTGAGCAAGAGAACAAAGATCCACATCGTAGCGCAAACGATTTTTTACAAAGGTATGTTTTTTGTGATGTTTATGAAATTTTCTTTGGTAGTATCCACATAGAGTTGCACCAGTGGGTATCCAGGTTGGCCGAACGAAGGACGAACTTCCATAGAGGATAGTTTCCTGCTTGGACCCCCGCTAGAATCAACTTGTTGAAAAGCGTAAACAATGGGATTTCTCATGCTGTTGATTTCTGGACGACGCGAACCCTTGAGGCATTCGTGACGGAGTTCGCTATTGACACGAGTACCTCCTTTAGTGAAGCGGAGCGACAATTCTTCAAAGTACCAAGGGGTAAGTTTTTAAATTTTTTTAGTCTAAATATTAAGATGCTATTAGCTGAAAAGGGAATACTGCTTTTTGAATCAGACTGTTAGATTGTGTATTACTAACCTATGTTTGCAAGTGAAAACACCTTCGATGAGCTAAGTGGTTTGCTGCAAAGTGGAAAAAGGTACAAGAGAAATTTTGAGGCATCTACCCTAGGTCAGGATACTGAGTCTACCCCTTTCAGCCCAGCAGCCTCAGAGCCCGAAGCAATCCCTTCTGTTGGAAACCCCTAGGTAACCCCACAGCGCCAATCTGTTATCCCTGAGAATCCGTTGCAGACCGAAAGTAACCCTAGCACCAGTACTCCTATCGTGGGCCAGTCTACTCCAGTAAGTTCCCCCCCGTCTACTTCTCATCCCCCTCCAACCCCCCCTCGATCTACTATGGACCACATGACTGATGATATTAAGCTCCCTGTTTTCAAAGGAACTGGATCAGAGGATCCAGAACAGTTCTGGTTTTTATGTGAAGTGGTGTGGACTGCTAAGAACATTACAGACCTAGCTGTAAGATCCACGCAGCTCATTACTTCTTTCAGGGACCGGGCTTTGACCTGGTTCATGAAATTCTCCATTACTCAGAATCCGTCCCTAGACGATATCAAGGCAGCAATAATCAAAGAGTTTAAGAAGCCCAAATTAGAGTCACAATGTATCACCGAATTAAAGGAGATTCAGCAGAAGCAAGGCGAATCCATGTGGGACTTTGATCAGAGGTTCAAAGTTCTACTAGACCAAGTCAGTTTCACAATTGGCCCTGCGTAGCACAAGGAATGGTTTATTGCCGCACTACTACCACACATCAGAACTCCACTCATGCAACAGAAGGTTGCTGACCAGCAAGAAGCTCTGGAAATCGCAATGAAGCTTGAGACCGCACCTGTTAAAGATAATTCTGGTATTGCTCAAATCCAAGCACAGCTCGCGGCCATGGCTCTCGACCTCCGCGATATGAAAACAGGAAAAATTGGTCATGAAGCGGTTTGGTGTACACACTGTCGGCAAGAAGTTCATGACAGGGAACAGTGTCCTGTGGTAGGAAATTTCCTGAATACTGGAACGGCAAACCCATTAAATCCCGCTGTTCTATATTGTGAGATATGTCGGACCACTGGCCAGCATCGCCTAGAATATTTTCATCTGCTCCAGAGGTATGTGTAAGTCCCTAAGAACACCTACTACAAGTTTTGTAATTCCGTAGGACATAATGAAGACGGATGTCGCAGTTATGACCTTATGCGAGAGTGCACTTATGACGTCTATCGGGTACAAAATGAGGGCCAGGGTAATGATGGCTATGGTTACCGCGGTGGTGCATCCAATCGAGGTTCGTTTGGAGGTCGAGGTCATGGTGGTATGGTAGGAAGAGGCCAAGGCTAGGTTGTCTGCTACAACTATAACCAAGCTGGGCATTTAGCTAGAGATTGTCGAAACCCCACTACGACATGTCGGTATTGCCGTGCAATTGATCATGAGATCGAGCAATGCCCACAGCTGATAGCTAAGATTCAGGAAAGAAACAATGGTCCTACTCAGAATATCCAGATGATTTCCATCGAGCCCCAACCTGTCGCAGCCATTAACGTTGCTACGTGGAGTGGAGCTATGACGCACCTACAGAATGCAGAGAGACAGCTTGACGAGGACTGGGTCCTAGAAAAAGTCCCAAGCAAACACGAGACAGTCATGAAAACCTAGCGTGATGATGTTTCTCCTAGCACAGCAGTAGTACCTATGCAACAATGATAGCAGAAGTCACAGCTGCAAGATGCCTCGCCAGATAAAGTAAGTACCCTATCCTCCTTTTTACAGAGCTATATGAAACTCTTACGGAATCAGAACGCTCTAAAGGAGTTGCAAAAAGTTCTTGCTGTCTGTTAACCTCAGAGAAAAGTTGATAAGGAGAAAACTGTTAATCGTGTCCGAAGAATTGGCAGGGAAATGATATTGAATGCTCAGATAGGAGGGTATGATATGACTGATGTCATCCTGGATTTAGGGTCAGAAGTCAATGTCTTAACCAAGCAAACCTGGGAACAAATGGGGAAACCTACCCTTTCCTGGTCCCCTATACAGTTGAAGTTAGCCAATCAGAAAAGGATTGTGCCCCTAGGGAGATTCCTTAGTGTTCCAATTGATATTGATGGGGTCAGTACTTTGGCGGACTTTGAAGTTATTGAGATCATCGATGACAGCAATCCCTACCCAGCCCTGTTCGGAATTGAGTGGGAAATGGCAAATGCTGCAGTTATTAACCTTAAGAAGAGATAGATGACCTTCGAAGGAAAGCGTTTGAGAGTTATAATACCCCTAGACCCATCCCAAGGAAAAATATACACAGAAAAATTCAAAGATGACGATCAGGATGTGTTGGACCAGATCTATAATATCACCGCGAAGGAAGAAGATTATGAGGATCCTCCTGCCGAAGGTTGGGAGTCTGGTAGCTCATGTATGATAGACTCTGAGGATGACTTAGAAAGTTGGCAGAACCGATTGTATGAGCTACAGGAACACCGAGGTGCCTGAATTACCAAGTCCCTCAGAAGGCTTAGTTCGCATCCAAATACCTTACCTACCTCTGATGAGGAGTCCATTGTGCCATTGTCAAAGCAGATACTGGAGTCACAGAAACTAGAGAATCTAGGTTCAGCATTAGGAGTCACCAGGTCGATTTCCTATAGGAAGTACTTTCTGAATTGGGAAACTTGTCAGACATCACTTCACCTGAGATTTGTGGATCAGCTCCAGAGGGCGTGCAGCAGATTGAATGGGCAGAATAGGCCGCACGAACATTTGGAGCATTGTTACGGGGCATGGAAACTTGTATTTCATACAAAATGGGTACCTCGACTTGGTCATACCTAGGCATTTGCAGCTGAAAACCGGCACAGGGAGGTTGGACCTCGGCACACTAAGGTGTCTCGTGATAAAGAAATAATCCAGTCCTGCCCTTGTTGGCTGGCACCAGACGCTAAAAGAGCGAAGCTCACAATTGGGTCGCAGAATTTGCCCACATATGCCGAAGGTCATTATCATGATGAAGATCCTTATTGTGATGCAGCTGTGGTACTGGTTGCGCCACAGCACAACAACTGACTGTTGGAACAGTGCTGATTTGGTGGCGTCGGTAATTTATTTGCCTTAAATTCCTGTCCTAAGGAGATCCGCCGAAATCTAGTGCCGTGGAAGCAGCAGAGTTGATGCCTTCAATGCATATTTATGACCGATTTGATCGATGGATTGTATAAGAAGACACCCGGCCAAGGGCAAGTCACATTCCACAGTTTCACAATTGAACCTATGTCCGTCGATCAAGAACTTCAGGACTTATTGAGATAATTTGGACAGACAGGTCTGCAGAACATCGTTCACCCCCCATCTGCACCTGCAACATGAGAGGAGACTCTACCTGTACCGCCTCTACCAATGCAAACACAGTCTGCCAAGAAACAGTTCAAACATGAAGTTCATTCTAAGTGGAACGAAGATCGACATAAGCAGTCTAGGCAAACATCAGAGGATCCCAGAATGAATCCGCCTGGTTCGGTAGAAATCCCAAGTGAAGGAGAGGAGAACATTGCACCACGGTGGCCACCATATGTCCCGCCTCTTCGACCAGGAGTTAAACCACCTCGGCAGAACAAGAAGTTCACAATAATCACCCCTTCACTGCCACCGGGTGTGCAGCTAGTTGGGACCATGACAGGAAAGATAGATCGGCTTAAGTACTCCGACCATGATACAAGCGATCGTGGAAGGTTTCCATATTTCACACCAGAACCATATTTTCATTTTGTCAAGTACGATGAGACCAGGGTGACATTATTAGAATTCAAACGATGGGTTGTCGGCTTGGATCAAGCTAGTCTACTGAAGATGCTTGACGTTCCCAATTTTGGTCGTGGCACACAGGTGACCGTAGTGGTCAAGCAGCTGCTAGCACTAGTTCATGACAGCCACCTATGGATAGGAGACAAGAAAATCCCTATCAATGGCGAGCTCATCTAGAGGATCACTGGTTTACCCATAGCAGGCCCTAATCTGACGACCGAATTTCCATCAAAGCATGAGGATACAAAGCTCGCACAAGCCATGAAGGAATGCTTCAGCCTGACAAAGGGAAAACATGGGTATCACACTTTCACCATTCAGGAACAGCACATTCACTTTGCAGCGGAGCTTTTAGCCTGCAAAGTCATACGGAAGTGTAGACCAACTGAAGTACCTGCCCCGGTTATCCGAATTGCTATCAACTGCACCAAAGGTTACAACTACAACTGGGCAGAGTATATTGCGCAGGAATTCCTGGAAGACGCTCGCGATGCGCAAGAAAAAGGTAGACCCTTCCATTACTCTTGGTTGCTCGTCCTCATCGCACTGGTAGGATGGCAAGAACCTATTGAGGCACAGTTTTCTGTGGCACCAGAACACATGCCTGGCGCAGCTAGGTACGCATCGCTGTGGGTTTCACAGGATAAAGCACACCAATAGATGACAAATTATGTATTTTATTTCTATATAATGGATATCCAGTTTCAAATCACAAAAACCCCACGACTCAGTAATAAGCTATTCTCTCAATATGACGGTGCAGTCGCCTTTAGTGCCGACATGCATCATACTTTCATGCAGGCTCGCGTAGATCCACAGCACCAATGGTTCAAGCTACCATATGTAGTCACTGAGGGTGATATCCGGGTAGTAGTCCAGCACTGGCTGGTTGAATGGTTGAAAGATGTAGGGAAAAAACCTCACATTCCGATCCCCATAGCTACTAATGTGGGTGCAGGCCCTAGTCACCAGCAACAGCAAGGTCCCCTAGAAAACAGTGAGGAACAGACTGAGTCACAGCAGCATGATAGTAACCAGGGTGGAGAAGTAGACACCGATGAAGAAGAAGGACAGGACTCGGTCAAGACTACTCCAGACCCTAATCAGTAGGGTAAGCGCAAGACACCAGAAGTAGAGGAAGTGAACAAACTGCAGCCCTGAAAGAAAGCGAAGGCGTCAAAGGAAAAGAATATCAACGACACACCCGGTTTGACAAGTGAGGAGCTTGATGAGGCTTTGTCGAATTCCACAAAACTTCTTACCAAAAAGTGGTATGAATTCGCAGCTGTACAGTTGGATGCCATCAATGGTGTCGCACAGCATATATCGGAGCTGAAGGACTTAGCAGCACAATCGGTGACCGGCACTATAACCAACAGTACCCCGAAAAGTGCGCAGCCCAATTTAAGGCAATGGCTAGCCCGAGAAAACAAGGGCCAAGTATCCACTGCTGTCCTCATCACAACTGATGCAGCGTCTCGCGCAGAGATGAGAATGACAGTAGGAATTGATTACACCAAAATGTCCATGCTAGAACTACATTTTTTCCAGTCAGCTATCGCAAAGGAAATCCAGTCCCAAGACCATTATTCACAGATGCAGTTGGACGATATCAGGAAGCAGAATGATAGCCTCATAGTGCAGCTGAAAGCCGCAAAGCAGCGAAAAAGAGATGCAGAACATAAGCGGATTACATTGGTGTGATTTTTGGATGAAACATGTCGAAGTCTCCCTGACTTCGACGTACAGCTGGCGGAAGAGCTAGAGAAAAGATTAGCCAGGTTGAAAGACTACGCGTAGCAGTCGTGCAGTGAAATAGAGAAGCTCAAAGCAGAACATGATGCTCAGATTGTGGAGCTCCAACTTCGCATCAAACTAGAAATCCCCCCAGAGGTTAGGGAGCAGCACCGAGCAGATATTCAGGACTCCGCAGCAAAAATATCCGATATTGTGAGCAGTGTAGCAAAGCTGCTAGTCGACACTGTAGAGGCATGGACCGCCCTACAGGAACACCCAGAAATTGGACAGCTACGAGAAACCATTAGGCAGTGACAAGCAGAATTGGACACAATGAAAGCACAAATTAAGACTCTGTCGCCTATGGAGAAAATGCTGAAGGTCAAGTGAAGCAATGAACTTCAGCAGGAAATTGAGTCATGTAGGGAAAAAGCAACAGCAGTGGAAACTAACATGCAGCCACATATTAGTGAAGCTTTCGAGCTGAGTATTGTTGTGGACGCCCAACTCAAAGTCCTAAAAGAATATGATGCATATGCACAGAAACAGGCTGCAGAAGCATCAGCAGAAGTATTGCAGGAGTTGAGTGAAAAAGAACAAGCAGCTGACAATATTATGTGTGGCCTCAACAAGCGGTACACCATCTTCGCCAACAAATTTCGTGGACTAGAAGGATAGCAGAGTGTCCTGGGACGGGACACTGGTGAGTCTTAGGGGCCTGTTGGGGCGCGCACCCTAATGGTCCTTAAAATGTGTAACTCCATGGTTTTTGTAAGTTTTTAAGCGGAGTTATGACTCAAAATAGTCTTAGGGGTGTCAGGGCTAAGTCAAAGTCCTCTTTTTGTAATCAACCCATGGTTTAAGTCCAGGGTTTAGGGTTTGGGGTGCCCATGGTTGAAGTCCATGGTTTTGTAATAAGTGTGCTGTATAAATAGGCACTCTTGTAAATAAGTCAGGTTAGGTTTTTGAATGTAAGAAAGCTAAGGTGAAGTGAAGGCTATTTTGTAAGTGAAGGATAAGTCCCAGCTGAGTGCGTGGATGACCTCTGCAGCTGTGTGCGCAGAGGGTTTGTAAGTGTTAAGGAAATCTACAGCTGTGTGCGGAGAGGCCTGCTGCTGTGTGCGCAGCTTTGAGGACTGAAGGGATCTGCAGCTGAGTGCACAGATCAGAACTATGATTTTGTAGAAAGTTGAATAAAACACAGTTCTATGGACGTAACCCCTACACTGGGGGTGAACCACGTTATATCTGGTGTTGTGGTTCGTGTGTGATTTTTGTTATGTTCTTTTATGCATTGATAAGTATAGATAAATCTAATAAGTAAGATCGTTGTTTAAGAAATATCTTCGTTGTGCATTCCCAGTAAGGGTTAACCAAGTCACGGTGTTATTTAACTGCGAAGATATATATATATTTGAATGATTAAGTTCTGTGTTAGTTGATTATAAATTGATAAAAGCTAAAGGTACAGTAATCTCCCTCTTCTGCTTGCAGAAACCTGATTCTGCGACATCCCATAGCTGTTTCGGGTGAGATTGCAACCTGTTCGCCGGTTGTTGCCGAAAGGGCCAACATTGTGGGTCTTTTGTTGGTGCAAAGCTAAAGGTATAAAACCCGGGTCTGCCCTATAGCCCAACAGTTTTAGTTCACTGTGACACCGCAACTGCAGAGAAGATAGTGACTAAACATTCCACTTCAGACTTCTACTGACCTCTGATAGCGATGAAATTAGATCAGAAGAACTAAGGACTAAGTAGCAGCAAGGCAAAGCTGAAAGGTACCGAAATGACAGTGATATGAAGAACTAAATGCCACCGAAGTCAAGTATCAAAAGTCAGAACTTGAAAAGACTAACTGTCGGAAAAATAGTTCACTGTGGAGCCGTAACGGGGGAAGAAAGACTTACTGCGAGTTTCGAAACAACACAAACTCATCGGTGATCGGAGTTTCTAAGGACTAACGATCGGTGAAATAGTCCACTAGGGAGCTGCAATGGCAGAATAAAAATAGACTAAGGCTTCCGCTAAATGAAAAAATCTTCTGATAGAATGACAATAGAATATCATCGGTGATCATAAGACATATAGAATACAGATCAAAGATTTCACAATGAAGATCCTCCACAACGTTGGTGGCACAGAGGCCTAAAGCTCTAATTCCAACATCGTTAATCAACCTCTGGTAGCAACACAATTAGTTCGTTTCACCTCCGAAACTATGGTAGCGTTCCGATAAAAGGTTCCGATGCATAAGTATTTCAACTCCCAATCACCGAAGAGCTAGTGATGGACAGCACTAGCATTGATATTTGGAGTGTTGATAATCTAATAGAGAAAGATGTTGATCGCCGATGAAGAGAACGTCACGATGCTAGTGATTTAAGGAGACGACACCGTGGCACCATTGGGACTTGGGTCGCAGATGGACTAGAAGACAAAGCTTTTGATTGGTGACTGTGGTGGTAAGGTAGAGGATCTGGCGATTTAAACATTGAGACTTGGAGCACTGAAACTGCGAAAACACTGATATTTTGGTGTAAACAGATTGGATTTTCAGGATCTGGAATTTTTGTAGAAGGCTATAAATCCCATGATATATTTATTAATAAGGGTTTGACTATGGGGATTTATAAGCCCATTCCATTATCAAGTGTCTCATCTGGTTTATTCTAAATATAAGCTCTTTTTTTGTGATTTGTTCATCCATCTCTTTCTTTACTGTGTTTATTGCCTGAATGTGCATTTAGGTCATTTTCAGATTTATTAAAAATCCAATAGCTATCATCCTATTGGTTATTTAGTGATATTTTATTTATAAATACCATCCTCATCAGGATTTAGCCATTTATATGCATGAGTTCTGTGTGTAAGTCTGCTAGCCTGGTGAGTTCTCCATCCCTACACCCTTTTTGTCAAACTACTGAATAAGTTGTAACTAAAAGCCTTGTAATTGAGTGAGCTTCATGCATTTCTTGAGAGTGAGAGGTTATATAGGTTATCTGGCTTGATCCATATCAAAAAACCATAAAAAATAGCTTAAGTTACCAGGCATCCTTGAGCTACAACCTAGAGGCATTTCCTGGAGTGCTAACAGCTCCTAATGTTGTCAATAAGTTTTTGTGTTGTGTAGGGAAACTTTGGAGTACCTCTAAGGTAGACATCGTACAAGGTGCTTGAGCGATATCTTCAACCACATTATAAAATTGAGAATCTCGGGCATTGGGATTAAAGACGGCCTTTCGAAGAGTACTCTTAAGGGGGTGCAAAATCATGTAGAGAGTAGGCTTCTTGATAGATAAGGGGACAATAGACGAGGATTCTAGAGAACTAGTAGAGGGAGCTTTCCCTGAGGAAGAATGATCTTCTTTCTTATCTACGAGTTTGTCATAATTTTGACTTCGAGTTTGCAGATTGATGGTATCTAAGGACATCATACAAATTTCCTCTGAAGAACTAGAGTTACCCTGATTAGGCATGTGGTCTTTCAGTCGTTGTTGAGAGGGGAAAAGAACCATAAGTACTGCAGGTGCGGAATTGGACTTCTGAAACTAGGAGATTTCGTCCTAATAAGGACACTCCTTTGAAAAATGGTCACCTCTGCATAGCAGACAAGGATATTTTTCCTTCCTTTTCCCTTTGTCATTATCATTGTTGGTTGGTCTTGGAGTCTCCTGTTGGTTTCCATGTTTTTTATTTCTATTTTTACCTTTCATTTTATTATTACCTGTGGTTTGAGTATTTTGAATGGAATTGACCTCGGCAGAAACCTTAAGAGTCGAAGGAGTAGGGGTGGTAGTTTGGGGTTGCTTGGCAGGTTTCGCTGCTAACGGGGACTATATTGATCCAACAATCCCATCAACAGGTACTTCTACTAGTGGCTTGGAAGTATTGGTGCTGGGGCGAGGAAATTGAGGAATCGGGTCATAAAGAGTTCCAAACTGGGAATAAACCAAGTCTAGGTACTGATCCTGACTAATAGCTTGCTCTTCAATAATAACACTACCCATAGCCACATCTCGGTCAATAGGAGGCAACAACGATTTAGTGAACCAATCAACTAATAACTGATCCAGGATAGGGGCCTTAATAAGCCTTCTCCATCTTCTCCACTCATGAATATGATCAGATATATGGGTGGAGATGTTCTGTCGTAGAGAAGTTAAAAGATCAATGCCTATTTCATAACGAATAGGGAGCTGAAAGTGTGTAAGAAACATGGTTTCCAATGAGCCAAAATCCACAAATGAATGTTGTGGGAGTTCAATGTACCACTTCGTGGCTGTACCGGTCAAAGTACACTAAAAGAGTCGTAACTAAAAGGATTCATCCATGAGGGAATTTGAAGAACACCACAAATGGAATGTCATAACATGGTTCTTTGGATCGTCTCCTTGCTTCCCATTGAATTTTGGGATATCCAATGGTAACTTTATCGGAATGTGAGGCCAAGAGGGATTGTGTCAAATGGGGTCATTAATCAACTTGGATAAGTCAGGTAAGTCCAAATTTGCTAGAAAAGGTAACGGTCAGTTGGGTTGCACATACTGGTAATATTGATATGGCATATAATTACCAGTAGGACCATAAGTTGACTAAAAAACAGGTTGTTGTGACAAATAACTACCAGAAAATATTCTTGCAGGGGGTTGATTTTCACGATCAGGACCACCAAGACCGCTATGGCCTCTAGGAGGAGGACCACAAGGGCCACTAGGACCACTAGGACCACTAGGACCACCAAGACCACTAGGACCACGGGGACCACCAGACCCTCTAGATCCACCAGGAGGTAAACCTCGAGAGCCTCTGGAACCATTATGTAGAGGGCCACCAAACCCTCCAGAGCCATAAGGAGGAAATCCACTGGGCCCCCTAGGACCACTAGGACAACTATGACCAAAAGGAGGAAAGTTGCTAGATCCTCCGGGACCATTAGGCCCCCCAAGAGGAGAACTATCTTCTGTGTGAACGGGGAAGAAAACCCACCGACTAGAAATCCGGAGAGAGAAGGAGAACCCCCGACAATGGAATGTGGATTCCTTTAACTCCCTCGTGTGAAGGAACTGAACAAGCTCACGATCGAGGTAGTGGACAGGCCAATAGACGCATCATGGAGAGAGAGTGAGCAGGCGTGGGCATGGTCTTTTTTCCAACCAATTCATTGTCCCAACTAACCAACAGAAAACCAAGGTGGTGGGAGTAAAAGAGAGAGGTGACATGTGGCTCCTCCCCATGACTCAAATTTCAACATTCCCCTCTTCCTTATCCTTCAGAGTCATCCCCCTTCTCGATTTAGTTTCCATGAACATTGTTGGTTGGGTTATTTAATTAAAATGCATGTTTACATGATCCCACAATTACATATATGCCATATGTTTTGATATCCATCGGTGACCATTCTCAAAATAGAAACACAACATAACCAAATCGATGGTGGGGCCTTGGCCTTTAGCTCCGCACCAAGATTATTTACAATATACGTATCATGTATTTTTAATGTAAGTGGGATTAAAACTAGGGTATTACATTCCCCTCCCCCTTCAATAGCACTGTCATGAGTTCTTCACAAAATTGAACAAAATGCTACACTAGTACTGCCTCAGTGTTTCGCAAAATTGAACAAAAATGGATGTGCCAATTGCATGGCATCATCCAGCTCCCACATAGCTTCTTCAGGTCTGTAATGCTCCCATTGCACCTTTACCTGCCCTATGGCTTGCTTCCAGAGCGTTGTGACCTTCCTGTCGAGGATGTGCATTGGATCGATTTGGAACTCTCCCTCGGGTTCCACCTGAATCACATCCCAATTTATCACATGGTTAGGATCATGTACATATTTATTAAGCAAAGAAACATGAAAAAAATTATGAGCTCTAGTACTAGCAAGAAATGCAAGTCTATATGCAAAAGTTCCTGTTATCACTCCAGGAAACTACCTAGGGTTATAATCTAGGTATGCCTGGTAACTTAAGAATTCAATACTTTTCAGTAAGTGGATCGAGGGGATACTAAGATAGCACAATGGAAAGATTGCTTATCAAAATAGTTTAATGAGCCAGTGCTCTTAGAAACTGTAAATCAGATTGTCAAATAACAGAAAGGTATGAGGAATATTGCCTAGACAACCATGTACATTAACATGCAGGGTTTATGCAACCAAGTACATACATAACGCAGGGTCACACTAAGCAATAAGAAGTTCCTCCATTCAAATCATGAGCATATGCTAAGCTAATTCAAACAGAGTGCAGAATAATGATGGATGAAAAAGTCTGATTATAGAAACAAGAGGAAACTGTGATTTTTTATTAGAGTAAGCAACCAAAGCATAGGTAAAATTTCTCCAAGCTCGAACCCCCTCCTCGTATGAGTTCTTAGGCTTTATAGCCTCTACAAAACAGTCTCTAGATCCTAAAAACATGGATCTTGTTATCCTAACTAGAACAACCAATGCAAAAATATAGGAAATGATCATGTGTTGGTCCCCTTTCTCGTGCTTGATAGTTGGTGAAGTGTAGTTAGCCTACCAAGGCTCGGTGGGCTTCGATTTGGTACATAACAGAATCGATCCCTAGAAATCTGGAGATGATTCTTTGACTATTTATATTTAGCTGATAAGGTATTTTTTGATTGATGAATTCCCTGCCACCTGTACATTTGATCTTCTTGTTGGAAAACTTGACTGGAAAGGTGAATCGAATCCTTAACAGCTGCACAAAATCTGGAGTATTTGCTGCCTTCTGTCATCTTTGTTCTCCATCAAGTCTTCAACAAATGTAATCCACATTAATGAGATATGGACAAGTCGAATAGTTCATCTTTGGCTTTAAACAGTTGACTTCCCAGAAAATGAGTAACCAATTCCACCGGGCCAAAATACTTCAAACACAAAATAGAACTTTGATACTGATATAATTAATTATGTTTCATCTTTATAATCCACCCTTGAAGCATTTTGAAAAAACAATCTCGGATTTGTGTAAAAAGAAGATCTCTCTTCCCACTCTTGTATTCTATTGCAGCAGTTGCTCAAAAAATTCCACACTAGCATTTCTGGTGTTCTTAGATGAGTCCAAAGTCGTGGCCCAAGAACCCCTTCCTTCATCCATAGTCCAAATTTTGACAGTTGCATCCCAAGATGCTGTAACTATTTGTTGGCAAGAAGATTCCATGATTTGCAGACATGAAATAGTATCGTCATGGACTCTGACCTTTGCAAGAGCACGACCATAATCTACTGAGTAGACATAAACACAATTATCAAATGATCCTGCAAGGACAATAGGATATGCGTCCATGCTGTTAGCCAAGGCAAGAGAAGAGAGTGGTAAATTTCCAAGTTTGGTAGAACGCAGTTAAATACCATCTGTAACAGATTAAACCTTGATAAAACCATCTCTGCCAACAGAAAACATTGTAAGGCACTCTGATGCATTCTCCTCAGAAAGGATGATCGCACAAGAAACTCCTCTATGCATCTTTAGAGATCTTGGCTCTGAAAAACATTGTCGTAATCCATTCATGCACATGTTGAGAAACATGCTTACATTCCAGAGCTTGTCTATGTTTAATAATGAAATCGTCAGCATCATTTTCCCATGGTGACAATATCACATCCCCAACAGGATCTCCTCTCTGTCGTGTTCCAAATTTCAAGTTATCCCTTGTGTAAATGTCATTCAAATGCTCAGGATGGAAAATACGGCAAACCCTGGGGCAGGGATTTTCACTCCTGAAAACGAAAATGCAATAGCACATGTCACCTTGGAATTAGCTATATAGAGAGGAGAGATATGATCTTGAACAGAACGATCTGGAGAAGATTGCAGGGGAAATCGAAAATAATGCTGAGAGGATCTGGACAAGAGCTCATTTTTTGTACAGTTTATGGTTAAGGAACAAAAGACCTATCCATCCCAGTGCTGCAAGCGATCCTTTCATGCAATTGCTTGCCCAGTAACACCCTGCCATTCTTGAAGCAGGCACCAAAGGAGATTGTGAAGAGCAATTACCCAGAGAACGGCATAGTAAGAAGCGATGATATATGATTAAGCATGAATTTACTTGCTAATGCTCTGCTCTATGCGATACCATATATAACACAAGCATCAAATGGAGGGACGATCAGTGCAATATTTCTTCTGTTAATTTCTAGAATCCTCTTCTACAACCATTTAAAACAATCCCGAGGGTAGTTCCCTTTCAATTATTAAGCTAACTAAAGCCTGAGAACCATAATCTGCAATAGTGACAGGAGATGTGTCCATCTTAGCTTGAGTATCTATTTGTTAAAGACTCTTCTGAACTGACTGGCATAGATGAGCTGCAAGAAAGGCGGCCTTAGTTATAATGGAAAAATCTTGTTCGTATTCTCTGATACTCATCTTCGCTCAAACACAAAACGCAATCCAGCAATGCATAGTTGAAACCATTGGGGCCTAGTCCATGTTCAGCCATGACATCTGGGATCTTGATTATATCCTTAATGTTGACAGCACATTCAAAGCAAAACATCATTTGTGGGATCCAAGTTGATCACTGCTACTTTTCTGCCAAATGTAATTTCGCTTTCCAAAGCTTGATACAACTATTCTGTTTCCTGTAAGGGCCACCTATCAACACAAAGACATCTAAAAATAACCATATGTCATAATAATATCTTGTGTAAGGATCTTTGTACCACTGATAAAGCTCTTCAAGGTGTCACATATGAAGTCACTATATAGCTTGACATTGGAGCGTATTTGGAAGCATGATCTTTAAATTTGCATATGGAAACATTTTCGGCAGCTAAAATCATTCTGATAGACTACCTTAGCTTCCGAAATAGGCCTGTTTCGGCAGCTAACTAAACTTCCACAGACTTAGTTAAATCCGAAAGCTGAAAATTTTGATTTTGAAGGCCAAGACTCATAGATGATAAAAATTTTATCCATTCTATCATCCAAAATTACGGTGGTCAATTTGGGAGATAACATCTGGCTCCTACTCGGGGATGGAATCCTCCCAGTGAGGTTCCGAAGAAGCCCAGAACCAAGTAGTTCCAGTAGCCTTTAGCATTGGGCATGGAGTCATCAAGTCTTTAACACTGATCCCTCTGCAAACCTATATCCCACCTGTAGCTTACATGCAGCCTGCTCTGCTTATTCAACAATCAACTGAAGATAATCTACGTGCTCATAAAAGAGCTTATTTTCCTATCTACTCATACACTAACTAATAGGAGCAGCATGATCAAGTAACACTGGATTTCCAATGCAGCCATGTCAGATTGTGATTTATAGGAATCTTTGATTTAGACTCGAACAACAAATGAAGCCATATCATGTATAAAAAGGGTTCGAACAGATGATCAGACCAGCTTTCATCTATAAAGAATATTTTAACATTCACATGGTTCCTGGATTCCAGAAAATCAGCAATAGGATCATGAAAAACATGATAAAATACCTCGCCTTGCTGTTCTGACTGTAAACGAAAATGATGTGGATGACTGTCCTCCTTGATCTCAATGATGTGTGTAAACTACTCAAGATTTTCTAGAGAATTCTGCTCAAAATCTGCTGGAGACACATTTCCAATGGACTGCTGATTTGGACTGCTCGAGATCTCGCCACCATCACTCTCTTCAAAAGTGCTGCAATCTGCCTTTTTCTGCAAGTCTGGAAGACATGGGCTGCTCATAACATATGATGCTACAACATCAATACATTCAGGATCATGGTTCACCTGTTCTATCTGAAGATTGGACAGCCCCTGCAAATCTGGAAATTGTAAGCTGTCCTCTTCAAACTCTGCAGATCTGAAACTGTCACTTGCTGATATGTCATTCTGCTCAACATCTTCAAACTCTTCAGAGGGAATAATATCATCTTCATGACAACATACATCAGTAGGTTCATTTGATATGATGTCAAAAGCATCACTAAGGTTATCATGGGGTGAATCAATGATCTCCTGATCATGATGAAGAGTATTTTCTTCAGCAGCATACTCTCCC